>JAAAWM010012143.1:0-188173 GCA_036873465.1 Thinopyrum obtusiflorum | reverse complement strand
GTCCGTAGGACAACATACAATCATACCATAGGCTAGCTTCTAGGGTTTAGCCTTTATGATCTCGTGGTAGATATACTATTGTAATACTCATATCATCAAGAACAATCAAGCAGGGCGTAGGGCTTTACCTCCATCAAGAGGGCCCGAACCTAGGTAAAAATCGTGTCCCCTGCCTCCTGTTACCATCCGCCATAGACACATAGTTCGGGACCCCCTACCCGAGATCCGCCGATTTTGACACCGACATTGGTGCTTTCATTGAGAGTTCCACTTTGTCGTCACCATAAGGCTTGATGGCTCCTTCGATCATCGCTAGTGATGTGGTCCTGGGTGAGGCTTTCCTCCCCGGACAGATCTTCATATTCGGCGGCTTTCCATTGCAGGCCAATTCGCTTGGCCATCTGGAGCAGATTGAGAGCTATGCCCCTGGCCATCAGGTTAGATTTGGAAACTTGAACTACACGGACGACATCCACGGAGACTTGATCTTCGATGGATTCGGGCCCATGTCGGACGTGCCGTACAGTCTTGACGAGCATGACGTAACTCTGCCGTCAGACAGTGTCCGGGACATTGCATCCGCAGCTACTCTGTCCATCAATCCGGAAGAAGTCGCACCATCCGAGAGCAGAGGGATAGACCCCGCCATGGAGGCCGCACTCTTAGTGGCGATAGACCTGGATACTGACTTCACCCCCTACGAGAGCCATGTCGCCAAACCACTGGATTCATCTCCGGCCACGGACTCCGAGCCGCTCATATCCGTGCCCGTCGAGTCCGACTGGGCGCCGATCATGGAGTTCACCTCCGCGGACATCTTTCAGCACTCACCCTTCGGGGATGTGCTAAATTCATTAAGGTCTCTCTCCCTGTCAGGAGAACCTTGGCCGAACTATGTCTGGCTAGAATGGGATGCAGACGACGAAGAAATTCGCTGACCACCCACCACCCACTTAGTAGCCACTGTCGACGACTTAACCGACATGCTCGACTTCGGCTCCGAAGACTTCGACGGTATGGAGGACGAGGCCGGAGACGAACAGGATCCACCGCCCTCGCGGCAGTGGACCGCCACCTCATCATATGATATATACATGGTGGACACCCCCAAAGAAGCCAGTGGCGATGAGAAAGCGGAGGATGACCCCTCCAAGAAGCAACCCAAGTGCCGGCGTCAGCGGCGCCACTCTAAGTCCCGCCACAGCAAGACCAATGATATCGACACAGTAGATAATAACACTCTGGATAGCGCCGAAGACAACAACAATCCCCTCCAGCACGGTGCAGAGCTAGAGGACGAACAAGCTAGCCCCCCAGAGCAGGCAGCGGATGTACCCGTAAGGCGCAGCTGTTGGGCCCTACCCGACAGCCACCCTTTTGTACATGCCTGCCTCTGTTGCATGTAACCCCTTGTACAAAGCCAGGCGCAAACCTTAAGCAACAGAGAAATAAATGAAGTGATGGGGGGCTGACAAATTGCATGAATGCATAAGCATATCATGAGCATTGCATGTTCATGTAGATAAGATCGCATCTAGCATCATTTTCATCTGCATACACTATAGGCTCCTGCCATGGACTTGGTCCCAAGGAGGAGATGAGAACATGAGCCTACATTCCGATCCCCGGCAAGACATACATATAAGTCTTTTCTTTTATCCATACATGATTCTGCAAGCACAGACATGTGCATAAGAAAACCCTGCCACCTTCGGAACTTAGGTGCTCCCATCCCTTGACTCAAACGTTGCTTCGGTAAGGATGGTCGCAGTGGCTGAGGGAGTCCTGGATTAGGGGGTCTCCGGACAACCGAACTATATCCTTTGGCCGGACTGTTGGACTATTAAGATACAAGATTGAAGACTTCGTCCCGTGTCCGGATGGGACTCTACTTGGTGTGGAAGGCAAGCTAGGCAATACGGATATGGATATCTCCTCCTTTGTAACCGACCTTGTGTAACCCTAGCCCCCTCCGGTGTCTCCCCCCCCCCCCCCCCCCCCCCCCCCCCCCCCCCCCCCCCCCCCCCCCCCCCCCCCCCCCCCCCCCCCCCCCCCCCCCCCCCCCCCCCCCCCCCCCCCCCCCCCCCCCCCCCCCCCCCCCCCCCCCCCCCCCCCCCCCCCCCCCCCCCCCCCCCCCCCCCCCCCCCCCCCCCCCCCCCCCCCCCCCCCCCCCCCCCCCCCCCCCCCCCCCCCCCCCCCCCCCCCCCCCCCCCCCCCCCCCCCCCCCCCCCCCCCCCCCCCCCCCCCCCCCCCCCCCCCCCCCCCCCCCCCCCCCCCCCCCCCCCCCCCCCCCCCCCCCCCCCCCCCCCCCCCCCCCCCCCCCCCCCCCCCCCCCCCCCCCCCCCCCCCCCCCCCCCCCCCCCCCCCCCCCCCCCCCCCCCCCCCCCCCCCCCCCCCCCCCCCCCCCCCCCCCCCCCCCCCCCCCCCCCCCCCCCCCCCCCCCCCCCCCCCCCCCCCCCCCCCCCCCCCCCCCCCCCCCCCCCCCCCCCCCCCCCCCCCCCCCCCCCCCCCCCCCCCCCCCCCCCCCCCCCCCCCCCCCCCCCCCCCCCCCCCCCCCCCCCCCCCCCCCCCCCCCCCCCCCCCCCCCCCCCCCCCCCCCCCCCCCCCCCCCCCCCCCCCCCCCCCCCCCCCCCCCCCCCCCCCCCCCCCCCCCCCCCCCCCCCCCCCCCCCCCCCCCCCCCCCCCCCCCCCCCCCCCCCCCCCCCCCCCCCCCCCCCCCCCCCCCCCCCCCCCCCCCCCCCCCCCCCCCCCCCCCCCCCCCCCCCCCCCCCCCCCCCCCCCCCCCCCCCCCCCCCCCCCCCCCCCCCCCCCCCCCCCCCCCCCCCCCCCCCCCCCCCCCCCCCCCCCCCCCCCCCCCCCCCCCCCCCCCCCCCCCCCCCCCCCCCCCCCCCCCCCCCCCCCCCCCCCCCCCCCCCCCCCCCCCCCCCCCCCCCCCCCCCCCCCCCCCCCCCCCCCCCCCCCCCCCCCCCCCCCCCCCCCCCCCCCCCCCCCCCCCCCCCCCCCCCCCCCCCCCCCCCCCCCCCCCCCCCCCCCCCCCCCCCCCCCCCCCCCCCCCCCCCCCCCCCCCCCCCCCCCCCCCCCCCCCCCCCCCCCCCCCCCCCCCCCCCCCCCCCCCCCCCCCCCCCCCCCCCCCCCCCCCCCCCCCCCCCCCCCCCCCCCCCCCCCCCCCCCCCCCCCCCCCCCCCCCCCCCCCCCCCCCCCCCCCCCCCCCCCCCCCCCCCCCCCCCCCCCCCCCCCCCCCCCCCCCCCCCCCCCCCCCCCCCCCCCCCCCCCCCCCCCCCCCCCCCCCCCCCCCCCCCCCCCCCCCCCCCCCCCCCCCCCCCCCCCCCCCCCCCCCCCCCCCCCCCCCCCCCCCCCCCCCCCCCCCCCCCCCCCCCCCCCCCCCCCCCCCCCCCCCCCCCCCCCCCCCCCCCCCCCCCCCCCCCCCCCCCCCCCCCCCCCCCCCCCCCCCCCCCCCCCCCCCCCCCCCCCCCCCCCCCCCCCCCCCCCCCCCCCCCCCCCCCCCCCCCCCCCCCCCCCCCCCCCCCCCCCCCCCCCCCCCCCCCCCCCCCCCCCCCCCCCCCCCCCCCCCCCCCCCCCCCCCCCCCCCCCCCCCCCCCCCCCCCCCCCCCCCCCCCCCCCCCCCCCCCCCCCCCCCCCCCCCCCCCCCCCCCCCCCCCCCCCCCCCCCCCCCCCCCCCCCCCCCCCCCCCCCCCCCCCCCCCCCCCCCCCCCCCCCCCCCCCCCCCCCCCCCCCCCCCCCCCCCCCCCCCCCCCCCCCCCCCCCCCCCCCCCCCCCCCCCCCCCCCCCCCCCCCCCCCCCCCCCCCCCCCCCCCCCCCCCCCCCCCCCCCCCCCCCCCCCCCCCCCCCCCCCCCCCCCCCCCCCCCCCCCCCCCCCCCCCCCCCCCCCCCCCCCCCCCCCCCCCCCCCCCCCCCCCCCCCCCCCCCCCCCCCCCCCCCCCCCCCCCCCCCCCCCCCCCCCCCCCCCCCCCCCCCCCCCCCCCCCCCCCCCCCCCCCCCCCCCCCCCCCCCCCCCCCCCCCCCCCCCCCCCCCCCCCCCCCCCCCCCCCCCCCCCCCCCCCCCCCCCCCCCCCCCCCCCCCCCCCCCCCCCCCCCCCCCCCCCCCCCCCCCCCCCCCCCCCCCCCCCCCCCCCCCCCCCCCCCCCCCCCCCCCCCCCCCCCCCCCCCCCCCCCCCCCCCCCCCCCCCCCCCCCCCCCCCCCCCCCCCCCCCCCCCCCCCCCCCCCCCCCCCCCCCCCCCCCCCCCCCCCCCCCCCCCCCCCCCCCCCCCCCCCCCCCCCCCCCCCCCCCCCCCCCCCCCCCCCCCCCCCCCCCCCCCCCCCCCCCCCCCCCCCCCCCCCCCCCCCCCCCCCCCCCCCCCCCCCCCCCCCCCCCCCCCCCCCCCCCCCCCCCCCCCCCCCCCCCCCCCCCCCCCCCCCCCCCCCCCCCCCCCCCCCCCCCCCCCCCCCCCCCCCCCCCCCCCCCCCCCCCCCCCCCCCCCCCCCCCCCCCCCCCCCCCCCCCCCCCCCCCCCCCCCCCCCCCCCCCCCCCCCCCCCCCCCCCCCCCCCCCCCCCCCCCCCCCCCCCCCCCCCCCCCCCCCCCCCCCCCCCCCCCCCCCCCCCCCCCCCCCCCCCCCCCCCCCCCCCCCCCCCCCCCCCCCCCCCCCCCCCCCCCCCCCCCCCCCCCCCCCCCCCCCCCCCCCCCCCCCCCCCCCCCCCCCCCCCCCCCCCCCCCCCCCCCCCCCCCCCCCCCCCCCCCCCCCCCCCCCCCCCCCCCCCCCCCCCCCCCCCCCCCCCCCCCCCCCCCCCCCCCCCCCCCCCCCCCCCCCCCCCCCCCCCCCCCCCCCCCCCCCCCCCCCCCCCCCCCCCCCCCCCCCCCCCCCCCCCCCCCCCCCCCCCCCCCCCCCCCCCCCCCCCCCCCCCCCCCCCCCCCCCCCCCCCCCCCCCCCCCCCCCCCCCCCCCCCCCCCCCCCCCCCCCCCCCCCCCCCCCCCCCCCCCCCCCCCCCCCCCCCCCCCCCCCCCCCCCCCCCCCCCCCCCCCCCCCCCCCCCCCCCCCCCCCCCCCCCCCCCCCCCCCCCCCCCCCCCCCCCCCCCCCCCCCCCCCCCCCCCCCCCCCCCCCCCCCCCCCCCCCCCCCCCCCCCCCCCCCCCCCCCCCCCCCCCCCCCCCCCCCCCCCCCCCCCCCCCCCCCCCCCCCCCCCCCCCCCCCCCCCCCCCCCCCCCCCCCCCCCCCCCCCCCCCCCCCCCCCCCCCCCCCCCCCCCCCCCCCCCCCCCCCCCCCCCCCCCCCCCCCCCCCCCCCCCCCCCCCCCCCCCCCCCCCCCCCCCCCCCCCCCCCCCCCCCCCCCCCCCCCCCCCCCCCCCCCCCCCCCCCCCCCCCCCCCCCCCCCCCCCCCCCCCCCCCCCCCCCCCCCCCCCCCCCCCCCCCCCCCCCCCCCCCCCCCCCCCCCCCCCCCCCCCCCCCCCCCCCCCCCCCCCCCCCCCCCCCCCCCCCCCCCCCCCCCCCCCCCCCCCCCCCCCCCCCCCCCCCCCCCCCCCCCCCCCCCCCCCCCCCCCCCCCCCCCCCCCCCCCCCCCCCCCCCCCCCCCCCCCCCCCCCCCCCCCCCCCCCCCCCCCCCCCCCCCCCCCCCCCCCCCCCCCCCCCCCCCCCCCCCCCCCCCCCCCCCCCCCCCCCCCCCCCCCCCCCCCCCCCCCCCCCCCCCCCCCCCCCCCCCCCCCCCCCCCCCCCCCCCCCCCCCCCCCCCCCCCCCCCCCCCCCCCCCCCCCCCCCCCCCCCCCCCCCCCCCCCCCCCCCCCCCCCCCCCCCCCCCCCCCCCCCCCCCCCCCCCCCCCCCCCCCCCCCCCCCCCCCCCCCCCCCCCCCCCCCCCCCCCCCCCCCCCCCCCCCCCCCCCCCCCCCCCCCCCCCCCCCCCCCCCCCCCCCCCCCCCCCCCCCCCCCCCCCCCCCCCCCCCCCCCCCCCCCCCCCCCCCCCCCCCCCCCCCCCCCCCCCCCCCCCCCCCCCCCCCCCCCCCCCCCCCCCCCCCCCCCCCCCCCCCCCCCCCCCCCCCCCCCCCCCCCCCCCCCCCCCCCCCCCCCCCCCCCCCCCCCCCCCCCCCCCCCCCCCCCCCCCCCCCCCCCCCCCCCCCCCCCCCCCCCCCCCCCCCCCCCCCCCCCCCCCCCCCCCCCCCCCCCCCCCCCCCCCCCCCCCCCCCCCCCCCCCCCCCCCCCCCCCCCCCCCCCCCCCCCCCCCCCCCCCCCCCCCCCCCCCCCCCCCCCCCCCCCCCCCCCCCCCCCCCCCCCCCCCCCCCCCCCCCCCCCCCCCCCCCCCCCCCCCCCCCCCCCCCCCCCCCCCCCCCCCCCCCCCCCCCCCCCCCCCCCCCCCCCCCCCCCCCCCCCCCCCCCCCCCCCCCCCCCCCCCCCCCCCCCCCCCCCCCCCCCCCCCCCCCCCCCCCCCCCCCCCCCCCCCCCCCCCCCCCCCCCCCCCCCCCCCCCCCCCCCCCCCCCCCCCCCCCCCCCCCCCCCCCCCCCCCCCCCCCCCCCCCCCCCCCCCCCCCCCCCCCCCCCCCCCCCCCCCCCCCCCCCCCCCCCCCCCCCCCCCCCCCCCCCCCCCCCCCCCCCCCCCCCCCCCCCCCCCCCCCCCCCCCCCCCCCCCCCCCCCCCCCCCCCCCCCCCCCCCCCCCCCCCCCCCCCCCCCCCCCCCCCCCCCCCCCCCCCCCCCCCCCCCCCCCCCCCCCCCCCCCCCCCCCCCCCCCCCCCCCCCCCCCCCCCCCCCCCCCCCCCCCCCCCCCCCCCCCCCCCCCCCCCCCCCCCCCCCCCCCCCCCCCCCCCCCCCCCCCCCCCCCCCCCCCCCCCCCCCCCCCCCCCCCCCCCCCCCCCCCCCCCCCCCCCCCCCCCCCCCCCCCCCCCCCCCCCCCCCCCCCCCCCCCCCCCCCCCCCCCCCCCCCCCCCCCCCCCCCCCCCCCCCCCCCCCCCCCCCCCCCCCCCCCCCCCCCCCCCCCCCCCCCCCCCCCCCCCCCCCCCCCCCCCCCCCCCCCCCCCCCCCCCCCCCCCCCCCCCCCCCCCCCCCCCCCCCCCCCCCCCCCCCCCCCCCCCCCCCCCCCCCCCCCCCCCCCCCCCCCCCCCCCCCCCCCCCCCCCCCCCCCCCCCCCCCCCCCCCCCCCCCCCCCCCCCCCCCCCCCCCCCCCCCCCCCCCCCCCCCCCCCCCCCCCCCCCCCCCCCCCCCCCCCCCCCCCCCCCCCCCCCCCCCCCCCCCCCCCCCCCCCCCCCCCCCCCCCCCCCCCCCCCCCCCCCCCCCCCCCCCCCCCCCCCCCCCCCCCCCCCCCCCCCCCCCCCCCCCCCCCCCCCCCCCCCCCCCCCCCCCCCCCCCCCCCCCCCCCCCCCCCCCCCCCCCCCCCCCCCCCCCCCCCCCCCCCCCCCCCCCCCCCCCCCCCCCCCCCCCCCCCCCCCCCCCCCCCCCCCCCCCCCCCCCCCCCCCCCCCCCCCCCCCCCCCCCCCCCCCCCCCCCCCCCCCCCCCCCCCCCCCCCCCCCCCCCCCCCCCCCCCCCCCCCCCCCCCCCCCCCCCCCCCCCCCCCCCCCCCCCCCCCCCCCCCCCCCCCCCCCCCCCCCCCCCCCCCCCCCCCCCCCCCCCCCCCCCCCCCCCCCCCCCCCCCCCCCCCCCCCCCCCCCCCCCCCCCCCCCCCCCCCCCCCCCCCCCCCCCCCCCCCCCCCCCCCCCCCCCCCCCCCCCCCCCCCCCCCCCCCCCCCCCCCCCCCCCCCCCCCCCCCCCCCCCCCCCCCCCCCCCCCCCCCCCCCCCCCCCCCCCCCCCCCCCCCCCCCCCCCCCCCCCCCCCCCCCCCCCCCCCCCCCCCCCCCCCCCCCCCCCCCCCCCCCCCCCCCCCCCCCCCCCCCCCCCCCCCCCCCCCCCCCCCCCCCCCCCCCCCCCCCCCCCCCCCCCCCCCCCCCCCCCCCCCCCCCCCCCCCCCCCCCCCCCCCCCCCCCCCCCCCCCCCCCCCCCCCCCCCCCCCCCCCCCCCCCCCCCCCCCCCCCCCCCCCCCCCCCCCCCCCCCCCCCCCCCCCCCCCCCCCCCCCCCCCCCCCCCCCCCCCCCCCCCCCCCCCCCCCCCCCCCCCCCCCCCCCCCCCCCCCCCCCCCCCCCCCCCCCCCCCCCCCCCCCCCCCCCCCCCCCCCCCCCCCCCCCCCCCCCCCCCCCCCCCCCCCCCCCCCCCCCCCCCCCCCCCCCCCCCCCCCCCCCCCCCCCCCCCCCCCCCCCCCCCCCCCCCCCCCCCCCCCCCCCCCCCCCCCCCCCCCCCCCCCCCCCCCCCCCCCCCCCCCCCCCCCCCCCCCCCCCCCCCCCCCCCCCCCCCCCCCCCCCCCCCCCCCCCCCCCCCCCCCCCCCCCCCCCCCCCCCCCCCCCCCCCCCCCCCCCCCCCCCCCCCCCCCCCCCCCCCCCCCCCCCCCCCCCCCCCCCCCCTTGTGTTCAAAATCTTCTATGAAGTACTTGGAGGAGGAACCCGCCTTGCAATGTCGAAGACAATTTGCGCGCCAGACTCGTCGTCATTGAAGCCTGGTTCAGGGGCTACTGAGGGAGTCCTGGATTAGGGGGTGTTCGGATAGCCGGACTATACCTTCAGTCGGACTCCTGGACTATGAAGATACAAGATTGAAGACTTCGTCCCGCGTCCGGAAGAGGCTTTCCTTGGCGTGGAAGGCAAGCTTGGCGATACGGATATGTAGATCTCCTACCATTGTAACCGACTTTGTGTAACCCTAACCCTCTCCAGTGTCTATATAAACTGGAGGGTGTTAGTTCGTAGGACAACATACCCAACAACAATCATACCATAGGCTAGCTTCTAGGGTTTAGCCTCTCCGATCTCGTGGTAGATCTACTCTTGTACTACCCATATCATCAATATTAATCATGTAGGATGTAGGGTTTTACCTCCATCGAGAGGGCCCGAACCTGGGTAAAACTTCGTGTCCCTTGCCTCCTGTTACCATCCGGCCTAGACGCACAGTTCGAGACCCCCTACCCGAGATCCGCTGATTTTGACACCGACACCAGTGCTTATAAATGGAAAAGGAAAATCAATAAAAGGAGGATAGTGGCATGATAATCAAGGAGCCGGCGAGCTGAGTGGCAATTCTGTGAAGTCAAGCTTTTTTTAAATACTTCCCTCCTTTTATTAGCTTTTGATAACTGTTACATCATCTAGTAAGAGAGGGAGAATCTCCGGCGGTGCATTGTCCACCTACAGAGAAGAATGTGCTCTCATAGCCATACTAGCTAGCTCATGAGCTACTAAATTTGCTAATCTATTACAGTGATCAAAATAAGTTCGAGGGAACTCGCAAGCCAGATTGTAGCAATTATCAAAAATAGTTGCCGCTACTCCCATTGAGAGACCGTCGTTATCCATCATTTCCACCACCTCTAGATTATCTGAATTCACCATCAGTTTATTGCATCCCATCATCTATGCCAAATCTAGACCCCTCTTTAGAGCCATTGCTTCAACCGACAGAGCATCAGCACAATGCTCCAGTTTCCAATTCCATGTAGCTATAAAAGATTCGGAGGAGTCCCGTAGCACTGCTCCAGCCGCCCCTGTGAGAAGTTCCTGGTCGAACGCTGCGTCGACATTGAGCTTGACAAAATCAGCAGGCAGCTTCATCCATCCCTCCGGTTTAGCTACTGCCTTTGGCGCCATGGAAGCTACGAAGTTTGCTGTAATGGCTTGAATTGATGACACCATTTTCTCTGCACTCTGTGTGACTTTGTCATAAACCACTCTCCTTCATTCCCACCAAATGTACCAGGTAGTGATAGAGATTAGCTCATGTACATTAGCCTGGCCGATTAGTCCAAATTCCTTCACTGGGGTTTGCATCAGAAAATCAAGGATAGACTCACCTGCTCTACCCACACCACATGCTTTCTTCAAGTCCCAGGAGGCGCCAAACTTCTGTTGCTCTCTTACATCTAAACAGGAGGTGTATCACATCCTCAGCTCCATAGTTGGAGACTGGGCACTGTCCCGATACTTTGATGTGGCGGTTTGCTAGATTAACCCTACACAGAAGAGTCCCCCTGAGTGTTCTCCAAAGAAATACTTTCACCTTTGCAGGACATCGCAATTTCCAGATTTTGTCCCGATTCCATTATGACCCATAGCTTCAACACCATTTGTTCGTCTTAGTTTCCTTCCATGTTGATGGTTCCATTCCACGTGGTAAGCTGAGCGGACAGAGAAAAATCCACCTTTGTTATAACTCCATGCAACGAAGTCTTCCATTTCATGTGCTGGTAATGTTATAGACATGACCTGATGCACATATACAGGCCAAAAAGTCTGATTAATTAGCTCCTCATCCCATTGCCTAGTGACCGGGTTGATGAGATCGCCAATCTTTGAAATAATATTATGTCCCCGTGGTGTGATGATTTTTCGGTCCGCCGAACCTAGGACCCAGGCATCCGACCAGATATTGTACCATCTCCCACCCTCCAAATATATCCATGTTTGAGTGTATTCACCCCTCACATTATGCTCTGCCAAGTAAATGAGGCACCCATCTTTAGGTTTGCATTGAGTAAATCACTGTTCGGAAAATATTTTTCTTTTAGAATTGTTGCACATAGTGAGTCTGGATTGTCTACTAGCCTCCATGCTTGCTTAGCCAATAGCGCAAGGTTAAAGCAATGGATGTCACGAAAACCCATACCTCCTTGTTGTTTCGGCACACACAACTTCCACCAAGCCATCCAATGCATCTTTTTCTGGTCATCACTATCACCCCACCAGTAATGCGACATTGCGTCAGTTATTCCTTTGCAAGTTTTTTTAGGAATTTTGAAGACGCCCATTGCATATGATGGAATTACCTGTATAACTGATTTAAGTAGAACCTCAAGTTCGGGGCCAAATCATGGAAATCCAGGCCATAGTAGAACATGAGCCCCCGGACAAATGGGTGGAGAGGGAAGCCCAGTCCATGGAGGAAATGGGGGAGGAACACCACCCTCTCATGGGGCCTAGGGGTGGCGATGAGCTGCCCCTTTTCGGGAAGCCAGTACGCGATGTCGTTAGACAAGTATCCGGCCTTCCTCAGTTTTTTGATGTGTCCCTCCGTGACGGAGGAGACCATCCACTTGCCTCCTGCTCCGGACATGGCTGGAGAAGGTTGAGGTGGGGAGTGCGGGCTTGGGCACTGGAGCTCGAGTGCGCGAGAATGGATAAGCAAGGGAGGAAGAAGGCGTAGGTGAAAAGGTGGATCCTTATCCCCTTATATGGGTGGACGCAACTACGTGTCCCCACCAGCCTGGTAAAACTCGCTTATCTCCAAGCGCCATAATCAATGGCGCGGTTGGGTTACCCACGCCCGTATTAATGAGAATCCCGGAATAAGGGGACACGGTCTCTGCTTTAACAAGACGTGCCAAGGAAACCGCCTCGCATGACGCGCTGAGGTGGGATAATGAAACAACTCGGATAAAGGCTTGGCCGTGGTGTGTCACACTACGGAATACGTCAGCAGACCCCCCCCCCCCCCCCCCCCCCCCCCCCCCCCCCCCCCCCCCCCCCCCCCCCCCCCCCCCCCCCCCCCCCCCCCCCCCCCCCCCCCCCCCCCCCCCCCCCCCCCCCCCCCCCCCCCCCCCCCCCCCCCCCCCCCCCCCCCCCCCCCCCCCCCCCCCCCCCCCCCCCCCCCCCCCCCCCCCCCCCCCCCCCCCCCCCCCCCCCCCCCCCCCCCCCCCCCCCCCCCCCCCCCCCCCCCCCCCCCCCCCCCCCCCCCCCCCCCCCCCCCCCCCCCCCCCCCCCCCCCCCCCCCCCCCCCCCCCCCCCCCCCCCCCCCCCCCCCCCCCCCCCCCCCCCCCCCCCCCCCCCCCCCCCCCCCCCCCCCCCCCCCCCCCCCCCCCCCCCCCCCCCCCCCCCCCCCCCCCCCCCCCCCCCCCCCCCCCCCCCCCCCCCCCCCCCCCCCCCCCCCCCCCCCCCCCCCCCCCCCCCCCCCCCCCCCCCCCCCCCCCCCCCCCCCCCCCCCCCCCCCCCCCCCCCCCCCCCCCCCCCCCCCCCCCCCCCCCCCCCCCCCCCCCCCCCCCCCCCCCCCCCCCCCCCCCCCCCCCCCCCCCCCCCCCCCCCCCCCCCCCCCCCCCCCCCCCCCCCCCCCCCCCCCCCCCCCCCCCCCCCCCCCCCCCCCCCCCCCCCCCCCCCCCCCCCCCCCCCCCCCCCCCCCCCCCCCCCCCCCCCCCCCCCCCCCCCCCCCCCCCCCCCCCCCCCCCCCCCCCCCCCCCCCCCCCCCCCCCCCCCCCCCCCCCCCCCCCCCCCCCCCCCCCCCCCCCCCCCCCCCCCCCCCCCCCCCCCCCCCCCCCCCCCCCCCCCCCCCCCCCCCCCCCCCCCCCCCCCCCCCCCCCCCCCCCCCCCCCCCCCCCCCCCCCCCCCCCCCCCCCCCCCCAACAGGGGACACTTTGTTTTACCCAGGTTCGGGCCCTCTCGATGGAGGTAAAAACCTACTACTGCTTGATTAATATTGAAGATATGGGTAGTACAAGAGTAGATCTTTCACGAGATCAAGGAGGCTAAACCCTAGAAGCTAGCCTATGGTATGATTGTGTATGGAGTTGATCCTCTACGGGCTACAACCCTCCGGTTTATATAGACACCGGATAGGGTTAGGGTTACACAGAGTCGGTTACAATGGTAGGAGATCTTGAATATCGCACCCCCCCCCCCCCCCCCCCCCCCCCCCCCCACGCCAAGGAAAGTCCCATCCGGACACGGGACAAAGTCTTCAATCTTGTATCTTCATAGTCCAGGAGTCCGGCTGAAGGTATAGTCCGGCTACCCAAACACCCCCTAATCCAGGACTCCCTCAGTAGCCCCTGAACCAGGCTTCAACGACGACGAGTCCGGCGCGCAAAATTGTCTTCGGCATTGTAAGGCGGGTTCCTCCTTCAAGTCCTTCATAGAAGATTGTAATCACCAAGAGTAGTGTCCGGCTCTACAAAATAAGCTTCCACATATTACCATAGAGAGAATAATATTACAGGGGACACCTTGTTTTACCCAGGTTCGGGCCCTCTCGATGGAGGTAAAACCCTACTCCTGCTTGATTAATATTGATGATATGGGTAGTACAAGAGTAGATCTACCACGAGATCAAGGAGGCTAAACCCTAGAAGCTAGCCTATGGTATGATTGTTGTGTATGGAGTTGATTCTGTCCTACGGACTACAACCCTCCGGTTTATATAGGCACCGGATAGGGTTAGGGTTACACAGAGTCGGTTAAAATGGTAGGAGATCTTGAATATCGCATTGCCAAGCTTGCCTTCCACGCCAAGGAAAGTCCCATCCGGACACGGGACAAAGTCCCCCCCCCCCCCCCCCCCCCCCCCCCCCCCCCCCCCCCCCCCCCCCCCCCCCCCCCCCCCCCCCCCCCCCCCCCCCCCCCCCCCCCCCCCCCCCCCCCCCCCCCCCCCCCCCCCCCCCCCCCCCCCCCCCCCCCCCCCCCCCCCCCCCCCCCCCCCCCCCCCCCCCCCCCCCCCCCCCCCCCCCCCCCCCCCCCCCCCCCCCCCCCCCCCCCCCCCCCCCCCCCCCCCCCCCCCCCCCCCCCCCCCCCCCCCCCCCCCCCCCCCCCCCCCCCCCCCCCCCCCCCCCCCCCCCCCCCCCCCCCCCCCCCCCCCCCCCCCCCCCCCCCCCCCCCCCCCCCCCCCCCCCCCCCCCCCCCCCCCCCCCCCCCCCCCCCCCCCCCCCCCCCCCCCCCCCCCCCCCCCCCCCCCCCCCCCCCCCCCCCCCCCCCCCCCCCCCCCCCCCCCCCCCCCCCCCCCCCCCCCCCCCCCCCCCCCCCCCCCCCCCCCCCCCCCCCCCCCCCCCCCCCCCCCCCCCCCCCCCCCCCCCCCCCCCCCCCCCCCCCCCCCCCCCCCCCCCCCCCCCCCCCCCCCCCCCCCCCCCCCCCCCCCCCCCCCCCCCCCCCCCCCCCCCCCCCCCCCCCCCCCCCCCCCCCCCCCCCCCCCTACCATCTCATGGGGCTCCCTCGGTCGGAAGCCGGTGGGCGACCTCCTTGGCCAAATATCCGGCCTCCCGGAGCTGGGTGATGTCCTTCTCCTTGACAGAGGAGACCATCCACTTGCCCTGCGCTCCGGATCCGGACATGATCGGAGTGCTTTCTTTAGGCGGAAGAGATGAGGACTTGGGCGCTGGAGCTCGAGAATGAGTGGGCAGAGAGAGAGAAGGAGTGGGTGAAAGGGGGTGAATCCTTATCCCTTTATAGAGGCAGCGAATATCAAGCGCCTCCCCACTCGCCTTAAAACTCGCCTATTTCCCAAGGGCCGCGCAGGCAGCGCGGTTGGATTACCCACGCCCATATTGATGTGAATCCCGTAATAAGGGGACATGATCTCTGCTTTGACAAGACGTGCCAATGAAACCGCATCTCAAAACATGGAGCGGCAGGCCAAAAAACGGTTCGAAATAATGACTGGGTGGTGGCGTGGTGTCACGCTACAAAAAGTTGTCAGTACATTGGACTCGTAAAATATTATGATCTCTGCGGTTGCGTGTGGTAGTTGTTTTGCAGAGCCGGACACGTTCTTTGTGTTCGAAGGTGGTTTTGGAGTATTCGGAGGAGGAACCCGCCTTGCAATGCCGAAGACAATCTGCGCGCCGGACACCTCATCATTGAAGCCTGGTTCAGGGGCTACTGAGGGAGTCTTGGACTAAGGGGTCCTCGGGCGTCCGGCCTGTTGGACATGGGCCGGACTGATGGGCTATGAAGATACAAGACCGAAGACTCTTACCCGTGTCCGGATGGGACTGTCCTTGGCGTGGAAGGCAAGCTTGGCGTCCAGATATGAAGATTCCTTTCTCTGTTACCGACTTTGTACAACCCTAGTCCCCTCCGGTGTCTATATAAACCGGAGGGTTTATTCCATAGGGACAATCATAATCATATAGGCTAGACATCTAGGGGATTAGCCATTACGATCTCATGGTAGATCAACTCTTGTAATACTCATATACATCAAGATCAATCAAGCAAGAAGTAGGGTATTACCTCCATAGAGAGGGCCCGAACCTGGGTAAACATCGTGTCCCCTGTCTCCTGTTACCATCGACCTTAGACGCACAGTTCGGGACCCCCTACCCGAGATCCGTTGGTTTTGACACCGACAAAGTCCTTCTGCGAAAGGGGTTTGACGAAAGGTGGGTCACTAGGGTCATGCAGATTGTGTCCTTGGGTCAGACTGCGGTTAATATTAACTGCGAGATCGGCCCCTACTTCCCCACCTTCTTTGGGGTGAGACAGGGCAACCCCTTCTCCCCATTCCTATTTAACATGGTGGTTGACGCCTTGGCTACTATTCTCAACAAGGCCAAGGCGGCCGGTCGCATTAGAGGACTAGTCCCCCATCTGGTGGGAGGGAATGGCGTTTCCCTCCTCCAGTACACCGACGATACCATCATCATGATGGAAGGTTCTAGTGTAGCGATCCGTCCTCAGACGGTCAAATCTCTGTGTATAAGTGTCATCCCTGGATCGGTAATGCTGACACACACAGTACTTGAAGGATTTATAACAGAGTGCAATCACACACTTATTACATCGAATGTCTCAAAAGAGAACTTATTACAATAATATGGCTTAAGGCCATCTAAAAGATAACATCGGAAGGCTTGGAAGATAAAGTGAGTCCATCAACTCCAACGGCATAGCTGAGTGCACGACAACGACCTAGCGCACCTTACTCTTCGTCTGAAAAGTCTGCAACATGATATGTTGCGGCCCGGAAACGGGTCAGCACATGGAATATGCTGGCAATATAACACAGTAGAGCAATGAATAGAATAAATGCTATCACTACATGCATATATGGCTGGTGGAGGATCTATGGTTATCATGTTTTTGCGAAAAGCCAATTTTTCCCTACATCAAAGGAATATATTTTATTTAACTATCATGGTAGTTGATAAACATTGAGAATGGTACCCCCCATCTCAATCCCAATTAAACAGTAATTAATAGCCCAACAAGTTAATTTAGAGTGATGAGATCAACATGATAATCCAAGAACCAGATACTCAAGATGTTCATAACCGGGGACACGGCTAATCATGATTAGTTTGTACACTCTGCAGAGGTTTGCACACTTTTCCCCACAAGACTCGATCTCCTCTGTTGGATTTCTCACACTACATGGTGTTTGAGAAACGGATGACCAAGACACAGTCTTTCAGAAACATTAACTCTTTACTCTTGGTAGACAGTTACACCTACTTTCCCCTACATCTGCTAGCCTACCACTGAAAGAGGTCATGCAACATACTCAACTATGCTAGAGCCCATAATAGCTTGTGGCTGCACACGGAAGTTTCTAGCATGAATAATCTTATGATCCCTTTGAGCCTGGGTGGCGAACCAAAGGACAACACTGGTATATCCACAGGTGACCGCAACCAATCCACCCAGATGTGTATTTTAGTAGCCACCTTAAGTTAACCATTAATTAACAATCTCACATCTATCATGGATCACTCAAACCAAACCACGTCTACGAGCATAGCATGGCAACCTAAGCATAATGTAGAAGTAACTCCCAAGGGTTTGATAATAAAAAGGGCAATAGGTTCTACCTCATCATCTACTTCCCAATTCCCACATGTTAATCACATCCTAATCATGCAATGTTTGAGGATTGTAACTAATGCATAAAAACTGGGTAATAAAGGGGTATGATCAATGTGTTACTTGCCTTGCTGACGATCTACAAACCCTAGAGACTCGTAGTAGCATGCTTCGCACTCCGGAAATTCTATCGTAAACAAACAATAGCATACATAAGCACTCAGGCATATATGCAAGGGTAAAGCTCAAATAAGAAGATCCAAATCTGAAAGTCCAACTGAAGAGCTTCGATTTGTAAAAAGAACCAATCGAATCGGAGCTACGGAACTGAAACTACGGTCAAAAGAACTTCGAATTCAAATCTGCTTGAAACCAATTTTTTTAAATTGTCAAAACCATGTTCAAGTTGATTAGCTAGAAAGAGGGGTTCGAGACAAAGATTTTGGCGTTGGTTTCACTGGATTTGGACGAACGGTTGAAAAGTTGCGAGGGTTTGAAGATCAGGGGCTAATCTGCGATAAAAATAGTCGCGGATAGGTCCCTGGCCGAAAATAAACGGAAAAAGAAAAGTCTATCGGACGAACGTCCGCTAACAGAGACGAACGGGCGAATTCGTTCGTTAAAACGAACGAACGAACGTTCGCAAAGTAACCTAAACCGAAGAAAACCGAGAAAACCGAACCGATCTAAAAAAAAACCAATCTAGGATTAATAAAAACCGGGCGGTTTTATACTGGTTCATCGGAAAAAACCAGTGGGTGTGCGTGGTCAACGGCGGCGGACGGTGAGGCGGCTCCGGTGGGGCTCTGCGGCTGCGGCGAGGCGGCGGCGCGGCGTGGCGGGGCAGCGGGCGGCGCGGCGCTGCGGCGGCAGCAGGCGGCGTGGGGCGGCGGCTGCGGCGGCGGTGGTTGCGGCGGCGGGACGGGGCGAGGGCAGAGGGGTCGGGGCCGGCCCTTTTAAAGGGGGGGTGGCGGCGGTCCGACTTGGGGAGGGGGTCGGGCGGCGCGGCGTGGCGAGCTCGGACTCCCTCGGGAGTCTGACGAGGGCACGGCGGGCGAGGCGGGGAAGGCGGCGGCGCAGCGGGCCGGCTGGGCTGCGGCCCAGTTCGGTCCGGGAGTTTTTTTAAATAAATTCCGCCGAAAGAAAAATCCTAAATAAATATAAAAAAATTCTAAAATGCCAAAAACAATTTAGACCATCTAAATAAAATATTTAGAACATAATGAACATTTTCTTGGCCTAAAAATGCAATTTTGAAAAATGCATATTTTTCTAATTCAAGTAAAATAGCAATAGAATCCAAATAAAATTATTTATTTGATTTTAATATTTTTCCTCCAATATTTCTTTTATTTTGGAGAAGTCATTTTATCTCCTCTCTTTTATTTTTAATATTGGAAATATTATTTGGAGAGAGAAATAATTAAAACCAAAATGATCCCATTTTCAAATTTGTGAAAAATTCAAAGATGAAAATAAACGAAATCCCCAACTCTCTCCGTGGGTCCTTGAGTTGCTTAGAATTTCTAGGATCAAAACCAAAATGCAAATAAAATATGATATGCATTTGATGACCTATGTATAACATTCCAAATTGAAACTTTGGGATGTTACAAACCTACCCCCCTTAAGATGAATCTCGCCCTCGAGATTCGGTTGGCTAGAAAATAGGTGTGGGTGGTCTTTCCGTAGATCTTCCTCTCATTCCCAGGTGGCTTCATCCTCGGTATGGTGGCTCCACTGAACTTTGCAAAACTTGATAACCTTGCTGCGTGTGACTCGGCTGGCAAACTCGAGAATCTTGACTGGTTTCTCCTCGTAGGTCAGATCACTTTCCAACTGAATTGCTTCTAGGGGCACTGTATCTCTCAGAGGAATACCGACCAACTCAGCATGGCACTTCTTCAACTGGGAAACATGAAACACATCATGAACTCCTAACAGTCCTTCGGGTAACTCCAACTTGTAGGCCACTTCTCCCATACGTTCCAAAAGTCGGTATGGTCCTACAAATCTCAGGGCTAACTTTCCCTTAACTCCAAATCGTTTAACTCCTTGCAGAGGTGACACTCAGAGATAGGCTCTGTCTCCAATTTCATAGACTACCTCCTTGCATTTTGAGTCTGCATAACTCTTCTGCCTGGACTGAGCTACCTTCAGTCTATCGCAAATCAATTTAACCTTATCTTCAGACTCTTTAATCAAATCAGGTCCAAACAACTGACGGTCTCTAACTTCATCCCACATCAACGGTGTCCTGCACCTCCTTCCATACAAAGCTTCGAAAGGTGCCATCTTCAAACTGGCTTGGTAGCTGTTGTTGTATGAGAAATCCGGGTAAGACAAATTATCATCCCAACTAGATCCATAATCTAGCGCACAAGCTCTCAACATGTCCTCCAGAATCTGATTGACTCTCTCGGTCTGCCCATCTATCTGCAGATGAAAGGTCGTACTAAACTCTAGCCTGGTACCCAAAGTCTAGTGCAGCTGGTGCCAAAACTTTGAAGTAAACTGTGTTCCTCTATCTGATATGATGGTCCTTGGAACTCCATGTAGACATATGATCCTGGTCATATATATCTTGGCCAACTTCACACTCGTATAGGTGGTTTTCACTGGGATAAAGTGAGCCACTTTGGTCAAGCGATCAACTACTACCCAGATTGAATCATATCCCGATCGGGTCCTCGGTAATCCGGTGATAAAATCCATGCCAAGCTTGTCCCACTTCCATTCGGGTATCGGCATAGGCTGCAGTAATCCTGCTAGCTTTTGATGTTCTGCTTTCACTCTCTGACATACATCACATACGGCTACATACTCGGCAATATCCTTCTTCATTCTTGTCCACCAGAAACGCTCCTTCAAATCCAAATACATCTTGGTGTTTCCAGGGTTTATCGAGTATGGCGAGTCATGAGCTTCCTGAAGTATTAACTTCCTGATCTCTGCATTATTGGGTACATAAACACGGTCCACAAACCACAAAGTGTCGTGCTCATCCTCACGAAAACCTTTGGCTTTACCTTTGCTCATTTTCTCCTTTATCTCAGCAACTTCCTTATCCTCCTTCTGAGCTTCTCGAATCTTTCCCAATAATGTCGACTGAACCTCCATCGCTGCAACAAAACCTCTAGGTACTATCTCCAAACGTAGCTCCCTGAGATCTTCGTCTAACTCCTTTGGTAATCCTCCGCTTACGAGGGTATTGGCATAACTCTTCTGGCTCAAAGCGTCTGCTACGACATTGGCCTTGCCTGGATGATGGTGCAACTTCATATCATAATCATTTATAAGCTCCAACCATCTCCTCTGCCTGAGATTCAGCTCCTTCTGAGTGAAAATGTACTTCAAACTCTTATGATCCGTGTACACATCACAACGGTTTCCAATTAGAAAATGTCTCCAGGTCTTGAGTGCATGAACTACATCTGCTAACTCCAAATCATGTGTGGCATAATTCAACTCATGCAGTCGAAGCTGTCGTGAGGCATATGAAACCACTCTTCCATCTTGCATCAGTACACCTCCAAGTCCTAAGCGAGAAGCATCGCAATATACTTGGAAATTCTTGCGTATATCTGGCAGAATCAACACTGGGGTTGTAACCAAACGTTTCTTCAGCTCCTGAAAACTTGCCTCACATTCATCTGTCCACTTGAACTTGGTGTCCTTCTTCAACAACTCTGTCATGGGCTTCGCAATCTTAGAAAAATTCTCAATGAATCTCCGATAATATCCCGCGAGTCCAAGAAAACTGCGGATCTCTCCAACTGAGGTGGGTGCTAGCCAATCAGTGACAGACTGAACCTTGGTAGGATCTACTGCTATACCTTCTCCTGATATAACATGTCCAAGAAATCCAACTTCCTTCAACCAAAACTCACACTTGCTGAACTTGGCATATAGCTGATGTTCCCTGAGCTTCTCGAGAACTAGACGCAAATGTTCCTTGTGTCCCCCTTCATTCTTTGAGTATACCAAGATATCATCGATGAACACCACAACAAACTTATCCAAGAACTCCATGAACACCTTATTCATCATACTCATGAAATAGGCAGGGGCATTAGTCAATCTGAATGACATAACCGTATAGTCATATAGCCCGTACCTTGTGGTGAAAGCTGTCTTAGGTATATCCTATTCTCGGATCTTGAGCTGGTGGTATCCTGATCACATATCGATCTTGGAGAATACTTTAGCTCCTTGCAACTGGTCAAAAAAATCATTGATCATCGGCAGTGGGTACTTGTACTTGATCGTCACTTCATTCAATGCACGATAATCAACAACCATTCTCAAAGATCCATCCTTCTTCTCAACTAAGAGCACTGGGGCTCCCCACGGTGACGAACTTCGTCGAATGTATCCTTTCTCCAATAACTCTTTAATCTGCTTCTTAATCTCCTCTAGATCATTTGCGGGCATCCGGTATGGCCTCTTCGATATCGGTCCAGTGCCTGGCAACAGCTCTATCAAAAACTCAATGTCTCGATCCGGCGGCATTCCTGGTAGCTCCTCTGGAAATACTTCCGAGTAATCCTTCACAACAGGCACTTCCTCCTGAACAACTCCTGAGAGGGAATTTACTTGGGTCCTCCTTGGCGCATGTCTGGATACATACTTAATCCTTTTTCACTCCGGGGTGGTGAGCAGAATTGACTTACTGGCGCAATCGATGTTTCCTCATACATCGATAGACAATCCATGCCTAGTATCACATCCAATCCTTGCGACTCCAGAATTATTAAGTCCGAGGGGAACACGTGCCTACCTATGGTCAATGGCATCTGAAAACATCCTTGGCTTGCCATATACTCCGCTCCTGGCGAGCTAACTAACATGGGTGTCCTAAGAACTTTGGTGGGCAACTTATACTTATCCACAAATCCCCTTGAAATGTATGAATGCGATGCACCGGTATCAAAAAGAACGATTGCAGTAAATGACTTAACCAAAAACTTACCTATAACTGCATCTGGCTGCTCTTCAACCTCCTCCATGTTAACGTGGTTCACTTGTCCCCTATTGAAAGGGTTGGGCTTCTTCCCAGAGCTTCCATTGCCATTTCCATTATTTGCTTCGGGACACTCATTGGCATAGTGTCCAGTCTTCCCGCACTTGAAACATGTAATGTGACTTTGGTCCTTCTTGGCGAGTGTGGCTGGGTTAGAGCGGTTCTGGTTGCTGCCTGCTCCATTCCCATTTCCATTCTTGGGGCCACTGTGGTTATGCGAACTTCCTCCATTGTGGGTATGGCCTCCATGGTTATGGGTATATCCACCCAAGTTCGGGGTAAAACGAGGCTTCTGCTGAGCTCCTGAAATGTACTTCCCTTGTCCATACTTCCTTTTGCGGCTCTCTATCTGCTGCTACTTCCCTTCAATCATAAGATCCTTGTCTACCAACTCCTGGTAGTTGTTCAATGTTGCCACCATTAACTGCATACTCATCTCATCATTCAGCCCTTCCATAAACTTCTCCTGCTTCGCGGCGTCTGTGGCCACATCATCTGGGGCATAGCGGGCTAACTTGCTGAACTCATCCACGTACTGCCCCACAGTACGGTTTCCCTGGCGTAAGTTGCGAAACTCACGCTTCTTCATGCTCATAGCTCCAGTTGAGACATGTGCAGTGCGGAATGCTTGCTGAAACTGCTCCCAAGTGACATTGGCTATGGGGAAAGTGGCTGTGTAATTCTCCCAACATGAGGCTGCGGGTCCATCCAATTGATGTGCGGCAAAACGCACCTTCTCTGCATCTGTGCAACCTGTGGTGGTCAACTCCCTTCCAATCCTGCATAGCCAGTCATCAGTAACTATTGGCTCGGTGCTACTGGAAAATACCGGCGGATGTAACCTCAGAAAACGGGCTAAGTTGTCAACTGGAGGTGGTGGTGGCGGGTTGTTGTTGTTGTTGTTGTTTTTGTTGCCTTGGTTCTGGACTAGTAGCTGCAACAAGGCATTCTACTGTTGGATCAACTGAGTGAGCTCCGGTGGGAAGACAAATCCGGGGTCACGTCTTGGAGGCATCTAATGGGTTTAGAGGGGAGAGATTAGAATAGAATGAGGTCTAATGAGAAAACACTACCCATATGCACATGAGACAAGCACATTCATATCACACCAATAATTCAAACAAGGGCATACAATCGATCTAACTATCGTTACAGTGCTCGGACTACTACTATATACATGGGGGAATACTACTGATAATATGGTGGTCGACTAGAAATTTTGATCGGTGGAAGACTCCATGATATCCGCTCCAGCTTCGTCTTCATAATCATCATCACTACTGTCGGGGTTGGA
This sequence comes from Thinopyrum obtusiflorum, assembly GCA_036873465.1. Taxonomy (NCBI): domain Eukaryota; kingdom Viridiplantae; phylum Streptophyta; class Magnoliopsida; order Poales; family Poaceae; genus Thinopyrum; species Thinopyrum obtusiflorum. Next base: position 165,301 of record JAAAWM010012143.1, on the reverse strand, counting down.
GTCGGTGTCGTCGATGATGATGTAGTCTTCAGAATGAATGTCATTGGGATGGTCGTCATCTCCTCCTGGCACGGGGTCTCCCATGAATACTCCTAGCTTCCTTGTCAGGTCGTCATTCTTCTCCACTAGTATTGCAATTTCCTCCTCATATCCGTCATGTGTAGACTTGAGTTCCTCTTCAAGCTCCATGTTCCTGGTCATTACTTTCTTTAGATCTATCATGCTTGCACACATTTGGTTCTCCTAGCGACGAATGTGCTGGTTTAACTTCTGGATGAAGGCTGCAATGGACCTGTCCCTCCTGGTGCTGATCATCTCCCATTGCTAATCTTGGCGCCCACATATCTGGTAGATGGTGTCCTTCAGATCCTTGTGATAAACTTCGCTGATGCGTCCCATGGCGATGTGGGCTGGCATGCTCTTACCTAAACTCCAGGTTGGTGCATCAAAGGAAAACTCTATGGGTTCAGTAACTGGCGTGAATGTCCTTCCTGGAACTTGAACTCGAATCATCCAACGCTCCTCTTCTGTTAAAGTGGCGGTGTAGGTCCTGGTGAAGCTTGGTATTCCAATGTTCAGGTACCTAGTGACTTCCTTCAAGTGCCTCCCAAAAGGTGTGTCTTCATCCAGTTGTGCAAACTTGTTCCTTGAGTCCGCCATCCTATAGAGTGGAAAAATGAAGAGGAGTCAGAAATGAGTAGAGAAGAGTGACCTATGGCTTATCTTAGTAGTCGTGTCCTACAATCAGCGTGTGCTCTGATACCATCTTGTAGCGATCCGACCTCAGACGGTCAAATCTCTGTGTATAAGTGTCATCCCTGGATTGGTAATGCTGACACACACAGTACTTGAAGAATTTATAACAGAGTGCAATCACACACTTATTACATCGAATGTCTCAAAAGAGAACTTATTACAATATTATGGCTTAAGGCCATCTAAAAGATAACAGCGGAAGGCTTGGAAGATAAAGTGAGTCCATCAACTCCAACGGCATAGCCGAGTGCACGACAACGACCTAGCGCACCTTACTCTTCGTCTGAAAAGTCTGGAACATGATATGTTGCAGCCCGGAAACGGGTCAGCACATGGAATATGCTGGCAATATAACACAGTAGAGCAATGAATAGAATAAATGCTATCACTACATGCATATATGGCTGGTGGAGGCTCTATGGTTATCATGTTTTTGCGAAAAGCCAATTTTTCCCTACATCAAAGGAATATATTTTATTTAACTATCATGGTAGTTGATAAACATTGAGAATGGTACCCCCCATCTCAATCCCAATTAAACAGTAATTAATAACCCAACAAGTTTAATTTAGAGTGATGAGATCAACATGATAATCCGAGAACCAGATACTCAAGATGTCCATAACCGGGGACACGGCTAATCATGATTAGTTTGTACACTTTGCAGAGGTTTGCGCACTTTCCCCCACAAGACTCGATCTCCTCCGTTGGATTTCTCGCACTACATGGTGTTTGAGAAATGGATGACCGAGACACAGTCTTTCAGAAACATTAACTCTTTACTCTGGGTAGACAGTTACACCTACTTTCCCCTACATCTGCTAGCCTACCACTAAAAGAGGTCATGCAACATACTCAACTATGCTAGAGCCCATAATAACTTGTGGCTGCACACGGAAGTTTCTAGCATGAATAACCTTATGATCCCTTTGAGCCTGGGTGGCGAACCAAAGGACAACACTGTTATATCCCCAGGTGCCCGCAACCAATCCACCCAGATGTGTATTTTAGTAGCCACCTTAAGTTAACCATTAATTAACAATCTCACATCTGTCATGGATCACTCAAACCAAACCACGTCTACGAGCATAGCATGGCAACCTAAGCATAACGTAGAAGTAACTCCCAAGGGTTTGATAATAAAAAGGGCAATAGGTTCTACCTCATCATCTACTTCCCAATTCCCACATGTTAATCACATTCTAATCATGCAATGTTTGAGGATTGTAACTAATGCATAAAAACTGGGTAATAAAGGGGTATGACCAATGTGTTACTTGCCTTGCTGACGATCTGCAAACCCTAGAGACTCGTAGTAGCACGCTTTGCACTCCGGAAATTCTATCGTAAACAAACAATAACATACATAAGCACTCAGGCATAGATGCAATGGTAAAACTCAAATAAGAAGATCCAAATCTGAAAGTCCAACTGAAGAGCTTCGATTTGCAAAAAGAACCAATCGAATCAGAGCTACGGAACTGAAACTACGGTCAAAAGAACTTCTAATTCAAATCTGGTTGAAACCAAAATTTTAAATTGTCAAAACCATGTTCAAGTTGATTAACCAGAAAGAGGGGTTCGAGAAGAATATTTTGGCATTGGTTTCACTGGATTTGGACGAACGATTGAAAAGTTGCGAGGGTTTGAAGATCAGGGGCTAATCTGCGATAAAAATAATCATGGATAGGTCCCTGGCTGAAAATAAACGGAAAAAGAAAAATCGATCGGACGAACGTCCGCTAACAGAGACGAACGGGCGAATTCGTTCGTTAAAACGAACGAACGAACGAACGTTCGCAAAGTAACCTAAACCGAAGAAAACCGAGAAAACCGAACCGATCTAAATAAAAAAACCAATCTAGGATTAATAAAAACCGGGTGGTTTTATACCGGTTCACCGGAAAAAAATGGCGGGTCGGCGTGGTCAACGGCGGCGGACGGCGAGGCGGCTCCGGCGGGGCAGCGGGCGGCGCGGCGCGGCGGCGGCAGCAGGCGGCGCGGGGCGGCGGCTGCGGCGGCGGTGGGACGGGACGAGAGCAGAGGGGTCGGGGCCGGCCCTTTTTAAGAGGGGGGGTGGCGGCGGTCCGACTTGGGGAGGGGGTCGGGCGGCGAGGGCACGGCGGGGCGAGGCGGGGAAGACGACGGCGCAGCGTGCCGGCTGGGCTACGGCCCAGTTCGGTCCGGGAGTTTTTTTTAAATAAATTCCGCAGAAAGAAAAATTCTAAATAAATATAAAAAATTCTAAAAATGCCAAAAACAATTTTCACCATCTAGATAAAATATTTGGAACATAATGAACATTTTCTTGGCCTAAAAATGCAATTTTGAAAAATGCATATTTTTCTAATTCAAATAAAATAGCAATAAAATCCAAATAAAATTATTTATTTGATTTTAATATTTTTCCTCCAATATTTCTTTTATTTTGGAGAAGTCATTTTATCTCCTCTCTTTTATTTTTAATACTGGAAATATTATTTGGAGAGAGAAATAATTAAAACCAAAATGATCCCATTTTCAAATTTGAGAAAAATTCAAAGATGAAAATAAACGAAATCCCCAACTCTCTCCGTGGGTCCTTGAGTTGCTTAGAATTTCTAGGATCAAAACCAAAATGCAAATAAAATATGATATGCATTTGATGACCTATGCATAACATTCCAAATTGAAAATTTGGGATGTTACATCTAGCAATGACATAATGAACGTCAAATTTCTCCTCCTATGCTTTCAGGAGATGTCGGGCCTTAAGATCAACTTTGAGAAGAGCGAAGTAATGGTTCTGGGCTATTCGCCAGCTGAGAGCCAGGATATTGCCAACCGCCTTAACTGTCCGCTTGGCTCCTTCCCCACCTCTTACCTGGGAATCCCCATCAGTGATGCCCGTCTCTCTGTCGCTGACTTAAGACCTTCGGTGGGCAAACTCAATCTCTACATTGAGCCCTGGCAGGGTAGATGGCTGTCTAAGGCGGCGTGCACTATTCTCATCAACTCCTCCCTGACCAGTCTCCTGCTAGTCATCATGAGCTTCTCTAGCCTGCCTGAGACGCTCCACCACGAGATCGGTACGATCCATGCCCGCTTCTTTTGGGCGGGCAAGGGCGACAAGCAGCAATACCACATGGTGCGGTGGTCTGAGATCTACAAGCCTAAGGATCAGGGCGGGCTGGGCATCATGTCATCCAAGCGGATGAACATTGCCCTCCTGACCTGTTGGCTATGGCGCATTGCCAATGGGGAAGGTGGCCTTTGGCTTCAAATCATCCGAAATAAATACCTGGGCGGCCGGCCCCTAGCATTCTGTTAGCGGTCTTGTGGCTTGCAGTTTTGGCAATCTGTCATTCAACTGTTGCCTGTCATGCGCATCGGTACCTCCATCTCGGTTGGCTCGGGTTCGGCCACCCTTTTCTGGTTCGACAGATGGGTTGGTGATGCGCCTTTTGTGGCCCGCTTCCCAGATCTATTCTCCATTGTCGTTGACCTTCGGGTCTCGGTCGAGACAGCCCTTATTGACTTAGGGCATCTTGCATTCCACCGCCTGTTTGGGGCCGCAGATTTATCCTCCTGGGATGACCTCCTAGATGTCATTTCTCTCCACGAGCCGGATCTCACGTCGGGGACCGACCGTGTGTCCTAGCGCCTCGAGGACTCGGGCCGTTTCTCCACGAGGTCCCTCTACCGCACCATTGTGGCCACCCTCACCATAGCCCCCTTCGAGGTGATCTGGACGATCCGTATACCCCTGAAGATCCGAATGTTCTTGTGGCAATGGATCCGGGGCCGCCTCTCGTCCGGTGTTGAGGTGCGTAAACGAAATGGCCCGGGCGATGGGCTATGCCCCCTGTGTGGGATCCCCGAGGATTCTAACCACATATTCTTCTCATGTGTCTTGGCCCAGTTCCTATGGAGTTGTGCTCACGAGTCGTTTGGTGGAAACTGGTGCCATACCAACTTCCCGGACCTCTTCGCCAAAATCCAGGCCTAGCCCCCTACACGTCGCCACATTAGGTGGTTGACCATAGGGGCCCTGGCTTGGATGCTCTGGACGATTAGGAATAAGCTAGTTATGCAGCGGATTCCCCTTTTATGGGCTACTGATGCATTGTTCAAACTGTGTGGTTTCTTACAGCTTTGGCGGCCTCTTAGCGGCACCTAGGACCGGGATGCCATCTCCATCATCATCTCCGACCTTCGTGCGATGGCTCTCTGATTGGCTCCGCCGCTTCCTCCGCCACATCCTGAGCCTGATTAGTCTCCATGGCTTTCCGGTGCTACCGACTTTTTTGTTTCTTTGGGCTTGTTGAGCTGTGCCCTCAGCAGAACCTTGTAGTTCTTGTTGTGTGTGTGTGTGTGTTGAACTCGCATGTGGTACGTGTTGGTTGTAGTGGTTTGCTTTATTTATAAAGCGGGGCGAAAGCCTTTTTTGGTAAAAGGAGGGCCATGGCCACCTAGAATACGATTCGGACCCTTGTACACTCTTACGCGCGTAGCTGCTCTCCCCGAGGCAACCTTGCCTGGCTTGAGCACTGCGTGCTCGTCACGGTCCTCCATCCAATCGACCAAAGCAGGCATAAGTTTTTACGCTTCGCAGCAGCCCGAACCTGGGTAAAAACGACCCGCGTCACCATTGACGTGCTACCCTATGGTCTCCGCTCTTTGTGCAACGTGCCCTTCCCCCTTGCCGAACCACAAGGGGTTGATGGCCCCATAGGTGATCGTGTTGAACCACGACAAATGCCATATTCTATTAATGTTATTTAAATGATGTCTCTTTATTTACCAATATGAAATGGTATAAATTGACAGTACACTCACCATTCATGCTTATACATTGTTTTGCCTACATGTATGGTTTTGTTTTTGATCTGTAATCTAGTGGTACGGTGAAGCTGGCCGCTCCTGCACAATGTCATTTCCTGCCGTCTTAACTTTGAACAATGCCTATTATGTTAATGCTATTTTTAACCGTGTCTCTTTATTTCTGACAAAGAAATGAGATGAATTGACAGCGCTGATGCTTTATACGTGCAAAACCTGTTATCTACCTACTTGTTTCTCTTTCAGGGTGACAGCACTGATGCTAGGAAGAACTGCCATAATGATAGTGAGACGAACCCATTTTTCATCCCTCTAACTTGTATTCCAGAGAAGAAGGCAACACATCTTGAGGGTAGTGATGGTAGCTGCAACTACGTCGGTATTTCCCCGGAGAGGGAGGGATGATGTAGCACAGCGACGGTAGGTATTTCCCTCAATTATGAAACCAAGGTATCGAACCAGTAGGAGAACCAAGCAACACAACGTAAACAACACCTGCACACAAACAACAACACCTCGCAACCCGACGAGTTAAAGGGGCTGTCAATCCCTTTCGGGGTACGGCGCCTCAAGATAGGCAAGCGGATGTGAGGTAAATTGTAGTAGATTGATAGATCGAATGCCAAATAAAATAAATAAAGATAAAACGCAGCAAGGTATTTTTGTATTTTTTTAATAGATCTGAATAAAAATGCAAAGGAAAAATAGATCGCAAGGCAAATATATGAGAAAGACCGGGGGCCGTAGGTTTCACTAGTGGCTTCTCTCAAGAAAAATAGCAAACGGTGGGTAAGCAAATTACTGTTGGGCAATTGATAGAACTTCAAATAATTATGATGATATCCAGGCAATGATCATTACATAGGCATCATGTCCAAGATTAGTAGACCGACTCCTCCCTGCATCTACTACTATTACTCCACACATCAACCGCTATCCAGCATGCATCTAGTGTATTAAGTTCATGGAAAAACGGAGTAATGCAATAAGAACGATGACATGATGTAGACAAGATCCGTTTATCTATATGGCGGTAGATATAGATCTCGTCTTTTTATCCTTAGTAGCAATGATACATACGTGTCGGTTCCCTTTCTGTCACTGGGATCAAGCACCGTAAGATCGAACCCACTACTGGGCACCTCTTCCCATTGCTAGATAAATAGATCAAGTTGGCCAAACAAAACCCAAATATCGGAGAAGAAATACGAGGCTATAAGAGATCATGCATATAAGAGATCAAAGAAACTCAAAAAACTTTCATGGATATAAAAAGATATAACTGATCATAAACTCGAAGTTCATCAGATCCCAACAAACACACTGCAAAAGAGTTACATCATATGGATCTCCAAGAGACCATTGTATTGAGAATTAAGTGAGAGAGAGAGAGAGAAAGCCATCTAGCTACTAACTACGGACCCGAAGGTCTACAAAGAACTACTCACGCATCATCAGAGAGGCACCAATGGAAGTGGTGAACCCCTCCGTGATGGTGTCTAGATTGGATTGGTGGTTCTGGACTCTGCGGCGGCTGGATGAATATTTTGATGACTCCCCTAGGGTTTCTGGAATATTGTGGTATTCATAGAGCAAAGAGGCGGCCCGGGAGGCACCCGAGGTGGGCACAACCCACCAGGGCGGGCCTGGGCCTCCTGGCGCGCCCTGGTGGGTTGTGCCCCCCTTGGGGCATCCCCCAGGTGCAACTAGGGCCCATTGCCTTCCTTCTGGCCCATAAAAAATCATCATGGAGTTTCTTGGCATTTGGACTCTGTTTGATATTGATTTCCTGCGATGTCAAAAACATGGAAAAAACAGCAACTGGCACTTGGCACTATGTCAATAGGTCAGTACCAAAAAATGATATAAAATGACTATAAAATGATTATAAAACATCCAAGATTGATAATAAAACAACATGGAACAATGAAAAATTATAGATATGTTGGAGACGTATCAGCATCCCCAAGCTTAACTCCTACTCGTCCTCGAGTTGGTAAGTGATAAAAACAGAATTTTTGATGTGGAGTGCTATTCATCAAGTCATATCATATTCTTTTCTTTATAGCATGGACATTTGGACTTTTATGTGATTCAAAGCAATAGTCTAGTTTTGACATAATAATTTAGATACTCAAGCATATCAACAAGCAACCATGTCTTTCAAAATATCAATGCTAAAGCAAGTTATCCCTTGCCCATCATGCTCAAACATTGATCCATTCATGAAACAAACTCGAATATTAACTACACCCAATACTTGAGCACAATCATATTGCCTCCTAGTTGGTGCTTTTATGAGAGAAGACGGAGACTCAAATTTCAAAATAAAAATTTCATAAAGTAAAAGAAAGGCCCTTCGCAGAGGGAAGTAGGGATTTGTAGAGGTGCAAGAGCTCAAAGCGAAAAATTAGAGATAAAAAACATTTTGGGAGGTGTATGCATCCCACCAACGAAAAGACTTAGAGTTCCCAACACTTTCCATGCTAGATATGCCATAGGCGGTTCCCAAACAGAAAATAAAGTTTATTCCTTTTTCCACCATTCTTTCACTTTCCATGGCTAGCCGTATCCACGGGTGCCCTCCATACCAACACTTTCCAAGGAATTTATTACTTGACAACATAAAGTAAATTCATTTTTGCATTTCGGGACTGGGCATCCCTAAAACCTTTGCCTTACTCTCGTGCAATGACAAGTGAATAAACACTCATCGTGAGAATAACACATCCAGCATGGAAAATATTAGCCACCCGTTACCGTTCCGCGAGCAAAACAAACACACAAAAGAGAAGTTTATTTTGAACATTAGAGATGGCACATGCAAATTTGCTTAGAACGGCAAAAGAATACCGCATATAGGTAGATATAGTGGACTCATGTGGCAAAACTGGTTTAAAGGATTTTGGATGCACAAGTAGAGGTCATACTTAGTGCAAAATTAAGGCTAGCAAAAGATTGGGAAGCGACCAACCAAGAAACGAATAATCTCATAAGCAAGCATTAAGCATAATTAACACCGAATAATGCACCACAAGTAGGATATAATTTTCATTGCATGATTATTGTCTTTCGTGCATGCATAGGGAATCACAAACCTTAACACCAATATTCCTACTAGAGCACAATTACTCATCAACATAACTCACATATCACATCATTATATCTCAAAACTATTACTAAGAATCAAGTTTATTTTGTCCAATGATCTTCATGACATTTTATTTTACTTTATCCTTCTTGGATATCTATCACTTTGGGACTAACTTTTATGTGTTGCTTTTCATAAGCTCAAACAAATATAAGTGAAGATGATGAGCATAACAAATTTTCTTTCTCTCAAAATAATTTAAGTGAAGCAAGAGAGAATTTCTTCAGAATTTTACTAACTCTCAAATAAATCTAAGTGAAGCTAGAGAGCATTTCTTCAAAAATAACAAAGCACACCATGCTCAAAAAGATATAAGTGAAGCACTAGAGCAAGTCCAAGCTCATAAAATATTTAAGTGAAGCATAGAGAGCAATTCTAACAAGTCATGATATAATTTTGGCTCTCTCAAATAGGTATGTCCAGCAAGGATTGATGACTTAAAACACAAAATAAAACAAGCAAAGACACATATCATACAAGACGCTCCAAGCAAAACACATATCATGTGACGAATAAAAATATAGCCTCGAGTAAAATTCCGATAGTTCTTGGAAGAAAGTGGGGATGCCACTCGGGGGCATCCCCAAGCTTAGTTGGTTGCTCATTCTTGGATAATAGCTTGGGATGCCGGGGCATCCCCAATCTTAGGCTCTTACATCCTTCCTTCATCCATCGTAAGATAACCCAAAACTTGAAAACTTCAATCACACAAAACTAAACAAAACCTTCGTGAGATCCGTTAGTGTGTCGGTGTACAAAAGTAGGGGTTCCCTTTTGCACCCCTTTACTTGTGCGCGGGCAGTCGCAGCCCCACGCCCCTGGCCACGCTTGGCAGGGCAGAGGAAGCAAAAGACGCAAGACAACCAGAGCAACGCCGAGACAGAAACACAAAGAGCAGAAGGGCGAGGTGGACTCCCCCGGCAAGGCCCTCGCCGGAGCGGCCTCCCTTGCCGGGGCAAACTTGCCCAACACCAGCAGGGCTGCCACCCTCGAGCCTGAGAGTTCCGATACCCTCAAATCACATTGGAACCAAGGCTCGGGAGGCACCTCCATGGTGGCATGCGGATCTTTGTGAAGACCAGAAGCATGCGAGATCGGATGAGAACCAGAAGACGAAGATCCTCGGCAAGATCCTTGCCAAGGATATCCACGAGACCCCCGGCAAGCCACTTGCCGGGGACGGCCATGACACCACGGCAAGACCCTTGCCAGGGCCCCAGCAAGACTCTTGCCGAAGACATCCGCGGGGCCGCAGCCAGGCCCACATCTGCCAAGATTCCACCGCCGTTCCCATGCAGCTGCCAACCCACCAACTAGGCGAACACCTGCGTGGCTACATGCGGCCTCTAGGCCGACTCAGCAAGCACCTGCGTGGTGGCATGCGGATCTTCGTGAAGACCCTACCACCATGCCAACTCAGCAGCCTGCCAGCATACATGGCGCTGCATGCCTCGTTGGCCTGGACGCGTGTTGAAGCAAGGCGGAGTGGCCACGGACGGGACGGGCCTCGTTACCGCCCCCAATAAAGCAAGGGGACATCTAAGTAGCGCATTTAATGCGCTTTGTCCTATAATGACAAGAGATAAGCTTGTGCACTGTATACCTTCCCACCTCCTGTGTGCCACTGTGGCAGCCCCTTTTGACTATAAAAGGAGGCCCGAGGCGTACTGGAGGAGGATTCAGATCTTTTGGACGACGCACGCACCGTAGCTAGTTCAAGAGGTCAAGAACACTCAAATATACACCAAAGCAGGACTAGGGTATTATGCATCCTCGCGGCCCAAACCTGGGTAAACGATCCTTGTGCTGGCTCCTAGACCCGCTCTTTGCATAACCCCGTGCCCGCCAACCGTAGAAGGGATTCCAGTGATCCCATAGGTGTCGTTTTTCCCCGACATCTTTGGCGCGCCAGGTAGGGGGCGGAGTTGTGAAAATCCGGTCTAGCAGTTCTTCATCGCCATGGGTTCGAAGGAAGAAGATGACCGAGCGAGTGGCACCGTCTATGGACGCCACAACTGTCCGCGCGACGACAGAAAAGCTAAGTCTTGCAAAACCTTGAGCAATTCCTTTTTACATAAGATTATTTTCCTCGGAGATCCTGCTCTCTGTGTGATAAACCTGCACGCAATGGGGCCCTTCCACTATTGGCAACGCCTCCGTTCTGTTTCGAGTCCGCTCAACAATTCAAGCGGCCGCGTCAAGATGGGCAGGGTGGCCTTTCCACTACTAGCAACGCTTTTGTTCTGTCCCGAGTCTGCTCGATAGTTCAAACGACCGTGCTGGGAGCGGTAAGGTGGTTTGCCTGGCCGCAAGCGCACCAGGCCTGCTGTTGAGGATCCATCCTCGAAACATCGCAGCCTGGGTTTACGCACCGGCAAGCCTATCTAATTAAACGTAGGGTGGACATACGAAGAGAAATTGAACAGGGAAATAACATGCATCGTTTCAAAAGTATTGCAGAGTTATATTACTCCAATTGTTGCTGCGGTTCTAACTAAAGATAAAAATTGTCTTGGTCATGAACCTGCAGCGGCGACGAGAAACGCGGTGCCTAGTCCCGGCGCTGGCCTTCTATCCTCTGAACTCCATCGACGCAGCTAATGATGGGCTTGATACGCTCCTCGAGCGTTGCGAGGTCCACATCCTCCGGCAAGCTCTCCAGTGCGGCGTCGAAGTCGAGGTCGGGGTTCTAGTACGCCACCTTGGTGAGGACCTTGGTCATGGCACCCCGGCAAAGCTTCCGGGCCTCATCGGCCAGAGAGGTCGCCCTGTTGGAGCGGAACTGCTCTAGGGCCCTGAGAACACCCTCGAAGAATAGGGTCAGTTTGGCGTTGGGGCTCACGTTCGGCTCCGGGGCATACCTCACGTTTGGCATCCCCATGTCCGCCAGCTTCGTGGTGATCCTGCCGGTAACGTCGGCGTGGCGGCTGATCCAGAGGTTTTCTCCCTTCACGTAATCCGCATGGTTTGCGGCGTCATTCCTCCGCAGCTACCTTTCCTCCTCCAGATCCTTGGTCAGGGTCTCCTCCCGGGCCCTGACCTCTGAAAGCGTCCCCTCAAGACCCTCCAGCTTCAGCTTCAGGTCTTTGATGGAGTCGTTGGCCTTGGAGAGCTGCTCAGCCTTGCCAAGGACTGCGGCCTGCGCCTCCACCAAAGCACCGTTGAGAGTGTCCTTCTCCTTCACCACCTTCAGATCCTGGTCCTTCAGCCCATCCCGCTCCACCTCCAGCTCCTTCACCTTGCCAGCATGGACCAAGGCTTGGGCATCGAGCGCCTCCCTGTGCCTCTGCTCCAGCTCCTGAGTCCGCTGTGCGACAAGCTTCCCGACCTCCTCATCCTTGCCGCGGAGGGTGGCGGCGAGCGCCCCCTCACGAGTAGCAAGGTCCTCCTACTGGGAGTTCAGCTCGGCCTGGTGCTGGTGCCAAGCGGCCTCGTCTTTGGCGGCCTGCTCCTTCGCCAGCTCCTGGGCCTTCTCGATATCAGCCTGCTTCAAGATAAGCTCCTGTTTGCGCTCAGCCAACAGATCCTGGGCGACCTTCAGTTCCTCGTGGGCTTGGCAGAACCAGGCCTGCGTCTCGGTGACGCGCCCCGCGAGGTCCGCCTCCGCCTTGTCCACCGCCGCCATCCTGGACTTTCCCTTGTCCAGGAGGGCATGGTGGAGCGCCTGGAGCTTCTGGAAGTTGGCGCTCATGCCCCGAAGGAGCTGCTCCTCCTGGGAACTGCCGCCACCGGCGCTCGGTTCGTCGACAACCTCGAGCCCGGCGGCGGCGACCACCTCGTCATCGAGCACCTCCCCCTCAGTGGGCGCCCTGGTGCTCGCCGCCCCTGGGAGGTGGATGAACAGGTCGTCGCTCACCTTCAGGTATTTGCCCGAGCCGGAGGTGGCAGAGGAGGAAGGTTGGTTGTCAACCGCCCCCTCCTCGGCAGCGTCCTTGCCAGCCTCCCTGGCAGGCCCCTTGCCGGCCTCCTCGGCAGCGGACTTGCCGGCCTCCCCGGCAGGCCCCTTGGCGGCGTCCTCATCGGCGGTCTTGGCGGCCTCCTCGGCGGCGATCTTGTTGGCGTCGGCCTCAGCATCCCTGGCGACCTCCTCGATGACGGTGTCGGCGTCCTCCTGGTCCGCCGAGGAAGGGCTTGGATACCAAGAAAGGGAATGAGACGGAGCCAAGGTCAAGGCTCAAGAAGAAGAAGGAAGGAGAGAGGGACGGCGATTTCGAGATTGAAAAGACGCGGAGGGTAAATGAGCAGCGCGACTGCAGTTTCCCCTTTATTTTTGGGAAGGCGCGGGTCGCCTCTTTACCATTAACCGCGATGTGACGCATGAGGGCAGCAACTGCCCCACGCATGACCCCCACATCATGCACACCCCCACGTCGTACATTCAACGCGGGTCATGGGGAAGCGAAGCGAGCAGGCGAGTTACTGCAGTAAAAACTCTGCCGCACGCGCGCCCGTGCACCATTCTGGGCCTGGCTCAATAACGCCCCGCGCTTATATGTGGCCCAGGCCCGGGGGCTCCTGTCGGTGTACAAAAGTAGGGGTTCCCTTTTGCACCCCTTTACTTGTGCGCGGGCAGTCGCAGCCCCACACCCCTGGCCACGATTGGCGGGGCAGAGGAAGCAAAAGACGCAAGACAACCAGAACAATGCCGAGACAGAAACACAAAGAGCAGAAGGGCAAGGTGGACTCCCTCGGCAAGGCCCTTGTCGGGGCGGCCTCCACAGCCCCGGCAAGAGCCTTGCCGGGGCAAACTTGCCCAACACCAGCAGGGCTGCCACCCTCGAGCCTGAGAGTTCTGACGCCCTCAAATCACATTGGAACCAAGGCTCAGGAGGCGCCTCCATGGTGGCATGCGGATCTTTGTGAAGACCAGAAGCATGCGAGATCGGATGAGAACCAGAAGACGAAGATCCTCGGCAAGATCCTTGCCAAGGATATCCACGAGACCCCCGGCAAGCCACTTGCCGGGGACGGCCACGACACCACGGCAAGACCCTTCCCGGGGCCCCGGCAAGTCTCTTGCCAAAGACATCCGCAGGGCCGCAGCCAGGCCCACATCTGCCAAGATTCCACCACCGTTCCCATGCAGCTGCCAGCCCACCAACTACGCGAACACCTGTGTGGCGACGTGCAGCCTCTAGGCCGACTCAGCAAGCACCTGCGTGGTGGCATGCGGATCTTCATGAAGACCCTACCACCACGCCAACTCAGCAGCCTGCCAGCCTACATGGCGCTGCATGCCTCGTTAGCCTGGACGCGTGTCGAAGCAAGGCGGAGTGGCGACGGACGGGACGGGCCTCGTTACCGCCCCCAATAAAGCAAGGGGACATCTAAGTAGCGCATTTAATGCGCTTTGTCCTGTAATGACAAGCGATAAGCTTGTGCACTGTATACCTTTCCACCTCCTGTGTGCCACTGTGGCAGCCCCTTTTGACTATGAAAGGAGGCCCGAGGCGTACTGGAGGAGGATTCGGATCTTTTGGATGACGCACGCACCGTAGCTAGTTCAAGAGCTCAAGAACACTCAAATATACACCAAAGCAGGACTAGGGTATTACGCATCCTCATGGCCCGAACCTGGGTAAACAATCCTTGTGCTAGCTCCTAGACCCGCTCTTTGCACAACCCCGCGCCCGCCAACCGTAGAAGGGATTCCAGTGATCCCATAGGTGTCATTTTCCCCCGACATAGTGTAAGAAAAATAAATCACTACTATAAGTGCTGTATCAAACCAATTCATATTTTGTTTTTGTATTATATCTAATGTATTCCAACTTTTCTATGGCAATAACTCATCAAAGAAAACCATAGAGCCATCAAAATAAGCACACAACACAAAGAAAACAGAATCTGTCAAAACAGAACAGTCTGTAGCAATCTGAATTGTTTGAATACTTCTGGAACTCCAAAAATTCAGAAACACTAGGACAACCTGGATAATTTGTATATTGATCTTCTGCAAAATGAATTAGCATTTTATCATGTTCTGGTGAATTTTAACAATTATCTTCGTGAGCACAAAGTTTCTGTCTTTTTCAGCAAGATCAAACAACTATCACCCAAGAAGATCCTATTGGTTCTACTTGGCTCAAACACTAATTAAAACACAAAAAACACAATCATAACAGTAGCATAATTGTTCTACCACTCAAGTACAGAAAGCAAAAAGAAAAAAATAAATTTTATTCATTGGGTTGCCTCCCAACAAGCACTATAGTTTTACGCCCTTAGCTAGGCATAAAGCAAGGATCTAAGTTTTGTCATCTTTGGTTCGAGATCCATAAGATGCCCTTGTGATTGATTCATAAGGTGGCTTAATTCTAGTTCTAGTAAACTGTTCCATACCTTTCCTCAAAGGAAATTGGAACTTAATATTGCTTTCTTTCAGATCAATCACGGCACCGATAGTGCGTAAAAATGGTCTACCAAGAATAATAGGACAAGACGGATTGCAATCAATATCAAGAACAATAAAATCTATGGGCACATAGTTCCTATTTGCAACAATAAGAACATCATTAATTCTTCCCATAGGCTTTTTAATAGTAGAATCCGCCAAGTGCAAATTCAAGGAACATTCTTCAAGATTGGTAAGACCAAGCACATCACATAAAGATTTCGGAATTGTAGAAACACTAGCACCCAAGTGACACAACGCAAAACACTCATAATTTTTTATCTTGACTTTGATAGTAGGTTCCCATTCATCATGCAATTTTCTAGAAATTGAAACTTCTAATTCCAACTTTTCTTCCAAAGCTTTCATCATAGCATCAACAATATGTTTAGTAAAAGCTTTATTTTGTTCATAAGCATGGGGTGAATTTATCATGAATTGCAACAAAGAAATACAATCAATCAAAGAGCAAATATCATAATTAAAGTCTTTATAATCCAAAAGAGTGGGCATATCATTAGTTAAAGTTTTGACCTCTCCAAACCCACTTTCATCAATTTTCTCAACAAAATTTTCACCCTCCGAAATATTGGGACACCTTCTACCTAAAGTTGACTCTTCTCCAGTCCCTTTTTCATCATTCTTAACTTTACTAAACAAGGAATCAATAGAAGAAACACCAATCATTTTAAGATCTCCATCACTTTTGCAAGAATAATCACTAGAAAAAGCTTTTTCTAAAAATTCTCTTTTAGCTCTAAGCATAGCAGTTCTTTTCTTACTTTCATCCATAGAAACATAGAGAGCTTTAATTGATTCATCTACTTTAGGCACAAAAATTTTCATCTTGAGATTTTCCACATCATGAGCAATTCTATCAACACTTCTAGACAAATCATCAACCTTGTTCAACTTTTCTTCTATGGAAGTGTTGAAAACTTTTTTGTGTATTGATAAATTATTTAATATTATTCTAAAGATCAGTGGTGTTCCTATTATAATTGTAAGATTGATTTCCATAGGAATTGCCATAATTATTAGAGGAATTACTAGAAAAAGGCCTAGGATGAATATTACCACTATAAGCATTGTTGTTGAAATTATTTCTAGAGATAAAATTCACATCAATAGCATCACTATTTTGCTCAATCAAAGTAGACAAAGGCATATCATTAAAATCAATAGGAGCACTTTTACTAGCAACCAATTTCATAAGAGCATCAACTTTATCACTCAACGAAGAAATTTCTTCAACCGAATTAACTTTTTTACTAGTAGGAGCTCTTTCGATATGCCATTGTGAATAATTTTCCATGATATTTTCAAGCAATTTGGTGGCTTCACCCAAAGTAATTTCCATAAAAGTACCACCCACCGTGGAATCTAAAAGATTACGAGAAACAAAATCCAATCCCACATAAAAAATTTGTATGATCATCCAAAGATTTAACCCATGAGTTGGGCAATTCCTTAGCATCATTTTCATCTTTTCCCAAGATTGTGCAACATGCTCATGTTCAAGTTGCTTGAAATTCATGATCTGGGTTCTAAATGAAATAATTTTTGTGGGCGGAAAATACTTAGTGATAAAAGCATCTTTGCACTTGTTCCAAGAATCGATACTATTGCGAGGCAAAGAAGAGAACCAAATTTTTGCAGAATCACGCAAAGAGAACGGAAATAATTTCATCTTGACCACATCATTGTCCACATCTTTTTTCTGCATATCGCATAATTCCACGAAGGTATTAAGATGGGACACGGCATCCTCATTAGGAGTACCGGAAAATTGGTCTTTCATAACAAGATTCAGCAACGCCGTATTAATATCACAAGTCTCCGCACTAGTGGCGGGAGGAGCAAGCGGAGTGCCAATAAAGTCGTTGTTGTTGGTATTTGAGAAATCACATAATTTGGTGTTCTCTTGACTCATGATGACCATACAACAAGATTGCACTCAAAAATAGATCCGGCAAGAAAACGGTGAACGAAAAAAGAGAGGCGAATAAAACGGCAAATTATTGTGAAGTGGGGGACAGGAAAACGAGAGGCAAATGGTCAATAATGTAAATTGTGAGGAGATGAGATTTGTGATTAGGAACCTGGTTATGTTGAAGATCCTCCCCGGCAACGGCGCCAGAAATTCTCCTTGATGGTAGCTGCAACTACGTCGGTATTTCCCCGGAGAGGGAGGGATGATGTAGCACAGCGACGGTAGGTATTTCCCTTAGTTATGAAACCAAGGTATCAAACTAGTAGGAGAACCAAGCAACACAACATAAACAGCACCTCCACACAAACAACAACACCTCGCAACCCGACGAGTTAAAGGGGTCGTCAATCCCTTCCGGGGTACCGCGCCTCAAGATAGGTAAGCAGACGTGAGGTAAATTGTAGTAGATTGATATATTGAATGCCAAATGAAATAAATAAAGATAAAACACAGCAAGGTATTTTTGTATTTTTTTTGTTTAATAGATCTCAATAAAAAATGCAAAGGAAAAATAGATCGCAAGGCAAATATATGAGAAAGAAGACCCGGGGGCCGTAGGTTTCACTAGTGGCTTCTCTCAAGCAAAATAGCAAACAGTGGATAAACAAATTACTGTTGGGCAATTGATAGAACTTCAAATAATTATGACGATATCCAGGCAATGATCATTACATAGGCATCACGTCCAAGATTAGTAGACCGACTCCTGCCTGCATCTACTACTATTACTCCACACATCGACCGCTATCCAGCATGCATCTAGTGTATTAAGTTCATGGAAAAATGGAGTAATGCAATAAGAACGATGACATGATGTAGACAAGATCTGTTTATCTATATGGCGGTAGATATAGATCTCATCTTTTTATACTTAGTAGCAACAATACATACGTGTCGGTTCCCTTTCTGTCATTGGGATCAAGCACCGTAAGATCGAACCCACTACCGGGGACCTCTTCCCATTGCAAGATAAATAGATCAAGTTGGCCAAACAAAACCCAAACCCCCCCCCCCCCCCCCCCCCCCCCCCCCCCCCCCCCCCCCCCCCCCCCCCCCCCCCCCCCCCCCCCCCCCCCCCCCCCCCCCCCCCCCCCCCCCCCCCCCCCCCCCCCCCCCCCCCCCCCCCCCCCCCCCCCCCCCCCCCCCCCCCCCCCCCCCCCCCCCCCCCCCCCCCCCCCCCCCCCCCCCCCCCCCCCCCCCCCCCCCCCCCCCCCCCCCCCCCCCCCCCCCCCCCCCCCCCCCCCCCCCCCCCCCCCCCCCCCCCCCCCCCCCCCCCCCCCCCCCCCCCCCCCCCCCCCCCCCCCCCCCCCCCCCCCCCCCCCCCCCCCCCCCCCCCCCCCCCCCCCCCCCCCCCCCCCCCCCCCCCCCCCCCCCCCCCCCCCCCCCCCCCCCCCCCCCCCCCCCCCCCCCCCCCCCCCCCCCCCCCCCCCCCCCCCCCCCCCCCCCCCCCCCCCCCCCCCCCCCCCCCCCCCCCCCCCCCCCCCCCCCCCCCCCCCCCCCCCCCCCCCCCCCCCCCCCCCCCCCCCCCCCCCCCCCCCCCCCCCCCCCCCCCCCCCCCCCCCCCCCCCCCCCCCCCCCCCCCCCCCCCCCCCCCCCCCCCCCCCCCCCCCCCCCCCCCCCCCCCCCCCCCCCCCCCCCCCCCCCCCCCCCCCCCCCCCCCCCCCCCCCCCCCCCCCCCCCCCCCCCCCCCCCCCCCCCCCCCCCCCCCCCCCCCCCCCCCCCCCCCCCCCCCCCCCCCCCCCCCCCCCCCCCCCCCCCCCCCCCCCCCCCCCCCCCCCCCCCCCCCCCCCCCCCCCCCCCCCCCCCCCCCCCCCCCCCCCCCCCCCCCCCCCCCCCCCCCCCCCCCCCCCCCCCCCCCCCCCCCCCCCCCCCCCCCCCCCCCCCCCCCCCCCCCCCCCCCCCCCCCCCCCCCCCCCCCCCCCCCCCCCCCCCCCCCCCCCCCCCCCCCCCCCCCCCCCCCCCCCCCCCCCCCCCCCCCCCCCCCCCCCCCCCCCCCCCCCCCCCCCCCCCCCCCCCCCCCCCCCCCCCCCCCCCCCCCCCCCCCCCCCCCCCCCCCCCCCCCCCCCCCCCCCCCCCCCCCCCCCCCCCCCCCCCCCCCCCCCCCCCCCCCCCCCCCCCCCCCCCCCCCCCCCCCCCCCCCCCCCCCCCCCCCCCCCCCCCCCCCCCCCCCCCCCCCCCCCCCCCCCCCCCCCCCCCCCCCCCCCCCCCCCCCCCCCCCCCCCCCCCCCCCCCCCCCCCCCCCCCCCCCCCCCCCCCCCCCCCCCCCCCCCCCCCCCCCCCCCCCCCCCCCCCCCCCCCCCCCCCCCCCCCCCCCCCCCCCCCCCCCCCCCCCCCCCCCCCCCCCCCCCCCCCCCCCCCCCCCCCCCCCCCCCCCCCCCCCCCCCCCCCCCCCCCCCCCCCCCCCCCCCCCCCCCCCCCCCCCCCCCCCCCCCCCCCCCCCCCCCCCCCCCCCCCCCCCCCCCCCCCCCCCCCCCCCCCCCCCCCCCCCCCCCCCCCCCCCCCCCCCCCCCCCCCCCCCCCCCCCCCCCCCCCCCCCCCCCCCCCCCCCCCCCCCCCCCCCCCCCCCCCCCCCCCCCCCCCCCCCCCCCCCCCCCCCCCCCCCCCCCCCCCCCCCCCCCCCCCCCCCCCCCCCCCCCCCCCCCCCCCCCCCCCCCCCCCCCCCCCCCCCCCCCCCCCCCCCCCCCCCCCCCCCCCCCCCCCCCCCCCCCCCCCCCCCCCCCCCCCCCCCCCCCCCCCCCCCCCCCCCCCCCCCCCCCCCCCCCCCCCCCCCCCCCCCCCCCCCCCCCCCCCCCCCCCCCCCCCCCCCCCCCCCCCCCCCCCCCCCCCCCCCCCCCCCCCCCCCCCCCCCCCCCCCCCCCCCCCCCCCCCCCCCCCCCCCCCCCCCCCCCCCCCCCCCCCCCCCCCCCCCCCCCCCCCCCCCCCCCCCCCCCCCCCCCCCCCCCCCCCCCCCCCCCCCCCCCCCCCC
Source organism: Thinopyrum obtusiflorum (assembly GCA_036873465.1). Lineage (NCBI taxonomy): Eukaryota > Viridiplantae > Streptophyta > Magnoliopsida > Poales > Poaceae > Thinopyrum > Thinopyrum obtusiflorum. Next base: position 145,221 of record JAAAWM010012143.1, on the reverse strand, counting down.
CCCCCCCCCCCCCCCCCCCCCCCCCCCCCCCCCCCCCCCCCCCCCCCCCCCCCCCCCCCCCCCCCCCCCCCCCCCCCCCCCCCCCCCCCCCCCCCCCCCCCCCCCCCCCCCCCCCCCCCCCCCCCCCCCCCCCCCCCCCCCCCCCCCCCCCCCCCCCCCCCCCCCCCCCCCCCCCCCCCCCCCCCCCCCCCCCCCCCCCCCCCCCCCCCCCCCCCCCCCCCCCCCCCCCCCCCCCCCCCCCCCCCCCCCCCCCCCCCCCCCCCCCCCCCCCCCCCCCCCCCCCCCCCCCCCCCCCCCCCCCCCCCCCCCCCCCCCCCCCCCCCCCCCCCCCCCCCCCCCCCCCCCCCCCCCCCCCCCCCCCCCCCCCCCCCCCCCCCCCCCCCCCCCCCCCCCCCCCCCCCCCCCCCCCCCCCCCCCCCCCCCCCCCCCCCCCCCCCCCCCCCCCCCCCCCCCCCCCCCCCCCCCCCCCCCCCCCCCCCCCCCCCCCCCCCCCCCCCCCCCCCCCCCCCCCCCCCCCCCCCCCCCCCCCCCCCCCCCCCCCCCCCCCCCCCCCCCCCCCCCCCCCCCCCCCCCCCCCCCCCCCCCCCCCCCCCCCCCCCCCCCCCCCCCCCCCCCCCCCCCCCCCCCCCCCCCCCCCCCCCCCCCCCCCCCCCCCCCCCCCCCCCCCCCCCCCCCCCCCCCCCCCCCCCCCCCCCCCCCCCCCCCCCCCCCCCCCCCCCCCCCCCCCCCCCCCCCCCCCCCCCCCCCCCCCCCCCCCCCCCCCCCCCCCCCCCCCCCCCCCCCCCCCCCCCCCCCCCCCCCCCCCCCCCCCCCCCCCCCCCCCCCCCCCCCCCCCCCCCCCCCCCCCCCCCCCCCCCCCCCCCCCCCCCCCCCCCCCCCCCCCCCCCCCCCCCCCCCCCCCCCCCCCCCCCCCCCCCCCCCCCCCCCCCCCCCCCCCCCCCCCCCCCCCCCCCCCCCCCCCCCCCCCCCCCCCCCCCCCCCCCCCCCCCCCCCCCCCCCCCCCCCCCCCCCCCCCCCCCCCCCCCCCCCCCCCCCCCCCCCCCCCCCCCCCCCCCCCCCCCCCCCCCCCCCCCCCCCCCCCCCCCCCCCCCCCCCCCCCCCCCCCCCCCCCCCCCCCCCCCCCCCCCCCCCCCCCCCCCCCCCCCCCCCCCCCCCCCCCCCCCCCCCCCCCCCCCCCCCCCCCCCCCCCCCCCCCCCCCCCCCCCCCCCCCCCCCCCCCCCCCCCCCCCCCCCCCCCCCCCCCCCCCCCCCCCCCCCCCCCCCCCCCCCCCCCCCCCCCCCCCCCCCCCCCCCCCCCCCCCCCCCCCCCCCCCCCCCCCCCCCCCCCCCCCCCCCCCCCCCCCCCCCCCCCCCCCCCCCCCCCCCCCCCCCCCCCCCCCCCCCCCCCCCCCCCCCCCCCCCCCCCCCCCCCCCCCCCCCCCCCCCCCCCCCCCCCCCCCCCCCCCCCCCCCCCCCCCCCCCCCCCCCCCCCCCCCCCCCCCCCCCCCCCCCCCCCCCCCCCCCCCCCCCCCCCCCCCCCCCCCCCCCCCCCCCCCCCCCCCCCCCCCCCCCCCCCCCCCCCCCCCCCCCCCCCCCCCCCCCCCCCCCCCCCCCCCCCCCCCCCCCCCCCCCCCCCCCCCCCCCCCCCCCCCCCCCCCCCCCCCCCCCCCCCCCCCCCCCCCCCCCCCCCCCCCCCCCCCCCCCCCCCCCCCCCCCCCCCCCCCCCCCCCCCCCCCCCCCCCCCCCCCCCCCCCCCCCCCCCCCCCCCCCCCCCCCCCCCCCCCCCCCCCCCCCCCCCCCCCCCCCCCCCCCCCCCCCCCCCCCCCCCCCCCCCCCCCCCCCCCCCCCCCCCCCCCCCCCCCCCCCCCCCCCCCCCCCCCCCCCCCCCCCCCCCCCCCCCCCCCCCCCCCCCCCCCCCCCCCCCCCCCCCCCCCCCCCCCCCCCCCCCCCCCCCCCCCCCCCCCCCCCCCCCCCCCCCCCCCCCCCCCCCCCCCCCCCCCCCCCCCCCCCCCCCCCCCCCCCCCCCCCCCCCCCCCCCCCCCCCCCCCCCCCCCCCCCCCCCCCCCCCCCCCCCCCCCCCCCCCCCCCCCCCCCCCCCCCCCCCCCCCCCCCCCCCCCCCCCCCCCCCCCCCCCCCCCCCCCCCCCCCCCCCCCCCCCCCCCCCCCCCCCCCCCCCCCCCCCCCCCCCCCCCCCCCCCCCCCCCCCCCCCCCCCCCCCCCCCCCCCCCCCCCCCCCCCCCCCCCCCCCCCCCCCCCCCCCCCCCCCCCCCCCCCCCCCCCCCCCCCCCCCCCCCCCCCCCCCCCCCCCCCCCCCCCCCCCCCCCCCCCCCCCCCCCCCCCCCCCCCCCCCCCCCCCCCCCCCCCCCCCCCCCCCCCCCCCCCCCCCCCCCCCCCCCCCCCCCCCCCCCCCCCCCCCCCCCCCCCCCCCCCCCCCCCCCCCCCCCCCCCCCCCCCCCCCCCCCCCCCCCCCCCCCCCCCCCCCCCCCCCCCCCCCCCCCCCCCCCCCCCCCCCCCCCCCCCCCCCCCCCCCCCCCCCCCCCCCCCCCCCCCCCCCCCCCCCCCCCCCCCCCCCCCCCCCCCCCCCCCCCCCCCCCCCCCCCCCCCCCCCCCCCCCCCCCCCCCGGGTAGGGGGCTGGCATTCTAAAAAAAAGGAAAAATGGAGGAAGGTTCTAAAAAAATGTGGTGGAAGAAAACAATTTTCCCCAATGAAAAGTGGCAATGAAACAATTTGCTTTGTCTTCGAGCTTGACTGGGAAGATCTGTTTAGAAAAATGTTATTCTTACATAAAATTTCTACAAAATCTGTATGTACAGTTTTTTTAGGTTGGTAGCTACTCCCTTGATGTGTTAGCTAATGGTCATCAATTTGAACTAGTACCTATTTTTTCTTTCTACTTATAAAGATTGGAGCTGGTGGTGAGTTCACATGTTAGTCCAGCATCCCCACTTGTGGAACTAGCAACCTTCCAAGAGACATATAAACAAATATATTGTACTCACATGCGGGATCTATTATACATAAACAAATACACCACTTTCATGTGAGATCAACTTTTTATTTGTAAAAGGCACAAATAACAAACACAAAAGTGTGACTTCAACTCAAAATTGATCTTGGTTTTAGTTTCTCTTCCTAACCTACAATGATCATTTTGACGCTGCATGCCTCTCACCGTATTAGTCATCTTCTCTAATCATAAATCACACAACGGCCACAAGGACACTAACGTTTTTTGGCCACCTCCTAAGCCAATGATGCCGTGGCAACGCACGGGCGTCATTACTAGTTTTCACAAAATCCTTAAGTAGTAGGAATAGCAGTCCATCTCTGTTCATTCACTGTTCCTGCCCTGATTCCCAACATGCCAGCCCAAATCTTAATAAAACCATACTGTATGCACTTCGTGGACCCGGCAGGGCAGCGAAGATAAATAGATAGATGTTCTACACCACACAGACAAAGCAGATCCATCAAATTAAGCCTAGTGCTCAGTTGGACCTCAGCTTTCTCAGAGTCTTTGTCGGAGTGAGAAGGGTCATAGGAGCAGAGCAGTTCATGTTTCTAGCTTGGTGAACAAATATCATAGATTTGCACCTTTCTGAATTTCATGAAACTAAGTGCACATAGAAATAGATTTTCACCGTACATGTTTTTTTTTTTGCGGGGGATTTTCACTGTACTTCTGACTAAGTAGGAGACCATACAGTTGGAGAAAGTGTCGGTCGGTCGGACAGCTGCAGTGCAGGAGTATCAGTTACGCCGCCATGCTAGCCCATGTGTGTTATCGCTGCTGACCCCTACCGTTCAGCGGCCGGTTGGTCACTCACCCATTTTTTTCTAGCTAAAAAGTGCAGGGCCATTTTTGTCGTCTGGACTGCTGGGCACGTTAACATGAATAAATGGAAATAGAGCAGATTCAAACTACTGATGCAATCCAAGGGCCAAAACTGCTGGCCAACCACAACTACGTCACAATGTTGATCCATTTGTAAACGTCGTCGAAACAGCGCTTGTCCATTTGTAAACATCGTCGAAACAACGCTTGTTCATTTTGAATTTTGATCGATGGTGGTTGTATATGTCGATCTAAATTATATAACTGCAAGCAATAACGTACCAGCTCTGCCGTCTGAAGCATGTCATTGTGGTGGCCCATGGAGCTAATAGCGCGGTAGATCACGTCCGTCTCCTTGAAAGCGTCCGCCTCAACCACCAACGCGTTCGTCCCCGCCTCTATCCAAAACGGCCTGAAATTCAACATCGCAACCCATGCCTCGGCTTCAAATTCCAATCGAATCGACCATTGTTGCAACAAGTGTACGTACTAAGAAACGACGACCGGGGAAAAACGTAAGAAATACTAGTCCTTGATACTCACTCTTGAAGTATCTCCTTGAGCACGGTGCTCTTGCCGGCGCCCATGCCGCCGCCCATCAGGAGCAGCACCGGGGACCGGTCGCTGTGCGCCACCGGGGCCATCACATTGGTGCAGTGCGCTTCCTCGTCGCCGTTCATCCCCGTCACCGTGCCGATGGCCTTCATCTCGTGCACCAGTGTGGAGAACACCCGCGCCACCTTCAGGTCCTTCGTAATCCGCTCGAATCGTTGCTTTCTGCTCTCATCATATCCATCCAATCTCAGTTAGTTTCATGCATGCGAGCCTTTTAACTTATTACTCATGCATAGGGTATTTTTTTGGAATACGACAATGTTAGCGTACATCTTAGATTATATACCCTCTTTTATCCATGGTTGATCGCACTTCTACTTAGCAGTTGTTGTTGTTGTTGTTGTTGTTGTTTACGTCCAACAACGATCGGAACAGATATTTACAATTGAATTGACGACTTGAGTAGTTGAGTGAACGATGATATAGGTGATGGACTAGTGCATGTCTTCACAACGAATCTCCAACATTGATAGCGTTAGCATCATTGTCATACACCTGGCTTGGCCCACTCCATGATGTATGCATGGCCTAGTGGGAGGGTTTTGGATGAGCGTACTAATTAATAACGGTTGGTTCAATTATTGCGTATCAGCAATGACTTTGGGGCCATGTCTCAACATGTTTTTATTAAGCACTTGTCGTAGCCTTGGCAGCTATTGCAAACAAAACAAAAACAAATAGTTTGGACAATTGGAAATGAGAACTCGCGGTTCTGTGGGTCTATGGGTGATGCGCTAGTACGTCGCATATGTTTTACTAAGCATTTGTCATGTGCACATAAAACGATGCATCATAGTGTATCTTCGGAAGCTTCCGATCGTCTTATCATTTTATTTACATGGGCAAAAGAGACACATGCGAGTAAATTTGTGGTGATGTAAGTTGGGTTATTGTGTGTTTTAGTTATATGTACTACATCTTCCTTGTGGCGTAAAATAATGGCATAAACTAGAGCATTTTAGGTAATTCTTAGCTAAGAATTTAAGTTATTCGTTATGCATGTCACTTTCTTAGAGTTACCCTTTAAAGTCCAGTTAGTTATCTGTTAGGTAGCTCATGCTTATCTCTAGGAGATTTATAAAAGTACTTCCAAGTATTTGGCCAGGTCAAAAATTTGACCAAAGGAAATTGTGAAGGCAAAATAAAAAAAAAATTGGTGAAAGCAAGATAGGAGTTGTACATATATAATGCATTCAAACATCCCGATGTATACCAATGTGTACCCAAGTTGATTATAGTAAGAGTTGGAGATGTCAAAAGAATCCATTTCGGGCCTATATATAATGGAGGCAGATCATGATGATTCTCATCTACTGCTATTATAAACATCGACAGAACGACTAGTATAATATGTCATCGTGTATGTACTTTCTTTTTCATAAACATGTTTATGAAGATATCTGTTAGAAAGGTCATCATCGTCACGATTCTCTTGTAGAGACATGTATAATTCAGTCTTGCTGGTCCATTAAAATTTAGTCAAAGTTTGTGTAAATATATACGAACAACATTAGAAATAAGGCCAATAAAAAAAGGACAGATAATAGACACCTTAATTTATGCTTGATACTACATCATTTCAGTTATCCTTGTATATATGCACGGTTGACAAAGAAACGGAGGTAAGAAATACTACTAGCATGTAGCAAATCAATGCTCCGAAGTGTTCATTGAGCATTTCTTTTATTTTCGCAAGTTAATTATATATTTTGTGTGTAAACATCGTGAACCGTCACTTTGCATGAGTGGTAAGCTATATCAAAAACAATGTAAACATCGTGAACCTACTTTATTCTGCAGGTACGTCTGTCGAGTCGTCTATGTGTTAGTAGTTACGTCTATCGAGTAGTCTATTCTTCTCCCTGCTTATAATTTAGAAAAGGAAGTGAAAAAAAAAACTAGGATGCATGCGGTTGGGTTTTGACTTTCACCTGTTAGCTTCCAGAACCACGTTCCTGAACTTCCTTTTGTTGGCGCTGTCCACGCTCAAGGCCTGCACATCAAGCGTGCGTGATTGATGGCAAAGTTACGGCATATATAATGCAGTACGTAATGCACTGTGCATGTGCATCGCTCGTAATTCGTCGAGCCGAGTGGACGTCCACTTTGCTTCCAGATCCGCCAAAGACGATGAGATCGTCCTACGTACCTGGGTGACGAGAGTGGTGGAATGGTCCCAGTGGAAGGCGAAGTAGCCGAGGATGCATCTCTCGAGCTCGTCCACGAGCTTGACGTAGAGCGCGTCGGCGTCCGGGACGCTGTCCAGGAGGCCGTACACGTCCGCCATGCAGTTGTTGGTCTGCCGGAGGTAATTGTTGGCCGCCTTGCAGAGGTGTGGGCACTCGCTCGCGTCCTCGAACCCAATCTGCCTAGCTGCATACATACAGTGTATCATGCATAATGAACTGATTAATCAACTACTGTAAATGGGAAACATTAATTTACAGCAGAAACTAAGGCCCCGTTTGATAACTCTGCATATTCTAAGTATTTAAAGAATACTGCAGTTTTTTCAAATACCATGGTTTAATTTACTTTGAGCTGTTTGGCCTCCACAAAAAACTGAAGTATTTATACTACAGTATTTCCAAAAACACAGTATTACCTCTGCATAAAAAAAAGACCCCCGGACCTCTTTTTTAAAAACTGAGCATGAGAGAAAAACGAGCCGGTCGCTATCTTTCTGTCTTGTTCACTCCCAAACTGCAGCCGCTGCTCTCTCGTTGCTAGAGATAAATAATGGTGAGTACGCTGGGCAGACCTAGCTCAAGAATACCGGCCGTAATGATACGCCTTCTGCAGCCTAATGAAAAATTCAGTCACCTCCGCTCCTACTTTTCTCTGTGCGAGTGCGGCGGTGCCGACCAGCCGACGGCACGTCGAGTCACCTCAGCATAACTAGCGCTGTGCACGGCAGTTTGATTTCCTCCTCATCTTTGGTAAACTGGGTAGCTAAGAGAAAACGGCTAGCTAGCTAATTTACGTTGATATACAACATTAGCCAAACAGCTCAAAGTATTCTCAATACTCTAAAATACTGTGATATCTAAAAACTGTGGTATCTTATAGCTTCATGCTAAAATACTGTAGTTTTTAATACTTTGGTTTTTTTAGCACTCTACTATCAAACACAGCCTAAACCCACTCAGATCTCCATGTCAGGAATTCTCAATCACTCCATATCTTTTTCTTTTTTTGAATCCTCACTCCTTATCTTTTCGGTAGAGTAGAAAACAAGTTTTGAGCCACATGAAAAAGCTGTGGCCATGGGACGGCTCGACAATGGCATCGCCGCCGTACGGTACCAGTTGCATGCATTGATCTCGACAAGACGGCTAAAGGGCCCCGACCTGCTGGTCAGCTTTTTTAAAAGGAGGATGACCCCCGGCCTCTGCATCCGGAAGATGCATGCGGCCATTTTATTGATTATTCTCGAGGACCTTACAAAGTATAACAACAATATGCCTGAATCCGCCATCTTGGCAACATCTGCCGCTACTTCTATCCATATGATGAAGAGGTGCAAGCCGGGCCACATACCCAGACCTCTCACCTAAGCCTAACATCTAAAACTAGAGGCCCCGACCGAGCCATCTACCGGGTCCGGGGCACAAACCGGTCTGACGCACTCACATGTGTCGCCGCCGCCATCTTCCACTGGTCCATCCTCAGAGTAGATTGAGGTGTCAACCTTAGCAGGTCCTCCGCCATCGACGCCACCACGACGCCAAACGACGACCTCCACCTACGCGAGCCTTGGAAGGTCTTCCGCCATGGACGCCACCACGACGCCAAACGACGACCTCCACCTACGCGAGTCCATCTCCAAGCAACGGACGTAGATCCATGCTAGGATAGGTCCGCACCACCGCCGTCGCCCACCACCCACAAGCGCCATCCAACCCCAAAGTTCCCAAAGTGGCGCCTTCAAGAAGGTAACGGCGCCGTGAGCGCCGCCGCCGCCCAACAAAGTTAGGGCTTTCGCCCGGGAGACCTAGAGAAAGGGGAAGTGAGGAGATCAGTCCATACCGACGCCTCCAAGGAGGGGAACGGCGCCCTAGGCGTCGCCGTCGGCACGACTGGCCATGGCCGGCCAGGGATTTCGCCCGAACTAGATCTCCGCCACCAGTAGCGCCTCCTGTACAGAACCGGCGACCAAGGGAAGTGCGGCCCGACAAGGCTGGCCCGCACGCCGAACAGGGGAGGAGGGGAGGCTCCAGATCGCGCGCATCGACCGCCGCAGAAGCCGCCGCCAGCCGCCAACGACCACCGGGATCCCGCCGCCCGCACGGCCAGGACGCCAGATCCACTGCCCACACGGCTGCTCGCCGGAGCCTGTCGTGCCTCGCCAAAAGGAGCCGCCGCTCCAGATCCGGGACTCCCCACGCAGAGGCAGGGCAGCCGAGACCCCGCCGCCACCATCCTTGGCGCCCCGGGCTTGCCCGGCGGCTGCCTCAAGCGGCGGCGAGGAGGTGGGACGAGGTGGGGAGGTGGGACTGGTCAGCCTGTGGCTCAAGTGCTCTTATGATCACTAACTGCTTTCTTCAGTCAGTGCGCTGTCCAGTTTTAGCACCAACGCTGGTTGTCTGGTATACGTACGATTAACCTTAACCTCATCACGTGAGACTTGGTGCGTTGTGTCGTACCCATGCGACGTAGTACATGCCTCGGACGGGGACGGCCACTGTTTTTATCCCTCAAGATCATGTCATGCTTGGTAGTGGGTAGGCGACTGGCTGGCCAGGTGTTCGTTTTCCATGGAGAAATCAGCGCACGCGTCGGCCAGGAGAAGATACTTCGGTTCAGTGGCTAGCTTGGTGGTACTCTTCCATCAAGGCAGCAGTGCCCATGCCCCCCCCCCCCCCCCCCCCCCCCCCCCCCCCCCCCTACTGTATCCTCCGTGGAATCATTTTCGAGCATGAGAAATTTTAAGCACCAAGACAAAAATGATTCTGGTTGGCAAGTCGCAGGAGTTAGTTAGGGTCTTTGGTGTTCGAACGTCGAACGACTGCTTTGCTTGGCGTCAGAAGTGAAGGAAAAAACATTTCTCAGACGATCGAAGTGGCAACAAAAACTAGAAACAAAACAGTGTCCTTACGGTGAAGACGATCCACAGGAACGCAACATCTCGATGTACGCAAATTATTCAGTAGCAGTGGAGACAGGCTGGTTGATCGGATTCGAATAAACGGGAATATGAAAAGAGATTGCTGTAAACGTTAATCGGAAGGGAAATGGCCACTGACCGACGTAGTGGGAGAACTTCTCGAGGTGCTCGACGCGGCCGTCGCCGGCCATCTCCACCCTCGGCATTTCCGCCATGGCCGGAGGCGCCGATAACCTCCCCTTATCACTCCCGTGGCACAGCGCTGCGACGCGGAGCAGCAGCCGCTTGCCCAACCCATCTGCAAGCAAGCAAACAAACAGAGCAAAAAGAAGAAGAGATGAGCATACGCCCAGACGAAGCACAGAAATCCGACGAGCAGATGGCTCTCCTGTTTTGGTTCTTGCCTTGCTGCTGCATGGCGACTGGCGAGTAGTGGAGAAGAGGATCGAATGGCGCGCGGGGCCGGGTGAGTGGAGAATGGGATGGAAATAGCAGGTGAGGCCCAAGGTCGAGGACGTGGATGCCGTCTGTCTCGTGCCTTTTGTTGGACGATATGCCCCTCTGGCTCACCATCATCCGAAATAAGTACCTTCGGGGCCAACCTCTAGCTTTCTGCCAGCGCTCGGGTGGATCCCAGTTCTGGCAAGCGGTGATCCAGCTTCTACCCGTGCTCCGTATTGGCACGTCTATCTCTGTGGGCTCCGGGTCCTCGACCTTGTTTTGGTTCGACCGCTGGCTAGGGGACTCCCCCCTGGCCGCCCGCTTCCCGGGCCTATTTGCCATTGTGGCTGACCCCAGATCTCCGTCGAGACGGCCCTTATTGACTTAGGGCGTCTCGCCTTCCGGCGCCCCTTTGGCCCCCTTGAGGTGGACGAGTGGGACTCCCTTCTCCAGGACATCGCTCTCATGCCGATGGACGTTGAGGGCACCCCTGACTCCATTTCTTGGCGTCTGGAGCCCTCCGGCCGCTTCTCCACGAAATCTCTATACGTGGCCATTGCTCCTTCGTTGGCCCCTGAGCCCTTTAGCCTGATCTGGGACATTCGCCTTCCCCTCAAGATCAGGATTTTCCTGTGGCAGTGGATCCGGGGACGCCTCCCCTCTGGGGTTGAAGTCCGCAGGCGCAATGGCCCAGGGGACGGGATGTGTCCCTTGTGCGGCACGGTGGAGGACTCGAACCACATCTTCTTTTCCTGCTCCACAGCCCAGTCCCTGTGGTCCTGCTTCCGTGAGACGGTCGGCGGACAGTGGTGCAACACCTACTTCCCCGACCTTCTGGCTAAGATCCACGCCTCCCCCTCTCGCTACCGCCATATTAGATGGCTGTGCATTGGGGTCCTCGCCTGGACGCTTTGGAACATTCGCAACAAGCTTGTTATTCAGAAAGTGCCTCTTCGACGTGCGACTGACGCGATCTTCAAATTGTGTGGCTATTTGCAGCTCTGGCGGCCGCTTAGCCGCCCCCAGGACCGGGAAGTCATCAACACCCTCCTCGCCGACCTTCGATCGATGGCCTTCCGCATGGCACCTCCGCTTCCGCCACCTCCGCCGGAGCCTGATTAGGCTTGCTGCACATGTTGCGGTGTCAGTGTGTGTTCTTTGTTTCTAGGGCTTGTTGAGCTGTGCCCTCAGCACTAACCCTCTGGCTACTTATTTGTCTGTGAGACTTGTGTTTGTGTGTGTTAACCTGTTGGATATTGGGCTCGGATGGTTTGCTTTATATATAAAGCGGGGCGAAAGCCTTTTTCGGTAAATGGGATGGCCATGGGCAACGGAGATGGAGATGGTACTACCGTACTTGTACCGGATGATGATGCATATCAAGATGCATGTTGCATGCCTGTATTTTTGGCGTGAAAGTGATGTTTGCGCGCCACCACCGGTATTCTATTCGAGCTGTTGCTGTTTGGTGTTGATACTGTTCCACTTTTTCTATACCCACCCACTCTCTCTTAGTATCTTCTTCTTGGGGACAGTAGACCAAGTGTGATTATTAAAAGCTGTACCGTATCACAATGCCGGAATTAGAGACTTGGTTGTGGGTTATCAGTACACGTAGCAGCGTTAATTGGTCAACGCCGTCGCTCAATCGTCGGTGTAATGAACATATCGCTCATCCTCAATAAATAAATAAATTAAAACTTGTTCATCACTCCCGCGTGTTGAGCATGGGGAATACTTATATGAGCGAGAGCGACCTTCTGTCAGGGACACGCCTTAACTGAGGACACCACTTTGGTCAGGTCCAGCTGCTGCTACCCGGAGCAGGATATTTGCAAAGAGTAGTGCTATGCACACGACGAATTCACCTACATCATTGGATTGCCTCTTTTTTTTTTAAATGTGTGGCTTCAAATCGTGTTGTGCACAAATCGTGCGTGAAAGATCGTTGGGTTCATCGACTCTGGCTATAATTTTCTTCTTTTGTACACTACACAAGTACTACCTTATATGTTTTCGACGCACATGCAAATATCTGAGCAGGCTGACGCACAGAGAAGGGAAAGGGAACATGCACCTACATCATTGAATTACCATGCTTGTCTCGTGGGTCATCTGGAACGAGCTTAACGCAAGGGTGTTCCGGCACAAGAGCGCGCCTCCTCACATTCTACTCAACACCATCGTCGACGAGACTAATCTTTGGGTCAAGGCTGGGGCGAAGAAATTAGGGTCTTTCTTATTGCGGAAATAATTGTCATGCCGCTTTTTGGCGCGTTGTTGTAACAAACTCTATCTCCTTCTTATTTAATACTCCCTCCAATCCTAAATAGTCTGCGTATAACTTTCTATGGTTTTTCCCTATTTACTCTGCGCATTAGCCGAAACAAGCGCCACTTTCCTACTCTACCCTCCCCTTCTGTTTCCTAGCAATTAGTACTCTGCATTGATGATAGCTGCATGCAGAGAGGAGATTGGGCGTGTGTGCGGTAGAGTGAGTCAAACGAAGCAGCAGCAGGAGCGAGCCAATCCTCGCATGCGCATTAATCGCGCCTGCTCCCCCGTATCCCATGCAGATAGCACCAGCTTAAGGGCAAAATAGTCCAAAATATCTAATCCAAAGAGCTCCTTGGTATTTGGGCTGAGAGTTATACGCAAAGAAAAGAGGAACGGAGGGAGTATATGAGGTAAATCTTTTGCCTCCGTTTAAAAAAAAATTAGGTTTTACTACGTTGCCTTGCCATTGATCGCACTGCCAGCTAGGCGTGATGCGACCTGGGACAGAGATACTACTTGCACTTCAAATTGGTGGACGGTCAGTAATGGCGCCTCCTGGTTGGCTCACCCATCTGTGTCCAGGTCGTTTTAGCTAGTACTGCTAGCTTTTTTTCCAAAGTAAGAGCATCTCTAACGGATCCCTTATAAAACTAGTAAATGCACACGTGCAACACACGTTAATATTTAGGCAATATATTAATTACACGCGGATATTAGGTATGCTATTATTTGTGTGTTAATCCTATGATTAGTGCAATATTTGGTATGATATTAATTGCACGTTAAACACGTTTAACGCTCGTCATTGGAGCAGTCTAGGTCGTTGGATTGACTTAGTTCGATGGCCAAGATCAGTTGGATCTGCCCCTTTGGGTCTTTTTATATTGGTATAAATAACCATCAGTTTTCAGTTTTGGACAAAAAAAATAGTCCAAACAGACCCTTTTTAATTTTTTTGAAAGGATGCGGTAAAAAACTCCTCCCGATCCGCAAAAACATAATTTTTGCGTCCTCTTCTACGGTACCCTGTATCGAGAGAAAGCAGTTGGCGGGAGCCCAACTGCCACGGAAACATCCGTGTCCGCCGCCCATGCCGCCCCGCCCGTCCTTGGACGCCGGCAGCCCGTCCGCGTCCGCCAGCGCCGCCCCGGCCGCCCGCCCCGGCCACGTCTCTCGCTACGGCGACGGAGGAGCTAGCCTGGATCGATTCGAGCTGAGCTAGCTAGCTCTGGCTACCCCGACGGAGGAGCTAGCTAGCTCCTGGATTGGCCGCTTCGTGCGCTGTTCACCGGTTTTGTAGGAGCAAGCTAGCTGACCATGGACACGGGCGAGAGGAAGAAGAAGATGTGGGGAAAAAATATAAGCGAATATTCGGTTTTACAGTTTAAGTTTGAGGGGTCTGTTCGGCCGCAGCTAAAACCGACCCTTAAAACGTGTTTTCTGCGAACTGAAAACCGTGTTTTCAGTTTTGCGGTTTAAGGGGTCTGCTAGAGATGCTCTAAGCTAGTTTAAAGGAGGTAGAAGGTGTCGCCGAAAAAATGGGAAAGAAAGTTACAGTACTTGGAGTGTTGCAGAGATTTTTTTTCCTCATTCTTTTTTAGGGCAAAAATAGAGTAAAAATTGTGTTACGGAGTTACCTTGAATCTGTACTACTATACTGGAGCACAAATAAGAGCTGAGAACAAGTGAAGTTGCTTCATTTTTTCTGGAGAAATAAGTCAAGTTTCTTTTACAACAAGAATTTATTTTCACACAATAAGATTATTTTCTTTTATAAGTTTTTAGGACATATTTTCTTTTACTAGTTTTCTTGGGATATTTTCTCTTATTAGTGAACTGGCCACCTTCCTCACACGGTGCGAACTGCTAAAGCCTACAATTGATAAACTCCCAGCCCATCACGAGTACTCCTATTCTCCGCCTCACGCGACGGGTAGCGGCCAACTCGCCTCAAGGATGAATGTATCGACCAACCAATTTAGTTCTTTTTTCGTTGCATTTCGTTTTGCCTCTTTTATTATTAGAATAACACGTTTACAGGGAAATATATATTACAGATAAAATGCATGTATTAAAAAAACTATTCTCATGAATTTAGAAAATGGTCATGGACTTTAAAAAAAATGAGCATGTGTTTTTTAAATGATTGTGAATTTGAAAAATGTTCTTGGATTGAAAAAATATCCACGGAATTTTTTTAAGATTCTAAAATTTCTTATGTTTTTATAAACTCAAATTTTGAAACATTCAAGAATTTTGAATATGATCATGCTTAAAGAATGTTCAATAAATCAGTAAATGGTAATGTATTTAAAAAAATAAAAAATAAAAGGAAATGAGAATGAAAACTTTAAAACAAAATAAAATAAAAGACCAAACAAAAAATTGTATGAGAAAACATGAAAAGGAAACAAAACAGAAAAAACGGAACAAACACCGAAAATCGCTAAAAACTAGAGGAAAAGAAAAATAAACAAATAGGTATTAGGGTGTGATTTGGGGGTCCGGTTCTGTGCTTAGGGTGTAGCATAGGATTTTTCGCCCATCACAAACGTAGATCATGTGGCCTAAATATCTTGCCCATGTCTGTCATGGAAGCAAGATGGCTTAGTTCATGTATAACACAAGGTGCTTAAAGAGATGTTAAATAAATAATAAAGGCCCTAATAATAGTTAGGATGCTTTTATATTTAATTAAATATCAACGAGTCTTAAAAGGCCAAGTGGTGGAAGGAGAATTGGGCCACAAGGGCCCAATAAGGGAAGGCAACTTTTTTCCACCAATGGAGGCCGAATTGGAGTGGGGGAAGGACTCCTCCTTCCCCTCTTAGGCCGACGCAAAGAGGGGAGTCCTGATGAGGACACCACAACCATCGACAAGTCTCCAACAATTATAGGTCCAATCACAAGAAGTCACGCCAAACTAATAAGTGACCAAGTGAACGCTAACTTACACTAAAAAAAGGTGAACGCTAACTTAAGTTTAACTTGTAACCTTGATGACACAACTATGATTTCATTCCCATTGTTGTTGGTTGAACTTAGGTATCACATGGAAGAAATCCAACATCCTATGAGCTCTTGAAGCAACCAGTTCGGAGAAACAAGTTTGGAGAAAACATATTTCAAGTGAAGCTGATGCTATCAGTTTTTACCTCTGATGTTTCGTTGTGTTCATATGGAGGAAACACGGGGCCACAGGGTACATCACGAGAAGCTGCATCAAATTTACTTTCCAATGCAAAAAACCTCACATCATTTGGAGTTGTGAGTCAAAAGTTCTAGTCATTCTCGTGGAAGGTGTCGAGGCTGTCAAGGTTTCGCGAATTTCCGAGGAGCTCTCCAACAACTTCCAAAGTTGACTGCTTATTCACCCAAGTAAGCCATGCAAAGTTGTTTACTTTTGAATCCTTTTCACACCTAGCTAAACGGGGTTGTCCCTACTATAAACCCCATCTCCCTCATCCTTTTAGAAACCTTTCGTTAAACTATTCAGCTACAAGCTTATGCAGCAAGACTGCTAGAGATCCGAGCGATCCTTACTACATTTGCTCTTGTGAGTTCATCCGGATTTGCAAGAAGGAGCCTTTGGTTCCCCCTAATTCGTGCTCTATGGTTCTAGCCGTTTTGTGTGGGTTAGTCCCGGTTTGTGGTTATGCGATTGTCCGGACAGCGGGTTGGAGTTCTTGTAGCTCCGGTCAGTCATCACCAACGTACGGGTTGCATCCAACCTTGGCAGATATAAAGGTGGTTATCTCGGCTGCTTGCAGTTAGTTATCCTCCCCAATTCAATCCTATGATGTGAAGATCGGGCCACCCTCGGGCGTGAACTCGTTCATCGGGTTCGCACCTATCATCTGGCATTATAGCCTTCGTTGACACGGTAGGATCTGTTATCCAAGTTTATCTTACTATCACCCCTTTAGATAGAGTGTTTTTATGCTATATTTACTGTCCTAGAAGTCCAAAGCCCCACCAAAAATAAACCCAAGCCTTGTTGGTGTTGAGATCTTGTTGTTGCATACCTTGCATGTTCTTCATCTTTTAGATCTGCACCAAGTTCATCTTCGTGGTTGCTTTCAGATTTGGTTGTTGTGCTTTGGAAAAAGAGAGAAAAGAAGAGTGGCAAAATCAAAGAGAGAAGAAAAGAATGGCAAAAAAGTCAAGAGAGAAAAAGAAAGTGTGCTGCAATATCCAAAAGTTTTAGCTTGGTAGAAAAATTTCAGAAGCTTGTGTGTTGTGTATTTTTCAATCTTGGTGCAAAGGTCCAGCAAATATATCCACATATTTTCTTGGTTTGCGTCAACTTGATTTTAGCACAATCCCCTATTTGTTTACCCCACCGAGCTCCACCAAAAACCGTAGCTAGTTCTTTGATCTATATCTTTGAATCGCTTTAACACATCCGGTAGAAGCACAATCTAATGTGAACTCATAAGAACTTTGGTGAGTAAGAGGTGAGGTTGTGTGATTCCACGAAATTATCCTATTCCAGTTTGGACCTTACTCCTTATTAACATGGCAGGATCTAGAGATGCCCCGGTCACACGTGTCAAGCTGCAAGGACTCGAGAACAACATACTCCAAGCCATGGAAAGGATGCTTCACGAGCGTCCTCCAATAGGTGGTGATAGGGTTCAACACCAACAACACCCTATTGGTCCACATGATGAAGTTGGCGATGAGAATTTCGTGCAGGCTGCTGTGGACGGTGCTTTGGAGGATGATAACAACAGTTATGGTGGACATGTGGTTGCTCCTCGTGGGCGTGGTGAAGCAGCACAAGGTTTTGGAGGAGCAACTCCACCTTGCTACTACAAAGTGTACAACACCAGATTTGAGGGAACTACTTCAACGTGTTGTACTAGATATCGCTCTAGAGGCGAATGCAGGCCAATATGGTAGCAGGAGTTCAATCCATAACTCCTAGAGCACAAGATCTACTCCAAGATATTAGATAAGAACACCAAGTTCTATTATAGGTAGTGAGGGTACATAGTCTGGGGTACAAACTAGAGGTGAGGATCTCTATTTATAGGGCTTTGGGAAGCCTTCACATACTTCTACTTATGGCTAGAACACTCTAGAAAACATTACTTCAGATTCGCCATTCTACTCATAGCTACTCACAACTAGAGGACTCTAGAAAACAGTAGGTAGGGTGGAAAAGAAAATAAATACTACACTAGAGTGGAGGCATCTAGAAGTAGCCAAACAAATCTGACATATGATATATTTTTCTTTTTCCTCATCTAGTATTCCTCATCATTCTCCCCTAGTTGTTTGGAACTCGCTCTCAAGTTATCTTCATAGAGCGCTTCTTCTGGATGGTAGAGAGTCAAGTCCGCAACATTGAAAGTGTTGGATATACCCATGTCGCTTGGAAGATCTATCACATAAGCATTATCATTTATCTTACTCACGATAGAGAAGGGCCTATACCTTTGCTGCCTAAGTTTCCCTTTAACACCTAAAGGTAGCCTATCTTTTCAGAGGTATACCATCACCTTATCACCAACTTGGAATGATTTCGGCCTCCTTTTGCAGTCATCAAGTTGTTTATATTTCTGATTTGTCCTTCCAAAATACCATGAATTTCTTCAAATAACTCAGTGTAATTATCTGCAAAGGACAATGCTGATTTTAAGTTTACCCTTGATGGTAGCTTCACTAGGTCCATCACATGTGTTGGAACATTAGTGTAGACAATGGAAAAAGGGCTCCTTCTTGTGGATCTATGCTTGGAGTTATTGTAGGAGAACTCTGCAAGAGATAAAGCCAAATTCCATTGTCCCTTTCTTTCTCCACAAATGCAACGGATCATATTACCCAAAAACTTGTTCACCACTTTCGTTTTTTCATCTATTTGTGGATGAGCAGTACTAGAAAATTTCAATTCAATGTTGAATTGCTTCCACAAAGTGAGCCAAAATGCAGCAAGAAACTTACTATCACGGTCTGAGACGATGGACCTTGGTACTCCATGAAGTCTTACCACTTCTTGAAAGAATAGGTTTGCCACATGATGAGCATCTGTTGTCTTGCAGCATGGGGTGAAATGAGCCTTCTTAGAGAATTTGTCCACGACCACAAACACAACATCACTCCCTGTCTTGTTCTTGGCAAGCCCAAGACGAAGTCCATAGAGATGTTCTCCCATGGAGCGACAGGAATAGGCAAAGGCATGTATAACCTCTGTTCTGGACTTGGCCTTTGTAGGTTTGGCATATAGGGCATCGCTGAACAAACTTTCCAGCATCTCTCTTTAGTTGTGGCCAAAAGTAGGAGCTTGCAGGTTAGTGATAGTCTTGTCCCGTCCAACATGGCCACTAAGATCACTTGAATGGAGTTCTCTAATTAGTTTGTCATGCAGAGAACTCCTTGGGATGCACAAACGATCCTTTTTGAAGAGATAGCCATCCTGCACCAAACAGTCATCACCTAATGGCTGGCCCCTGATGTGCTTCACCCAAATATGGCCAAAGTCTTCATCATCATCATACAACTCCTTTATTTGATCGATGCCTGGAAGTTTATCTTCAAAAGAAGTCAAGAGACATGCACAACGACTCAAAGTATCGGCCACTCGGTTAGTTGTCCCAGATCTATGCATGTTGAGATAGTTAAACATCTCCAGATGTCCACATGCTTTTGATTTCTAAAATGCTTCAAGGATTGATGGTCACTGTAAACAATGAACTCTTTAGGCAGCAAATAGACTTCACAAGTTCTCAAGGCTTTGAAAATGGCATATAATTCTTGCTAACAGGTACTCCATTTCTGTCTAGCTTCACTTAACTTCTCACTAAAGAAAGCAATGGGCTTCCTTTCTTGAGATAGAACTTCTCAAATGCCTACTCCACTTGCATCACGCTCCAACTCAAAAGTCTTGTTGAAATCAGGTAGCACTAAGACAGGAGCTTGTGAGTGTTTTTGTTTAATTTCATTGAAACTAGCTTCAGTCGCTTTTGTCCATTGGAACTTTCCTTTCTTCAAACACTTGGTAATTGGTGCCATGATAGTGCTGAAATTCTTCACAAATTGCCTATAGAAAGTTGCAAGACCATGAAAACTTCTTACCTCAGAAATGGTCTTCGAAGTTGGCCATTCTTGGATTGCTTCAACCCTAGAATCATCAACACGAATACCATCACATGTTATGACGAATCCTAGGAAAAGAAGTTGTGTTTGCAGGAAAACACATTTCTTCAAGTTAACGTAGAGCTCATTTTCCCTTAGTACTTCTAGCACCTTCCGAATGTGATCAAAGTGTTCATCCTCATCCTTGCTATAGATCAAAGGTTTCATCAAAATAGACCACAACAAAGTGGGATAAGAAGGGTCAAAGGACTTGATTCATCAAGTGCATAAAGGTACTTGGTGGATTTGAGAGTCCAAATGGCATGACTAGCCATTCAAACAACCCTTCTTTTGTCTTGAAGGAGGTTTTCCATTCATCCCCAGGTCTGATGCAGATTTGATGATATCCACTTCTTAAATCTAGCTTTGTGAACACTCTTGCTCCACTAAGCTGGTCCAGCATATCATCCAAACGGGGAATAGGGAATCTATACCTTACGGTGATCTTGTTAACGGCTCTACTGTCCGTACACATGCGCCAAGATCCATCTTTCTTGGACGTGAGCAGGGCTGGTACAGAACATGGGCTAATACTTTCTTGAATGCGGCCCTTTTGTAGCAATTCCTCCACTTTCTCCTTCAATATATCATGATCTTTTGGGCTCATTTGATAGTGTGGAAGATTAGGAAGACTTGCTCCCAGAATTAAGTTGATTCTATGTTGAATCCCTCTCATCGGTGATAGGCCTTGTGAAGTATGTTATGAAATTCTGCTAATAAGCCACGTACCTTTGCTAGAATTTTAATAGTTGAGTGCTCTTCTGCTTTTACAATAAGTGCAACACACAAATCTGCCTCTTTCGAGTCTTCCATAAACTCATTTGAGGTGTGGGAGATAGTTAACATACTTTTCCCCTCGTCCTTAGAGATATTACCATCAGTTTTGTTTCGTAGAATAATGATCTTTCTCTTAATCCAAATGAAAGAGTAAGAATTTTCCCACTAGAGGAATCAGACAGTTTGCCGTTAGGCAAGTACAAACGACAAAGGATGAAATATAGTCAACTCACGGCAAACTTTGTCGGCAAAGCCTAAGTCGGCAAAGAGATACTTTACCGTCAACTTTTTATCGGGCTGACGGCAAAGACTTTGCTGTCAGGTTTTTCCCCGCGGCAGACGGTAAAGTAGGGTTTAGGGTTTTCTGTTAGCAAGGGGGCCCTACATTACTTTGCCGCCAGCCTCATAGTCAACTGACGGCAAAGACTATTTTTTTTAAAATGGACGCTGCGTGTTGGTGTCCACCCCGTCGTTTAGAATTCCTCTGCTCAATCAGTCTAAAAAAACCCCAAAAGTCCCCTGCTCCTCTTCCACCGTGGCCCGTCTCCCCTCCCCGTCCCGCGACACCACCCACCATGGTCCCAGTCGGCGGCGGCTCCATCCGTAGGAAGTGCTGCCGAGTAGCTAAAGCTGGAAGGAGTTGCCGCTGCCGAGCAGCTGAAGCTGGAAGGAGTCACCGCTGTGTGCCCATGCTGTCGATGCCGAAAGGGGATGCTCCCCTGTACGGGCTGTCGTCGAGCCACCGGCACCGGAGGGAGGCACCATCGTGCGTGAGTGCAGCATTGGGCGGCTGATGCCAAAGGGAGGAGCTCCGCCACAGCGGCCATCGCCGGGCCATCGATGCGCAGCCAATGCCCGAGGGAAGAGGCCGCTACGGGCCCGCACTGTGTCGAGCAGTCGGCAGGGTTAGAAGGGAATAGAGAGGGATTGGTGGAATTCATTGTTTTATTGCTTGAGCCTCGTGGGCATATATATAGGAGTATAATGACCAACTTGGAGTACAAGACAAGGCAGGAACAAATCCTAGTCTGTCCTATACTTCCTAATAATCATAATACTCAACATCCCCCCACAGTCACAATGGTAGCGATTCAGACGGTGAGACTAGAGAAGAATCCGAAGGGAAGCCGATGGATATCCCCCGCCCCCAGTCGTAACGGTCAATGCATCACGGAAGTTGTGGTTGGAGTGGAAACCGACAAGGTTCCTCAAGAAAGGCGGTAGCCCTTTGTGCCGTTTGTCAAGGTAGCCAAGAGCATAGAGTGGTGTAGCCGCGGTCGAGGTAGCCATGCGAAGTACGCCATGTTCGATGTCGAGTCGGGGTGGCTGGTGTCGAGGAAGTCGTCGTGGAGCCGCGGGCGCAAGGAGGCGTTGTATTAGTCATGGGCGTAGTAGTGTCAAAGTAGTGGTGTGCTGAGAAGAAGGCTTTGTTGACAACGCGTCGCGCAAGGTTTGCCAAGCCTGGGGACACATCATGGACGAAGGCACGCATCGGTGTGCCAACACCGGGCATGCGTAGACGGACGAAGATGAAGTTGACGAAGCGCCGCACCAAGCTTGCCAGGCCCGGGGACACGTCATGGATGAAGGCATGCATCGGTGTTGCCAGCATCGGGCATGCATGGACGAGGGACCTACACGAGCTATACGCCATATCAAGGAGTCAAAGGGGCCAGCAGAGAAGGATACTCGACGATGGTTGGGCGCCAATAGACGTGGGGCCGATGTCACCAATGGTGGCCAGGGAAGATGACGGTGACGCTAGCAATGAGCTGGTGCCGGATGAAGATGAAGGGGGCGGGCGGGCGGCGGCTACAGGGGCAGCGGCGGCGACGGCCTGACGACGGCGGTGGCGGCGGCTAGGTTAGGAGCGCGGCGGTGGTGCTCGAAGTAGGCGAAGAACCCGACAACATGACGAAGACCGGCACGGACGGTGGCGCTCCCGAACCAAGGGAGGCGGCGCGGCGCATACGACAAGAGGTTAACGCGTGGGGACAGCGGAGTGGATCGCAGGCCGCGGCGCTACAGCCCGAAAGGGTGACGCAGCAACAACAGGCGGGCCGGGGCGACGACGGGAAGACCTCGAGGCGGCGGTGACCGTGGGCTGCAACGCTACAGCTCGAAGGGGCGGCGCAGCGCGGGTCGGTGCAACCGCCGGGATGGCCTCGGGCGGCAGTGGAGACCGCGTGCCACACTCGCTAAGACACGATGGGGCGACGCAGCGGCAGCGCGAGGGTCGGCGCAGACACATGGACGACCTAGATAGGATGGCCTCGGGGCGACAGTAGACCGCGGGCCACTACACTACGGCCCGAAGGGGCGATGCAGTGGCTCAACGAGGCGACGCGGCGGTAGCCCGATGCTCGATCGGTGTAGGGGCGCGCTGTACTCTGGATGGTCTTCACGGGACCTACGGAGGCACGCGCAACCGACAGACCAGGTCGGTCACACGGCGTAGATGAGGCAGATCGTGGCGGCGGGCGGATGATCAATCTGATCACGCTTGAGGTCGGGAACGCCGCTCGATGGAGGCGGGGTGGTGGCGAAGTCCAAGCTAAAGCCGGCGGCGACGACCGGCGTAGGGCGCCGTGCGGACGAGTGTATCAACGGCGACGCGCGGGTGGCCAACACAGCGTCTGTGTAATATCCCCAGCATCACACTACAGTAATCCCTTATGATCAGTGCCAAGTCATCTTGATTTACAAAGCTTAATCATGTTGGGATAATATCTCAACTCAAAACCCTTCTTTGAATTCAATTCAAATTCAAGTGCAAGATACAGTTACCCAAAAGTTGCTAGAAAAATGTTCATTATTTAGCAAATATTCCAAAACAATTTGATGTTAAGAAACAGAACATCACTATGTTGCTAAAATGAGCAGTAGCAATTAATCTAGTGCAATTCTAGCATTTTAAAATGCTATTCCATTTATGAAAAATTCAATTGGATTCAAATCTCTCCCAAAATATTGTGGCAGTGCCATAATTTGCAAAGAATATTTTGGGCCAAGGTTCACATTTTTCAAAAGTCATTTGGTGGCCTAAATGTTTCTGCAAAAGTTTCTACAAAAGAAAAACAGAAAAGCAAAACGAGAAAACGAAAAATGCTACTGTGGATTGGGCCTAAGTGCACAGTACGGCCCAGCCCACAGCGCACGCCTCGCTCCTTCTCTCTCCCTCGCCGTGTCGGCTGCTCCGTGGCCGCCGCGCGCTGCTCCGGTCGCTGGTCGACACGACGACGGCCACCGACGCGAGGAGGGGATAAGGACCCGCTGGTCAGGTTTGACCTGGTCAGCCGCCCTGTTGACTGCTGATGTCACTGTGACATCATGCTGACGCAATAAACCTTTTCTGTTATTTTGAATAATTCCAAAAAAATGCTTTAATCTTTGAAAATTCATAGAAATTAAACAGTAGTTCAGAATGAAAAACTTTATATATGAAAGTTGCTCAGAACGACAAGACGAACCCAACCGTGCCATCTGTTTCCATGTCGGGACCCTCTACGGAGGTGAGCCCGCAACTTTTTGCCCATTTTCGGTAGATGAATAGTGCATATATACCGGTTAATAAATCCAACTTTAATCCTAAAATAACTAAAATGATTTAGACATGTCTTTAGGCAACCCTGCACTGCATGTTAGCATGATATGCTCTGTGTTGCATATGTTTGATGTGTATTTATCTGTTTCCTCCCCCTCTTCTCTCTCGGTAGACCCCAACACCGACGTAGTCCCCGAGGCCGGCGCAGCTCCGGAGATCAACTACACGGTTGACGACCCTTCTCTTGCCACAGAGCTTCCAGGCAAGCACCCCCCCCTTTTGAACATGCCGATATCGCCTATTCTTTCTCTCTTATGCTTGCATTAGAAATTGCTGCTGCTACTATTTATCCTATTTCTGATGCATAGCCTATTTTTGTAACTGCTATTGATACCTACCTATTTATCCTAAACTGCTTAGTATAGACTGGATAGAGACCCACCAGAGACCTCCACTTTGTCCCAAGTTGCCCCCATTGGATTATCAGACGACTCGATCAACGTGATCGACAACCAGGCCCCGGCATCGCACATCACCCCCCTTAGTTGTATGACACCGCAGCGTTACTATCGAGTGCCGAGGGTGATACCTCATTTAGCACTTCTGATGATAACTCTGTAGAGTAGCTATTCAGTCGTGGTCATCGAGGGTGATTCCTCCTTCACCACTTCCGATAACGACGCCGTCGTGCAACACCTCAAGTGTGAACCTCGAGGGTGATTCCTCCTAAGTTCACCTTGACGACTACATTAGGTGGAATCCATCGAGGGTGATTCCTCAGGTTTCCCCCTGGTGTTTGGACACATGGTTACTTTGACTTAACACAGAACCATGATGACATCGGGTCGGCCCTGAGGGGTACCCGCGAGTGATGGGAAGTTGGGTTGACCTGGAGGGTACCCGAGAGATAATTACGAGGCGTGGCCGGGCATTCTTAGCCCTTGCCGCAAGCCCTCGAGATGGGGCGACGGGGTCACATCGATCATGAGTCTCTGCTCGTTACCGCATTCTACCAACACACTAATGATTTGGATATTTGATCCGAGTGGGCCTTTGGCCCGATAGCACTAACCATCACGTGGGAACAGTTATGGGCACTCTGCATCGTATGCATCAGCCGAAGCTTAATAGACGTCAGCGACTGAGCGGCGCGCGCTGGGTTGGACTGGTACCGCCCTGCACTTGTATAAGGGGGGCTAGGTCTGCTCACCGGCCGCGTTTGCAATGTGCAGGAGTTCCCGGGGCGATGGCCCAAGACCCCTGGGCGCATAGGTTAGTTCGGCGTGCTGACCTCTCTGTTAAGCCTAGGTCGGGTTGTGGCGTATCGTTTGGCCGAGGCCGGGCATGACCTAGAAAACTATGTTCGGCCAGAGTTAATCGAGCGTGGTGGGTAAGTTGGTGCACCCCTGCAGGGAAGAAAACATCTATGCATAGCCAGATCCTTGGTAACGGACGCTCGAAGTTGTATCCCAATCGATATGACTAGAACTAGATACTTGTGATGAGAAATGGATAGTATGGCTCTGGGATTGCTTTCTCGCAGGGAGTCGAGGAAGGATCTCTGGGCGAGGTTGATAATACTACTACTACTTTATATTGTGCTAATCTACACTCTTCTAATGCTGCAAGACCGCAGAACATGCTAGTCTTCGATAGGACTAGGCATTCCCTCTATTCTGGCATTTCTGCAGCCCAGTCCACATATACAGCCTTTTTCCTTTGATAACAGTGCATATGTAGTGTAGATCCTTGCTTGCTGAGTACTTTGAATGAGTACTCAAAGTTGCTCTGCTTCCTTTTTTTCCCATACCTGAATGATGCGACCAGATGACGGAGCCCCGGAGCCAGCTGCCCCTGTCGACGATCACTATTACTACCCCGAGGATGGCTACTACTATGAGTTGGCTGATGACCAGGAGTAGGTTCGGAGGGTCCCAGGCAGGAGGCCTGCGCCTTTTCGATCGTAGTCATTGTTTTGCACCACCTTCTTAAGGACTATCTGTTTTATCTTTTATATCAGTACTCAGATATCAGATGCTTCCGCTGACGCTTGTAAGCGAGCTTATGTATTCGAGCCCTCAAGGCCCCTGGCTTGTAATATAAAGCTTGTATGACTTTATTTATGTTTTAGAGTTGTGTTGTGATATCTTCAAGTGAGTCCTTAGGCTTGATCGTGTGCATTTGCATGTATGGTTAGTGCACGATTGAGTCGGGGCGTCACAGGTTGGTATCAGAGCCGACTGCCTATAGGAATCCCCCTTTCCAACTCCTTGGCCGAAGTTGAGTCTAGTCTTTGAAAACCCGTTTTACTAACATGGCTGTGTGGCTTACGGGCCCACGTCGCCAATTGGGTGGTATTAGGATTTTTATTCCTCTTCCTTACTCTGGGATTCTGATCTCTCTTCTACTCGGGTTAAAGATTTTACTAACTCTGACATTAGGTTCTCGTAACCACTTCATCTCGGAGAGCCCCTTCCCTACAGTTGATCGCTTGCTTCGCTAGAAGATTCTGCAGATACTCCTCGATGTTTCCCGAGACCATGTGCCCACTGCTTCGCAATTCCTGACCACCGATAATCCCCGTGAATAACATCATTGTCGTTTGTACCTTCATCCCCAGTTGCTCTTGTTGTTACAAGTTACCCCTAACACTCTCCGTTGTTCTGAGAATCCTTTGTGCCTTATGCTTTGCAGCATCTTTTTGCACTGCGGACAATTCACTTACCCGGGGTCCGTTCATCCCCAGTTGTTCTTATGCTTTCCAAAATACTTTGAAATGCTATCTGATCTCCCGAAAATCCTCTGCAGCCCATTGCTCTTGATTTTCCTTGACTGTTCGCATTATGGTTAATTCCACATGTCTAGCAATATTTATTAAAATCCTTTGTGATTGTCATTCTGTTCATATGGATTCAATGTGTGTGGGAATACTCGCAATCATCAATTAATCCTTAGAAATTTTCTTTCCGACTCAAACATCGTTTCGGATATGAGCTGGTTCTTGCCCAATCAAGATTTGATCGGGTGTGCCTCTAAGTCTGTTCAACCTTTCCATCTTCGATCAGAGCATCTGATTCTGATACACCGATCTAGAAATCAAAATTTTCTTTGTATTTAAGCAACGAATTATTCAAATGTTTTAATAAGCCGATGCCTTTGCCTCCCTTCTCCCTCTGATTGATTATCGATACTCACATCAACTCCGTCGTGAATCGCCAGATCCATTGTTGGGTTGTTATCCGACAGTGTCCTTCACATCCAAAATTCTTGTGAGTTATTTCTTTGATACATAATGCCTTTGGTAAATTGTATCCTCTCCTTTTGTCAACAATGCTCTGCTGTCGAGCTTGTATTAATTACTCCTGAAGTTCGTGGTATATGTTCCTAAGATACCCCGATGGGTTGAACCTATGCCTTCCATAATCCGTGTGAACCCGAGCGTTTTCACGAGTCATACTCCTCTGGTGCTTTGCTAGATAAAATTATCAACTTTGCAACTTCATCAAAAGCGAGCAGTGAATGAAAGATTATGCATTGGAGAAGTGGGAGTCGATCTTGAACTTTGATTTCAAGCCCATAGACACGATGTAGATCTCATCATGGAAGCTTCTCTTAAAATCAATTATTCCCTTGGTATAAGTTCATCTTGTATCTGTGAATTGATCCTTTGCAATCATGGTTCCGGCCATATTAACATTCTTTGATTCCTTTCTCAGACAAGTTGTAGTACTCGTCTTCTACCGATCAATGCACCTGCCCAACCGTTATTTTGTTCTACTTTCGAGTATTACCCTCTGGAATTTTGATATTATCACAGAATCATGTTGCGTAATTATGAGCCTTCGGCAAGTACTAAATTTCATCAAATTCAATTTTTCCTGGGTTCTGAGTGATTAGCCACTCAAGAACACCGAAAACTAAATCGGGTCCACACCATGATTAAACAACTCTTGGTAATCCTCATTACTTATGAGTTTGTACTCGATCACGTCATTCCTAGCCTGCTCGGCTATATCATTATCGTACCGATTTTTAACCGTGCTACCTGGTCCTTTTTCCCGGAGCACAACTTTTTGACGATGAGCGAAGCTTACGTCGATCTTCCTCATCTTATCATTTCACCTCGAACAACAAGCATGATTTTGAGCTTGTGTCGCACCCGTGGTTTCAATAACCTTTTGCTTCATCATTCCTTTTGCCGGATGCCGTCGTTGTTCAATTGCATCTTCATAGAGCTTCTCGACAAAACTTGTCGTGATCACCATCAATATACTGCCTTGTTCTAAGATATCAATGAAATTCATGATACGAAATACCATCCTTGCCCCTCGATGATTTGTGTTGTCATCGACACCATCCTTGATTTCCTACCAACACAGACTTGGTCATGTTATGCTCTGACATTGAGTTCCCTGCTATTCTTGTAATTGTTCCTTTGTAACTCTTCTGCTCTTCAGATCCAACCTTTTACTTGAAACACCATACCAATGCTACCTCGAAGCATGATTGTGGTTTTCCGAATATCAACAAGAACATTGGAGGCACATTGCCAAATGCTTCTTGATCTATTATCCGGACACCGTTGTACGGGTAACGTCTTGATTTTTCCTCGCCCCTTTATCTAAATGATTTTGTACCTACTGTACTGTCAGGAATATCATGTTCTGCTTTTCCTTGGAAAGGGTATACTCCTAATTCTTGTGTATAGACACATTTTTCCTTTTCATTGGTCTGTTTAATCCGATAATTTCATTTTCCTTTCCATTGGTTTGTCTAACCTTTCTTGTGATCTATATGTTATAAGCAGAAATAATTCTCTGCTTATGGAAACACCCCGATGTACAACCTTGTCAGTGAGACCCTGTTACTATTGTTGATGACATTCCGGTAATCCCCGATGGACGAGAACTTTGCCTATTGGTCCGCCTCGTTTTAACGAGCAGGAAAATGGTTCTCTTCGTCCCTCGCCCTTGGTACCGATGTTGACACCGACATAACTGACAGACTATTCTCTGACATACCTTGTTGTCGTGACCAGTAAGATGTCACCGTTCTCCCTACTCTTGATCGACACCCCCCTACACAGTTCCATAGGATCGGAACCTGCCTCTCCTGTACATCCTTGATTCCGAAGTATCATATGCCCTTGGTTTTGAGTATTATTACGAGCCACCCTCCGAGAGATGATCTATTCCCGATGCTCTGAACCCCCTTCTCACACTCTGTTCAGGTATCGATCGGATGTCCATTCGCTTAAAACTTCTTATTGTACCTTCATACTTTGCTCTCGATGTTTTCTTAAGTTTCAACTTGAGAGATACTTCTGCCACATTCCCTGAACTGTTCATCAGATAATTAACCCTATAAGGGTCAGTTCTCCCGAAGTTACTCTTTACTTCCCCACTTAAATCTCGGGACGAGATTTCTTATAGTGGAGGAGATTTGTAACATCCCCAGCATCACACAACAGTAATCCCTTATGATCAGTGCCAAGTCATCTTGATTTACAAAGCTTAATCATGTTGGGATGAAATCTCAACTCAAATCCCTTCTCTGAATTCAATTCAAATTCAAGTGCAAGATAAAGTTGCCCAAAAGTTGCTGGAAAAATGTTCATTATTTAGCAAATATTCCAAAACAATTTGATGTTAAGAAAAAGAACATCACTATGTTGCTAAAATGAGCAGTAGCAATTAATCCAGTGCAATTCTAGCATTTTAAAATGCTATTCCATTTATGAAAAATTCAATTGGATTCAAATCTCTCCCAAAATATTGTGGCAGTGCCATAATTTGCAAAGAATATTTTGGGCCAAGGTTCACCTTTTTCAAAAGTCATTTGGTGGCCTAAATGTTTCTGCAAAAGTTTCTGAAAAAGAAAAACAAAAAAGCAAAACGAGAAAAGAAAAATGCTACTGTGGACTGGGCCTAAGTGCACAGTACGGCCCAGCCCACAGCGCATGCCTCACTCCTTCTCTCTCCCTCGCCATGTCGGCTGCTCCATGGCCGCCGCGCGCTGCTCCGGCCGCTGGTCGACACGATGACGGCCACAACGCGAGGAGGGGATAAGGACACCCCTCGGTCCTCTCCCTCGTCATCCCCACCCATTTTCCCCCTCTCCCTCGTTCCCTCCTGCTCGGATTCGAGCTCACCCCAGCGCCATCGAGGCTGCGCCGCCGCGCCCATGCAGCCACCATCGCCGTCTTGCCCCTCCATGGTGTCCTGCATCTCCGCCATCATCGACTGCCTCGTCCCCGTCCACGAGCGCAAGCCGGGGAGCACCGCAGGCCACGGATCGAGTCGCCCCTTCCGCCTCTTTGGTCGGCGAGCTCCTTCGATTTCGGCCACCTCTGCAGCTACTAAGCCATTCGCCGGCCACCTTGAGCCGCTCGGTGAGCTCCGTCATGTCTCCCTTCTCCTCCATTGCTGCGCCCGTAGCTCACCGCTTCTGCGGTGGCCGAACACAGCGCCGCCGTCGAGCTCCTCGCCATGGCCATGCTCGCCGATGAGCTCGTTCGAGCTCGTAGTCGTGCTCAGCACGCGCGTAGGGCCCCATAGTGCTAACTAGCTCGCTCTGCCGTGCCGTGTATCGCCGGATCCGCTGATTCCCGAACTCCGGCGCCGCCTCCGCCGCTAGCCGTCGCCGTCTCCAGTCGTTTCCGGCCAAACCACCGCCACAGATCGACGCGCGGGCGAGTGCCCGTTCGAATGAGCCTAGCCACGTGCCGAACGGTCCTCCGTAGCGGTTTTCCGACGACTCCCATGGGTCGCCGCCGCGTTTTGGCGTCCCCGACGGCGAGACGCTGGCCACTGCCGATGTGGCACGGCCAGGCCCACCTCCGGGTCACTGACGCCAGGACCCACGGGCCTCGTTGACTGGGTTGACCCAGTCAACAAACTGACTGGGCAGCCCAGTGTCACTGACACATGGGCCCCGTCACATAATTAGTTAATTAAAACATTTTTCTAAATTAAATTAATTAGCTAAACTAATGAATCACTGACATGTGGGACCCAGCTGCTAATTAACTCTGTTTATTTTTTAATGAACTCTGTTAAGTCACAGAGGCTGACAGGTGGGACCCGCTAGTCAGGTTTGACCTGGTCAGCCGCCCTGTTGACTGTTGATGTCACTGTGATGTCATGCTGACGCAATAAACCTTTTCTGTTATTTTGAATAATTCAAGAAAA
The DNA here is from genome assembly GCA_036873465.1 of Thinopyrum obtusiflorum. Classification (NCBI taxonomy): domain Eukaryota; kingdom Viridiplantae; phylum Streptophyta; class Magnoliopsida; order Poales; family Poaceae; genus Thinopyrum; species Thinopyrum obtusiflorum. The sequence goes on along the minus strand of JAAAWM010012143.1, from coordinate 114,315 downwards.
TGCTTTAATCTTTGAAAATTTGTAGAAATTAAATCGTAGTTCAGAATGAAAAACTTTATGTATGAAAGTTGCTCAGAACGACGAGATGAACCCAACCGTGCCATCTGTTTCCATGTCGGGACCCTCTACGGAGGTGAACCCACAACTTTTTACCCATTTCTGGTAGATGAATAGTGCATATATACAGGTTAATAAATCCAACTTTAATCCTAAAATAACTAAAATGATTTAGACATGTCTTTAGGCAACCTTGCACTACACGTTAGCATGATATGCTCTGTGTTGCATATGTTTGCTGTGTATTTATCTGTTTCCTCCCCCTCTTCTCTCTCGGTAGACCCCGATACCGACGTAGTCCCCGAGGCCGACGCAGCTCCGGAGATCGACTACACGGTTGATGATCCTTCTCTTGCCGCAGAGCTTCCAGGCAAGCACCCCTCCTTTTTGAACATGCCGATATCGCCTATTCTTTCTCTCTTATGCTTGCATTAGAAATTGCTGTTGCTACTGTTTATCCTATTTCTGATGCATAGCCTGTTTTTGTAACTGCTGTTGATACCTACCTATTTATCCTAAACTGCTTAGTATAGGCTGGATAGAGCCCCACCAGAGACCCCCACTTTGTCCCAAGTTGCCCCCGCTGGATTATCAGATGACTCGATCAACGTGATCGACAACCAGGCCCCGGCATCGCACATCACCCCCCTTAGTTGTACGACACTGCAGCATTACTATCGAGTGCCGAGGGTGATACCTCATTTAGCACTTCTGATGTTAACTTTGTAGAGTAGCTATTCGGTCGTGGTCATCGAGGGTGATTCCTCCTTCACCACTTCCGATAACGATACCGTCATGCAACACCTCAAGTGTGAACCTCGAGGGTGATTCCTCCTAAGTTCATCTTGATGACTACATTAGGTGGAATCCATCGAGGGTGATTCCTCAGGTTTCCCCCTGGTGTTTGGACACATGGTTACTTTGACTTAACACAGAACCATGATGACATCGGGTCGGCCCTGAGGGGTACCCGTGAGTGATGGAAAGTCGGGTTGACCTGGAGTGTACCTGAGAGATAATTACGAGGCGTGGCTAGGCATTCTTAGCCCTTGCCGCAAGCCCTCGAGACGGGGCAACCGGGTCACATCGATCATGAGTCTCTGCTCGTTACCGCATGCTACCAACACACTAACAATTTGGATATTTGATCCGAGTGGGCCTTTGGCCCGATAGCACTAACCATCACGTGGGAACAGTTATGGGCACTCTGCGTCGTATGCATCAGCCGAAGCTTAATAGACGTCAGCGACTGAGCGGCGCGTGCTGGGTTGGACTGGTACCGCCCTGCACTTTTATAAGGGGGGCTAGGTCTGCTCACCGGCCGCGTTCGCAATGTGCAGGAGTTCCCGGGGCGATGGCCCAAGACCCCTGGGCGCATAGGTTAGTTCGGCGTGCTGACCTCTCTGTTAAGCCTAGGTCAGGTTGCAGCGTATCGTTTGGCCGAGGCCGGGCATGACCCAGAAAAGTGTGTCCGGCCGGAGTTAAGCGAGCGTGGTGGGTAAGTTGGTGCACCCCTGTAGGAAAGAAAACATCTATGCATAGCCGGATCCTCGGTAACGGACGCTCGAAGTTGTATCCTGATTGATACAACTAGAACTGGATACTTGTGATGAGAAATGGATAGTATGGCTCTGGGATTGCTTTCTCGCAGGGAGTCGAGGAAGGATCTCTGAGCGAGGTTGATACTACTACTACTACTTTATATTGTGCTAATCTACACTCTTCTAATGCTGCAAGACCGCTGAAGATGCTAGTCTTTGATAGGACTAGGCCTTCCCTTTATTCTGGCATTTCTGCAGCCCAGTCAACATATACAGCCTTTTTCCTTTGATAACAGTGCATATGTAGTGTAGATCCTTCCTTGCTGAGTACTTTGGATGAGTACTCACGGTTGCTCTGCTTCCTTTTTTCCCCATACCCGAATGATGCAACCAGATGACGGAGCCCCGGAGCCAGCTGCCCCTGTCGATGATCACTATTACTACCCCGAGGATGGCTACTACTATGAGTTGGCTGACGACCAGGAGTAGGTTCTGAGGGGCCCAGGCAGGAGTCCTGTGCCTTTTTGATCGTAGTCATTGTTTTGCCCCACCTTCTTAAGGTCTATCTGTTTTATCTTTTATATCAGTACTCAGATATCTGATGCTTCCGCTGACGCTTGTAAGCGAGCTTATGTATTCGAGCCCTCGAGGCCCCTGGCTTGTAATATATTGCTTGTATGACTTTATTTATGTTTTAGAGTTGTGCTGTGATATCTTCAAGTGAGTCCTTAGGCTTGATCGTGTGCATTTGCGTATATGGTTAGTGCACGATTGAGCCAGGGCGTCACAGTCGGCGCCCGGGCAGCGAAGCCCAGGCGGCCAACGCAACAGCGACACTCGATCGGCCTGGCCTGAAGCGGTGAATGCAACATCGTGCAGATGCAGCCGTACATACACGGTGGAGGCAGGTGATGATGCAAGAGTCCCGGTCGGAGCAGGGCAGCTGTGACCGGCCGCCACATCGCGCGAGGCTGCCGGGTCGGAGAAGAGGCCGAGTGTCGCGCCGGTGTCATAGTAGCGGCGTGTGGTCGACGGCGATGACGGGCGACACAAACCAATGTTAGATTGGAAAACCAAAAAGAAACGCCGATCAAGACGATCGACAAGAGAGAAAAACCTGATCAAGAGATCGAAAAAAGACTCTCTAGGGCAGCCGGTCAACACGATCGACGGATGAACCCTAGGTACGGGCGGCGCGCCCCCCGGCGCCGGTCATGGAGGCCGACCGCCCCGAGGGCAGCGCGCGGGGTGGAAGCGGCGGGCGGCGGCTAGGGTTCACTACAAAAAAAGACACATCCGTGACATTTTGGCCCGAACGAAAAAAAATCTATCATGCTTATGACACTTCTATGACGATAATTGTGACAAAACTCGGTATCATCATAGATGTGGTGGGCTCCTACTTCTATGACAAAAAATCATGACAGAAAATGGGCTTTTCATCCTAGGCGGGCCGGGGACGCACCTGCATGACATTCTTTGGGCCGTCCATGACGGAAAAAAATCGTGGTAGAAGCGAGGGCGAGGAAAATATCAGGGAGTTCCCGGTTATGGTGGGTGGTCGGGCCCGAGCGACGCATGGAGGTTTGCGTGTTTCTCTCGTACACGTACGCGCGTGTGTGCGGCGAGGCGTTGGGCTCTAATTGAACCCGAGCGATCGCACTGCTAGCTACGTTACTGAACCTGAGCGATCGATCTCTTGGCTGTTAACTGAACCCGAGCGATTCATTCGCTGCCGACTGAACCCGAGAAATTCCTTCGCTGCTGCTGCTAACTAAACTGAGCGATCAATCACTGCTGCTGCTGCTTACTGAAGCCGATCGAGCCCCCGTTCGAGACGTAGCCAGCCAGTGTTGGATTGCCTCTCGATGAACAGTGACCGTTGCTACCGTGCGCGTGGTACGTAGAACGAGTCGAGTCGTGGTGAGTCGAGCCGGTTGGTTGGCTGTGGGTGAACAGTTCCCGGTGGGGGTTGGATGAACAGGACCCCGTGGTAGTAGGCCATTGCCGCTGGATGAACAGGACCCCGAGGAGGCCGCTGCACCCCAGCCAGTTGGGGGTGGATGAATAGGACCCCGTGGAGGCTCTATGAACAGCAGCCGGTGGAGGCTAGATGAACAGTAGCCCGTGGATGAACAGTAGCTGGTGGAGGCTGGAGAAAGTCGACTGTGGATGAACAGTGGCAGGTGGAGGCTGGAGGAAGTCAATGGTGGATGAACAATAGCCCGTGGAGGCTGGAGCGAGGCAGTAGACGGTGGATCAACAGGACCCCGTTTGGACCGTAAGCGCTCCAACAGAAGTCCGTTTCCTCTGTTTTGCAGTACGCCACACCCCTACCGATCAACAGGACCCTGTTTCGACCATAGGAACTCGAACACAAGTCTGTTTCCTCCGTTTTGTGGTACGCCAGACCCTTCCCGATGAACAGGACCCCATTTCGACCGTACGCGGTCGAACAGAAGGCCGTTTCCTCCGTTCTGCGGTACGCCAGACCTTGTTTCGGCTGTTCCGTCCAAGCCGGTTGGCTCCCGATGAACACGACGTATTCCGACCCAGTCGGTTGCCTCCCGATTAACACGACGCTATTTCCTCCGTTGCGACCCAGCCGGTTGGCTGCCGATGAACAGGACGACGTCGCTGTATGCGTTCGAGACCACGTCCGTATGTATGTACATAGCCATATTTACTTTCTTGCAGCGTGATTGTACGTACGTGTACACGATATAGATGGGACTGCGTGACATGCTATGTCCATGCCTCTACTACGACACATGCCACTCCTTACTCGGCCACAGTTCATCGCTGCAGAGAGACCAATCGACCAGTATGTATGTACACATTTGCGACCAGACAGACAACGCTATGTACGCTTCGACCGGGTGGGTCCCAGCTGTCAGGGAGGATAAGGATGCACTTCCTTGCGTGTGAAGATATAGTTGGTGGGTCCCAGCTGTCAGGGGGAAGAATCATTTTTTTCCCGTAATAAGGACGCATTTCCTTGCGTGCGAAGATGTAGCTGGTGGGTCCCAGCTGTCAGGGGGAGAAAACATTATTTTTCAGGGTAAAAAGGATGCAGTTGCATGCATGCGTCCATGGGCGTGGTGCGTCCCCACTGTCAGCCTCTCCACGTACAGTCATCTTCCGATGACTCTTGTTTGTTGACCATGTTGACCACACCATGTCGAGCGCACCAAGGCCGGTGGACGACGACGTGGCCCCAGATTGGACCGACCCGGAGATGGGGAAGACGCGGCAGTGGAGTCACAGATGGAGAGGAGTGGGAAACTTGACTAGTTCGGGTGCACGGCAGCACTGCCGCCCACGGGAGACAGAAGCAAGATCAGAGGTTGAAGAAGCAGCACGGCTGTTGGATTAACATCCAATGGTCCAGCTGCTAGAATCATTTGGTTATTAAGTTGACAAATCTCCGCGTACGCGTCAGCTTAGTAGGCCCACAAGTCAGCCACCAAATCTACCGGGTCCCAGCTGTCATCGGGAGGAATAGTTTTTTTCGCATAACAAGGAGGCACTTCCTTCCGTGTGAAGATACAGCCGGTGGGTCCCAGCTGTCAGCAGGAGCAATCATTTTTTTCGTGTAATAAGGAGGCACTTGCTTGTGTGGGTCCCTACTGTCAGCCTCTCCACTTACATCCCTCTTCCGATGGCTGTTGTTTGTTGACCATGTTGACCATGCCGCACCGAGAGCATCAACGCGGTGGACGACGGTGAGGCCCAAGAAGGGAACGACCCGGAGCCGGCAAAGCTACATCAGCGGATGCCCACGCTGAGGGGAGTACGAGGGCTGACTGGTCGGTTGCTGGGTGAGGCTGCCGTCGCCGGAAAATAACAGGAGGTGCGCGTGGGTAGAGGGATGGCCTGACCAGTAGTGGGAGTAGGGTGGGCCGGTGAGGCCTGCGTGGCAGCAAAACCGGCCACGGAAGGAGGGAGCAGGCAGTCCCACTGGCGCTGGTTTGAGCAGCTGGAGCAGGAAGAGCAGAGATTGAAGAAGCACGACGGCCGCTGGATGGACATCCAACAGTCACTGCTCTCGTGTGTTGACTAAGTTCACACGGCCTTGCGTGTGTGTTAACCTATTTTTTTAGGAAAGCGTACACGTCAACCTTTTTTTTAGGAAAGCGTACGCGTCAACCTATAGTAGGCGCACAAGTCAGCCTCAAATCTGTGGAAAACAGCATACAGCCCATCTGCCATTATTTCTAATAATTTACAGCCCATTTGCTAATTCTTATTTTTTTTGGAGCCCATATTCTTTTTGTTAGCATTACAACCCATATTATGGCCACGGCTAAAAAATTGTACAAAATTTTGCATATTTCGGTGCGGTCCGAACTGTTTTTAATCCCGAAATTTTGAGTCACATTCAAACTAATTTGAAAAATAAATTTATATCAATATAAAATCCAAATAATTGTCCACGCATAAAAATCAATGGAAATTAAAATCTCAAAATAAAAAAAAAGATATTTGAAACTAATTGCCAGTTTGATGTGTTTTAAAAATGTACAACCCATTTCTCATTATTGATAGCCCATTTTCTGGGCAAGCCGAATGAAACTCTCTTCGTCTTGAAAGATTTGCAGCCCAGCAGGGCTGACAAAAGTAAGTAGGCCTCGGTTGGGTATTCTGCAAAAGAACAAAAAAACTGGGCTAGCCATTTTCAGAAAGTAAAAAAAACTACTGGGCTGGTCTTGTGGTAAACATAAAATAAAAGGCTGGCTAGACAGGCCAGAGTGCCCCGCACAGCCCAGTTGACACCCTGCTTCCGTCTCAAAAACAAAAATAACTGGGCGAGCTGCTGGGTCCCTGGTGTCAGCCGCTCGTTGTGCAATTCTCTCGTTTATTGACTACATTGACAATGGCATGGGACCCAGATGTCAGAAATCCATTAGGAGGAACCATTTTTTTGGCTTGAAATAAGGAGGCACTTGCTTGCGTACTGCCATGACCCTGGTGGGTCCCTGCTGTCTACAATCATCTCCTGATTGTGTACGCGTCAACCTAGTAGGCCCAGAAGTCAGCCTCTAAACCCGTGGCGGACAAATACAACCCATTTAAAAAATAACAGCCCATTCCAAATGTTCAAACGGAAAGTTCAACATTCAGAGCAAAGTAACATGTCTGATCCAGATATAGAGTACTGAACTTCCACGTTGACAACCATCATAGCCAAGTTAACTATCTACTCCCACTAATACTCTAGTAGTGTACAAGTACTAACTTACTCTTAGCTAACTAGACGATGCCGGCCGCCATCTGCGATACACACTAAATGCCATCACCGACGTCCTCCTCCTCACCTCAGATTTGCAAGAGGTATGATAGGGCGCGTTGCTCGCGCGCGTTGGCCCTTTCCATGCCGGCGTGGTCCACCGAAGCTTCGGCTTCTAAGCGGGAAACCCACTGGATGAGCTGGTAGTAAAATTCGGCATCGCGAACGCGTGCGTGCCCGACAGCCTCCAGGGCTATTTGCCGGGCGGCGGCCTCCACGTAGTCGGCCCAGTTACGGGCGCTCTGCTCGCGACTCAGAGCGTCGGTGCGCTGCTGCTCCATGCCCCGCTGGCGGCGCAAATCGGCGATACGCTGCTCCTCCGCCAGGTGGTCACGCTCCAACAAGTCCTCATACTCCGCATTGCCATCTAAAGACTGATAGAATGCCTCCTCCCTCCGTCTGCCTTTCGGTGAAAAACCAAACACTAGTTCCGGCGATAACCGCCTCCGGCGTCGCCTATTGCGGACGGGCGGGGGCATGACGGACATGGCGAGAGCGAGGGCAAGTGGCAAGCGATGTCGGGCTGGTGGGGGCTTATGTGGATAGGGCGAGTTGGGTGATGGAGCCACCGGAGAATGCCGGGAACCAGTAATTATAGGCGGAAGGTAGGTGAACCAGCGTGTCACGGGAAACGCGATGGTCATCGCGGTCATCAGAATTCAATGCATAAGTAGGCATGGCTTAGCGCGCCAGCTTGCCATGGAAAACTAGAAAAACTAAAATTATGACTGTGTCATCCCATCCCGTCAGTGGTGCGTCCCGTCCGTGCTGGGTCGCACATCGACATGACGGTCAAACGAGTGCTCTCGATTCATCCAGATGAGGTACGTGCGTGATCTGCTGGTTATTCGCGTAGGATCGAGTCGGTCGGATAGTGTAGGTGTAGGATCACAATAGCGGATGAACGTTCGCTGAGAGATAAGGCATTTGCGAACGTTTTTGCTGGCAGTTTCTTCTGACTTGCATGGCATTTTATTCAGAACAGCATGTCAGTTTCTTCAGAGGTAGGCATTTTTATTCAAAAAACTGCCACCTTCGGATCTTGCGTCGCAACTAAAACTGCCAGCAGTGTATTAGTAGGCTAGCTAGTGATCGATCAGTAACTTGTAAACACTGAGCGAACAGAAATAAGGAACTACTAGTAACTTGTAAACACTGAGCACACAGAAATAAGGATCATGTTGTGCACAGTAGTAGAAATGTTCACACGAGACTCACAGGCCTGCCATTGTAATATGTTCATATTAGTAGCCCAAATTCACAACCAACTAGTATGATTCCCATACATAAGATCAACATGTTAATGCATCTCAATGATTCACGGATCATATACAAATATGTAGCTCCAAAAGCTAAGATCTAGAAAAAATATCTGTTCTTGCTACTAACATGGATGCTTCTCTGGGCCAACATTTAGTACAGAGTGAAAGACAAATTTGTTTGTGAAGTCTACATTTCCTCTTGCAAATGTAAGTGGTTTCACCAACAGCTGGAACCATGAGAATGAACCACACATGATGGAGGAACATCTACTGCAATATGATTTGGTCTTCTCTCGATCACATGGCAAGACTATTTTCGGAATACAAACTTTAACTTAGGCAAAATGATGCCCATTGTATAATCAGACCAAAGCAATGAAGCACCTAGTGTTGGCCAATAAATAGTATAGTACTACTTTTGTGCAGTCCATGAAGTGACTATCCAATCTTTCTGTGTCTATTTTCAAATGGCACTGCATGCAGTGACTATACTATTCTCTTGTGCAGTTCAACCAAAATGGAGGTCACTTTTTTTGTTTGCCAAATAGCAATGGGCAGACATCTGTTTGCACAAATATCAAGCAACTAGTAAACATATACCCCACCTTGTATTTTCGGTTTAAACACATATCTGCTAGTCGTTTCCGCTTAGCATCTGTCATGTTTTGCACTGGATAATTTGATACTGTCATGTTTTGCCGTGGACAATTTCATACTAAATTGATTTGCTGGTACAACGCCTATTCTTCATCAGAACAAGGATATCCATGTTCGCAATAATGGAAGAGGTGAAATCGATACAACCAAAATTGAGCATCCAATCATTGAATCATGTCCTGCACCTCCAATGTAGATCCACCCTGCCAATAAATTCACATGCAAACCACTAATATTACTATCTAATGATAGTATAAAAAGAGTAGCAAGATAGTAGCAAACCATGTACCTTCATAATGAACAGCTCATAGTGCCACCAATTGGATATAACGGTTTGGAAGAAAACATGCTCATAATGTTGAACCATTTGGACTTTTTGTGCAGTTCCACTAAAATCGAGCATCCCTGATTGCACAGATATTGAAAATGTGATTACTACAAAAGTGGCACTAGTTGAAGCATAGACTCACAAATATAAGCATTCCAATTTCCTAATGGGAAAAGGTAGCATGACTGTTTCTAACCACCTGTTTGAAGGAATAAATAAGGCAACAACAGCTGATGTCAGGAAGGCATACATAGTATTTTCTGAAAAACTGAGCCATTCCTGACCTTTCCTCTTCTTTTAAGCATATTTTGTGCAGTTCAACTAAAATAAAATGCCATCACCACCTTGACAATTCAGTGACACTGTAGAAAAAGAAATGACTTACCATTACATCATGATGTCAAGTATGTAATCGACAGGCATTAGAGACAAACATGCAGACCTCCTCTGATAACATAATGAACATTAATTTTAACAAAGGTGTGACTAGCTTTACCGGCATAATTTGAGTGAACTCTACACCCTCTGTTCCTTAATATAAGACATTTTTGTAGTTCAATTTAAAGTACCCAAACGTCTAGTATTTAGAAAAATAGGTAGTAGTTTTCTTGAGCACATATCTGGGAAATCTTGCCACACCTTATATATGCCCATACGCTAATGCAACACCATTTGAATAGTACAAATATACACTAATCCAGTGGCTAGTGCAACAGTAGAGTAGTTATTTTATTACGGGGTACAGTATAATGGTTTTACTGAACAGATTTCCATAAGCTAGCACTGGAAGATTTCTATAAGCACAGACCAAAGCAATGAAGCACCTAGTGTTGGCCACCCCCCCCCCCCCCCCCCCCCCCCCCCCCCCCCCCCCCCCCCCCCCCCCCCCCCCCCCCCCCCCCCCCCCCCCCCCCCCCCCCCCCCCCCCCCCCCCCCCCCCCCCCCCCCCCCCCCCCCCCCCCCCCCCCCCCCCCCCCATACTAGCTGTGCAACAGCATTAAACCAAATACAGAAGTCTGAAGGTAACTAGCATTCTTAACTAATGACAGTATAAAAAAATTTCAAATCATGTACCTTCAAGGTAAATATCATTTCGAACTCGAGGGGACCTCAAAATTGCTATCCCAATCTTGATAATCGATCAAACATAAAAACTTGATCAAACGAATCAAGAAAACAGCCGGAGGAGGAGGTGCCCACTCTTGACCTTTCCTCTTCTCTTCATAATTTTTTGTGCAGTTTAACCAAAATAAAATGACATCAGCGCCTTGGCATTTTGGTGACACTGTACAAAAAAAATTGACTTATCTCATGAAAGTGAGGTATGTAATCTATAAGCATTAACAGTGTAAAAATCTGAAGGTAGTAACAAGTTTCATCGTTGGTATACTGGCTGTGAAACAACATTAGAATGCCTTAGCTGAAAAATCTTTAATACATCCACAATCAACAGCTAACCCTAAAATAATCCAGTGACATTAAATGGCATTGCTTAAATTTATCGGTGGCATTAGACTGAGTGCGGCATTAGTTAAATGTGGCATCACTTTAGCAGTAGCATTGCTTGACTTTACCGATGGCGTTATACTAACTACAAAAAAGTGGCAATAAGAGCATGGGAGGCCCATTCGGACAGTGGGCACACCAGTACGATGTACCTCCACGGACGCATAGAGTGGTGAGGGAGGGATGGTTGCCCAGAGAAACAAATATCCAGGCAGCATATGTGGATTACGTCCCATTTTTGTTCTCTTTAGCCACCTTTTTCCTATGTGAGGACAACAAACCTATCGACCTGGTCATTCTCTATTGCGTTGTCATGCCTTTCTACCCTTTTTCAACCAAGAGACATGAGACTCGTTCCTTAGCTACTGATTTTTCCCTTTTCAACCTAGATGCGGGTTCGATACCTAGTCTCTTCGACAGTACTTTCTCCTTCCTTTCCTTATTCAACCCAGACATGGATTAGTCTGCATGAAGTAGGGTTTTCTTTAATAGTGCAAATTAAGGTTTTTGTCTGCGTGACCAGCAGAGCAGAGGATAGCAAATTGGGGAGATGGTGGAGTGAAAAAAGATCCACATGCAGCGACGTGGCAGATGGGGCAATAGAACAAGGGTATGGTTCGAAAAGAGGTAGCATACCTGAGGGTCGGCGGGAAGTGGCTTCGCTCGTGGTCATCATCCTCCACACACACTACGGCAGCGAGCTTGGGGACGGAGGCCATCCTGCGCGGGCGCTAGGTCTGAGAGGGCGGCCTTGTTGTCAGTGTGTGACCTCGCTCGCCGACGACGAGTGCGTCAACGCTGCACGTCCTTTTCTTCCCCGGCGAACGGGATCCTGGCGGATCTGTGACCACCGGTGAGGAGGGAGAGAGAGGGGCCACTGCTATCTTTTTTAGATCTGGAGAGAGGGTGATAGTGTGAGAAGCAAGTGGGCAACCCTTAGCAAGCAAGCGCTGAAGCTCCAGCCTATATAGTATCTTTTTTTATACATATTGGTACTAGAGGTGGAGTAGTGGTAGAGTAGTTTATATTTTCTTTGCATACAGTACCAATTAGTTGTGCTTCAAAACTGAACGGCATGCCATTAATTAAAAAATAAGGTCAAGAAATAATGCGGCACCTCGGGCCAACGTGGCCAGATCGCATTTTGTACAAGAAATGACACACCATGTTTCGTTGACATGTGGTCCCGTTCCAACATGTCAGGGAGACGACGGTGAGTCATTTTGTACAATTTCCGAACGGATGTCTATGTAGGCCGGGGCACCTCAACCTGTACCGTGGCAACCGTCCACTGCCTCTTCGCCTTCGCCTCTCGATTTGGAACTGCTGTCGCACGCTCTTCCTCCCTCCATTTGCCTTCACCCTTCCTTCTGCCATTGTTCGATCGTCTTCTCCATGGAGGGAACAGGCCGGAAACGACCCCGTTATTCTTGCCCCAATCTGAAAGATGACGTGGTGGAGGCTCATTGATCGGTGCAACGTCATCACCTCGGCTAGCATGGCAGGTTCATTCAAGACCATTCTCGACTCAACAAATAACATCATTACAAAGAACCCAAGGGTCCAGGAGCGGTTTGATCTTCCCTATCTTCTTCGCCATGACCTTGCTCGCTGGCGCGCGGACGACGGAAGCCTCGCCTTGTGCAAGTTGATGCCGCTTGATAATGATACGTGTGATGTTAAGAGGCCATCTCTTAAGGATAAGGCCTGGGCAGGCACAAATGGAGATTGGGTTATTTATATTGGGTACAACTACGAGTGGGAACTTGTGAATGTGTACACTCGTCACCGGGTTCTACTTCCAATAATCTTAGAGTGCCCTGAGGTTGAGCACACAAATGATCTATGTACGTTCAAATACAATCATGGTGACTGTCATCTACGGAAGATAGCAATTTGTCGAGTTCCCAATCGCTCCTGGGATTACACGAACTATCATGTTGTTGCTATCTTCGACAAGCTTGTTGCCGTCCTTACTTCCACGCCTCGATGGATATTGCTCAAAAATCAATTTCTGTACACGGATGAGTACTGTGATGCAATTCAATACGAGCGTCTTGTGTTTGCTGCCACCACTCGTGGCACTGTTTTTGCATGGAATCCTTATGGTTTCAGTACGTTTGTCTTCCACCGTAATTAGAATTGTTTCATCCACATGCATGCGAGTTAGTATCCCCGTACTAATTAACCTTCTTGTGTTTCCAAGGTCCTGTGAACATTCCACCACCTACACTTGAAAAAATTTATAACCAAGGGGGAGATGACGATGGTGATGATCACGAGCATGAGGACGAGCAGGACCTACATACTCAGTGGTGCCTGGCAACTTATTCCGATGGATCACCTCTTCTTGTCTGTATACAGGGCACTGCTGATGTTACTAAGGAAGCAGGTGTTGTCTCCCATAGTCGCACTCTCTGAACCTATTCCAACATCCATTGCAGGGTATTCGGGATGGATACTAGTGTGCTAGCGCCAGCACCTTCTCCCTGGTTCAATATTGATAGTCTTGGAGAAAACTCGCTCTTCCTTGGACTAAACTATCCAATGATGGTGAAAGGCGATCCAGCTGCTGTTGGCACAATGTTACTACCATTTATGAGAAGCAACTGTATCTATACATCGGACATTGTTATGGTTCCCTACCCTGGCTATCACAATATGTGTCATGATATAGGCCGCTTCAGCCTGGATGATGAGTCATGCGTTGGTTTCGATATTGAAAATAGCTGGCCCTGACCAGAGGCTTACTTATGGTTCAAAGGAAGCGTTTCCAATGCCGAGGACTGGTTGAGCTGAAGTTCAATTCATTGCTTGTTATTTGTTGTGTGATAAAAACTTTAGTATTTACTAGAATGTTTTGTTGGAAATAATCTATAATCCAACATGTATCCTCGTTGTCGTTGTGTGTTGATGACTTGTTGTATGTAATGAATGGTACATTTTCATATGCATGTGATAAACTCAATTTATGAATGATTTTCGAGTCACTTCTTGGAGTGTGAGTACCATAGTAGTATAGCCAACATCCGGTTATATGAAGTTGCCACATCACATAGAGCCAACCTAATAGTATGCTAGTACAATAGTTTGTCCTAGTAGTAGTATACCATCAACTAGAGCTAGGTGTCGCACGGAGGCCGAGAAATATGCTGATAGCGTGAGGTGGGCTTGTACGTATGATGTAGGCACAGGGCTTGCCGTGTTTCCTACTTCTCCGGTCTAAATGTGGAGAAGATTTGGTCGAGTTCTTCCTCCTTTTGCTGACACGTGGGACATCCAGCATCCAGGTCGTGTCAAGCAAGAAAATGGAGTGCTAGTTGAAGCCACGTGATGTGCATCTTGCGTTAAACTGTAAATATAATCTTACTCTTGAGTAACTCCAAAAGCGGCCACCGAAGATCTTTATTGGATTTGTTTTTCATCACCAGCACATCGAGGTGAAAGTTGTGCAGGTTCAGTGGGTCGTCTTGTGTTTTCACTAACATGTGGGACCGCATGTGAGCAAACAGATGATGGGCACACTCTGTGCGCCTGCTGGCTGGCTGAGAAGAGAGAGAGGAGGGTTGAGTACTAGTGGTGTACCGTACTCCTAGAGAGATAATGTGTTCGCTCTACGTAACCAGCACCTCGATATAGTGGGATGGCATGGGCCATAACTAGCATTCATGTCTAGCAATATGGCACACGCCACCCACACGAGTCCCATCTGACACCAATTTTCTTGGAGTCCGTGCTACAGCTATCTCTTCTCCCTCCTGTTTTCTCTAACTCAGCCATCGCGCGGTGGGCGGGGTGGGGGTTTGCCGATAGTCGGTTTGCTCAACTGTGGCCCCACTTGTAAGTGAAAATGCAACACAACACGCATTCCCCCTTGAGCAGCGTGCCGGACCAACCGTGTGGGGGTGCGACGTGAACACATCAGGCTTTTCCTTTTGAACTTGTAACTTGTAAAATTTGGTTCTGCTCCTTGGCGCGACCGATAGATAGAAATAACGATTTTCCCTAGAGTAATGAGAAGTTTGGTTCTGGCGTGGTTCATGCATGGTATGAGTACGTACGAAAATTATGAAGTTGATGCGAAAGGTAAGATAATTACTAGTACAATATACTACTACATGGAATTGATGGAAAGATAAAGATACATACGGATCCATCAACAACATCCTCATGCCCTAGTGCGCCGAGTCACCAACCGACGTGTGAGGAGCAGCGGCGTTGGCTGCAAGCTCAATGTGCTTCTGAACAATGCCGTCCAAGGTTGCCCTGCGGTCCAAGAAGGCCAGCGTCCTATCGTCCTCCTCTTGCACGTAGTAGTCCTTATGGACGATTTGCTCGTAGACGTGGGTGACTATGTCGATGGTGTCTTGCTGCACGTGGCGTTGCGCGGCGAGCGCGACCTTGAGGTGGACATTCTCCGGGGCGATGGTGGGCAGTCGCAGGGTCACCAGTGCGTTGAAGAGGTTGTCACCATAGAGGCAATTGAGGGTGGTGGGCATCGCAGAGCCTGGGCACGTGGGCTAGAGGCATACTTCAAGGTCGTCCACGAGCTTCTTGACGACGGTGAAGTTGTCGAGGAAGCCGACGAGGACCTCATTGAACAAGGGACGAAGCTGTCGTCCAAGAGGCCTCTCGCCCTGGCAGCCTCAAGCATGACCTGGAGACGTTCCTCGGTGCCGGGCCGCAGGCGGGCATCGTGGACCATCTGGCACAGCCGGCTCATGCTCGCGCTCATCACCTCCATGGGTCTAGCTTCTAGTCAACTGATCTTGCGATTGGAGTGATCACTCTTTCCCTTGGTTAGGGTGTGTAAGTGCGTAGGATTTCGTAGATTGGACTGGCGGAGAGCCTTTATATGACAAGTGCAGACTGCGTTGCATTCACGCGTGTGTTGGCGATCTACTCCTCGGCCCTCTCTCCGTACCGGTGCAGTGTAGTAGTCCTCTCAACGAGACCAAGTTGGGGGCAAAATGAGAGAACTTTGATGTTTACTATACTCCCTCCGTCTAGGTGTATAATTTACGAAAACCAAATAATCCCAAAACACTTAGAGCAAGTACAATAAGGTGACATAAGTAGGCTATAAGGAATAGAATATTATATCTTTGTGTAGTTGGAGGAGAGAGAAGAAGAGAGAGAAGAGAAGCGGGCTCTTGGTTAGTAGCCAGCTGCAACACGAGACCCAAGACACTTTGTGAGGATGCAAGGTGGGCCAATTATTAATAAAGTAGTACACATTTAAAACTTGCTACTTTTGTGGGCCTCAAAGGCGCTTGGGTTGCCAGCCTTAAAAGCAGGAATTAAATAAAAGATCCTAACTAATCGCTGATAGGTGGAGACGTACGAGAAGAGGAGATGGAACGTAGCCAGTAGAAATCCACCTTGATCGCGCTGCGATTCCTAGCGAGCCCTATACACCAGACCAGAGGGAGTAGTCTCAAGTCATTGAATGCATACGAACCCCACGTCTCCTATTGGCTGATTTCTTTTTTCTTGGCAAAAAACAGGGAACGAGGTGGGTAGTTAATGCACCGCACCTAAAAGTTTTGGGATTACTTGGTTTTCGTAATGTGACTAATGCACCAGTACGGAGGGAGTACAATAGTAGTCTGATTGATGAGATTTCATATTTGAGCCATCTACTGGAAGGGAGAGGAGTAGGGAGAGTGTATAATATCATCGGGAACTACATTCAAAACCGAATAAAACAATACTCCTTGTATTTATTTACAGAGGGAGTAGTATATTTTTTGTGACATGCATTACTAGATATTGCTAGTCAAATACTAAATCCAGACGAAGGTGGTAGTACTACTAAATCCAGACGATGGTGCTAGTACTAGTAGTACTACCAATGTAATAGTATTGTACTACCCGTTGGTCAAATTATTACGTGCTGCTCCTCATAGTGAAGTGACAAGACCCTGTGCCGGAGATGACACCTGAGTGTAGGCGTCGTGTTCGGCATACCAAAGTCAGCCTCACCGTGTGCAGTCACTATCATCATGGCTGTAGAGCTAGCCTACTTAACTAGCCATCTTCGACATAATTTCCCGTGCGTTGCCACGAGTAATAATAAATATTGTACTCGAGTAATGGGTATGTACGCAAACATTTATTGTAACATAGTACCTCGTGTTGCATAGTCGTAATATTACAAGTTTCAACCTGATATTACAAATGCTAGGAGTAATGCTGCACCTACGAAGAGGGAATTATTAGGAAGTTTACGTAAGAACTTTCATTACTTTAGGTGGATACTGCATTATCATACAAACTAAAATCCACCGCCCTGACAAGTCACTAATGGGCAAATAAATTTTTTAGTCTCTGGCGACTTGATGTTTCAAAAACAAATTCAGCTTCTGCGGAGCCTTTGTCGTTTAGGCTTAGACGCTTGCGGTGATCAGCACGCCATTCATTGTTGCGCCAGAGAATGCCAAACCTCATTACCTTGAGCACACTTGCCTTCAGAACAAAGAACCTAGCCAATTTAATCTCAGATGTGCTGCCTCGGTAGTCGATCAAATCAATTTTGAGCTCCTTGGAAGGAGAGCGACATCGTCCAGCTTCAAACCTGAGCTCCTCGAGCTGATCTAGGGCGGGGGATAAGAACCACTCATCGAACTTAGCTTGGACCTTGCAGTTGGTACTGAACATGCGGATGTCAAGACGTCTCGCTGGCCCAGGGTGCGCTGCAAGGATCTTGGAGACTGTGGCCATGCGTTTGCAATCCCGTGGCAGAGGCAGCTGTTAACAATGAGGTTGAGGGGGACACGGCGCCAGAGGGGGCGCCACCGCCGGGAGAGCAGGGTGATCCGCACGGCAGATTTGGTGGGGAGGAGGGCGATGATGACAAGCAGCATGTCGTCGGGGAGGCTGCTGATGAAGTCCAGGCTCTCCGGATGCGGTTTTGGCTCGAGCCGCCTCCGCTTGTTGGCTGCCTCACCGTCCATCTCAGCCGGCGGCGATGCCAATGAACACGTGTGTTGGGTGTGTGCAAGTGCATCCTTTTGTGCATGCCGCCGCGCAGTGGTGTAGTGTGCGCGAGTGCGTCCTTCACGTGGAAGAAGTGTGCCCTCAATTTACTAGCAGAATTGCTTCATGCACGATAGTAAACGCACGACGCCTGCACGATTCTCCTTCCCCAACAGTGCTCATGCATGCACGCTAGCTGTTGGTGCTGCCATGTCTGAATCATGCATGCATCGGCCATGCATGCATCGTGTGTATAGCAGCGCTGATTTACTAGCGTGCAGGGTGCTACCGCGAGTGGTTTCAACTTTAAGCTTAAAAAAAAGTGGTTTCGACTTTGTTTACTTCACCGCATGTCAGATGGGCCTCTAGTTTACTTATTTTCACCCACTACCACAAGGGCCAGCACACGAAGATAGAGAACACGAGCTGACAAGGCAGCATGTGGACTGGTTAACCGGTCAACTAAACAATATACGGAGCCATACGCTGATACCGTATAATCCCTCGATAAAGAGAGATTGAGTGAGAGGGGAGGCCCGTGAGAGATAGTAGAGAGAGAGAAAGAGCTACTCCCTCCGTTCGATAATGTAGTGCCTAATTTTTTTTAAAGTCAAACTTTTGAAACTTTGACCAAGTTTATAAAGAAATTACTTATATCTACAATGCCAAAGATACACATATACCTGGTCAAACTTTTCTGAGGTTTGACTTTTCAAAACATCCATATGTTTATGGATGAGAGAGAGTACCTACCTAGAGAGGGAGAGAGAGTGTGTGTGTGAAATAGAAAGATTGAGTGAAAAAAGTGTGTGTGCGTGTGTGAAAGAGACATGGATAACACACGATAAAGTAGAGAAAAGACGTGTGTGTCTTATGCAAACATATCACGCATGCATCTTCGACAGTGAAAGCGAGGTGAGGAGATAGTGTGTGGTTGTTTGCAACCGAGAGAGAAAGACCCCTAGCACGTGGCCAAGAGAGGTCTGACAAACAAGGGAGAGAGGTCGAGAGAGATGTATGGAGAAAATGCAGGCATGGGGAGAAGAGAGTGTGTGTTTGTGACAGAGAGATCCCCTAGAGATCATGATGGGACTACATGGGTGGGAGATCGAGTGACAAGGTGTGTGCGCGATAGAAGATACCCCGAGAGATATCGAGATAGACGTATGGATGGAAGGAGACAATACGTGTGTTCCTGAAGGATAGTGAGAGATAGTCATACTTAGGGGGGGAGTGCGTGTGCCTATGATGGAGTGAGAGATTATGGTACTTATAGGGGGGGTTGTCACATAGAGAGAGAACAAGGGCGGAGAGTGTTAGATGGGTCTACGTAGCACGAGCGAGATATGTGTATGTGTGAACCAGGGAGATATAAAGTTTGAGAGAGATAGAGGAGCCCTGATACGGCTGAGTGGTGCGTCAGATAGCTGAGAGGGGAAAGAGATACTCCATCCGTTCGATAATGCAGTGCATATAAATTTTTTAGAAGTCAAATTTGGAAACTTTGACCAGGTTTATGCAGATATTATTTATATCTACAATACCAAAGATACATCATACAAAACTACATTTCATGATGAATCTAATGATATATGTTTGCCGTTCTAGATGTAAATGTTTTTCTCCACGTACCTGGTCAAACTTTGTGAAGTTTGACTTTTCAATAAATCTATATGCTATGGTCCGAAGAGAGTACCTAAGTCGAGAGAGATCAAGTGCATGTGAAGGGGAAAGAGTGTGTGTGTGTGTGAAAGAGAAAAGGACAACAAACGATAAAATAGAGAGAGGGAGTGTGTGTTCATTACTTATGCAAACATATCACGCATGCATCTCCGAGATAGAAAAGCGAGGTGAGGAGATACACGAAGATAGCTAGTGCATGATTGTTTGCAACGGAGAGAGGCACCCCTATAACACATGTCCAATAGAGGTCTGGCCAACAAGGGATAGAGGTCGAGAGGGACACATGGAGAAGATGGACGCATCGGGAGGGAGAGAGGGTGTGTTTGTGATAGAGAGAATCCCTCGAGATCGTGAGGGGACTATATGGGTGGGAGATCGAGGGACGAGGTGTGTGTGCGATAGAAATATGCCCCGAGAGAAATCGAGATAGACCAAGTGAGGGAAAGAGACAATGCATATGTTTGTGATGGAGACTGAGAAATAGTCATATACATAGGGGGGATTGCGTGTGCCTACAATTGAGTGATAGTCATACTTAGCTAGGCGTGAGATTGTGTGTGTGTGTGTGCGCGTGTGAGATGGAGAGAGAATGAGGGGGGCCCCCCCCCCCCCCCCCCCCCCCCCCCCCCCCCCCCCCCCCCCCCCCCCCCCCCCCCCCCCCCCCCCCCCCCCCCCCCCCCCCCCCCCCCCCCCCCCCCCCCCCCCCCCCCCCCCCCCCCCCCCCCCCCCCCCCCCCCCCCCCCCCCCCCCCCCCCCCCCCCCCCCCCCCCCCCCCCCCCCCCCCCCCCCCCCCCCCCCCCCCCCCCCCCCCCCCCCCCCCCCCCCCCCCCCCCCCCCCCCCCCCCCCCCCCCCCCCCCCCCCCCCCCCCCCCCCCCCCCCCCCCCCCCCCCCCCCCCCCCCCCCCCCCCCCCCCCCCCCCCCCCCCCCCCCCCCCCCCCCCCCCCCCCCCCCCCCCCCCCCCCCCCCCCCCCCCCCCCCCCCCCCCCCCCCCCCCCCCCCCCCCCCCCCCCCCCCCCCCCCCCCCCCCCCCCCCCCCCCCCCCCCCCCCCCCCCCCCCCCCCCCCCCCCCCCCCCCCCCCCCCCCCCCCCCCCCCCCCCCCCCCCCCCCCCCCCCCCCCCCCCCCCCCCCCCCCCCCCCCCCCCCCCCCCCCCCCCCCCCCCCCCCCCCCCCCCCCCCCCCCCCCCCCCCCCCCCCCCCCCCCCCCCCCCCCCCCCCCCCCCCCCCCCCCCCCCCCCCCCCCCCCCCCCCCCCCCCCCCCCCCCCCCCCCCCCCCCCCCCCCCCCCCCCCCCCCCCCCCCCCCCCCCCCCCCCCCCCCCCCCCCCCCCCCCCCCCCCCCCCCCCCCCCCCCCCCCCCCCCCCCCCCCCCCCCCCCCCCCCCCCCCCCCCCCCCCCCCCCCCCCCCCCCCCCCCCCCCCCCCCCCCCCCCCCCCCCCCCCCCCCCCCCCCCCCCCCCCCCCCCCCCCCCCCCCCCCCCGCCCGAGCAAATAAATGGGAGACGTGAAATTACCGGCCTATGTGGGACACGCATCAATTGGCCCGTTGTACATCGAGGGTAGGTTCGTAACTTCATCCAAGCGCACCTTCTCCTCGACCGAAATGACAGGTGCCGAATAATTCATAAACCATGGGCGGCAAAACACCCTCCCCTCGGCTGAAATGGCTCGCGCCGAATAATTCATAAACCATGGGCGGCAAAACACCCTATCCTCGGCCGAAATCACTCGTGCCCACTATTTCAAAACACGCCCTCCTCGCCCGAAATCGCTCGCGCCCACTACTTGGGAGAAGCAAAGTTACTCTACTATCCCCGACCATGTAAACACACACCCAAGCCCAGAAGCCTAAATGCAGGGGTAGAACTGTAACTCCCCCTCCCCAACATTTCAGACAAATGCGTCTGTAAGACACGGTTCCCCCTCCCAATTCCCCATTCATACATCGTGGGCGTCAAATCACCTTCTCCCCAGCCATGAAACCTTAGCCCCTCCTCCATGGTGCCCCCCACCGCACCAAATTCCCTACCACCCTCCACCCCAATGCCGGAGCCGCTGTCCGTTTGCCGTCGTGCACTGGGCCGTGTGCCTCTTACTCCGTGCTGCCGAAGCTGCCTCAACAACGACCGCGTGAACCGTACTGGAGCCGATTCACCCGCGTCGTTGTGCATGGCGCCGGAGCGACTCCAACTTCGGATGCGTCTAGGGCCCCGGCGCTGCTTCCCCGTAGCCGTCGATCATCGCGGCATATCTACTTTCCTGCCGTCGAGAGCCACCACAACCGCGCCGGCCTCATCGACTCGGCAGCTGGAGCTGCCTACTTCACCGGGTCACAAGATAGGTCGTACACTCATCTTAAATCACTTTATTTAGGCGTTAGTTGTATGAATTTTTAGTCTGGGTCAGTCGATTCCCAATGGGAAGCAGCACCCCTCGAGGCGGCGGAGCTCCTAGGCTACCGGCTGGCTGGTGTCTATCGTAATGGTGCGGGGGCACAAGTTCGCCGCGGAAGCAGCGCTTAGGTGGCTATCTTAGAGTTGCGTGGGTTGAAGGTACTGCCGCCGCCGGATCTAGATGACGGCGAGGTTTTGTCGATTGGCCGGGGGCGGCGCAACCACGGCAGTGCGGTGGGGCGGGGAGCGGGGAGCGGGGTTTTGGTCGGAGGTCTCGCGGCCAGGGACAGTGGAGGCAGGCTGCTCTACCGGTGGTCGCTGGCTCTTCAGGGAAGATTCTGAATAGTGTCAGCCGAGAGGCACAAGACGGCCATCAAGCCATCCGCAGATCGAACAGTACCGAAATAAAATAAAATCATGTGACCCCAATTTAGTTTTCAGTCAACAGACGTGTGACCACTCTCGTACCTTACTGTTGATCTCTTAGGGTGTTTCTTCAGATCAGAGATATGTGTCGTTCTTAACATTATGCGTTTTCTGCATCTTCAGCCACACCGTCTTCCTTCTCACCGCAACTACTCCAACAAGGGAAGCATACACCAGAAGGGAGCTATAGTCCCCACTCAACAGTTCCCTACACCGAATGTGCGTGCCCGACATGGACAGCCACAACAACTGCAGGGCCATCGACAAGTCAGCACATGATGCTCACTCCTATGGATGGCGGCCAGATAGGTTGTACCCTCATCTTACTTGTGTGCAACATTTATGGCTTTGTTATTCATCTAAGCATGGAAAATAGATTATCACATTTCATTGTATATTCATGATGATCTCTTAAGAGTCTTGTTCAGGAGTTAATGTTGTTCCATAGTTCAGATAAGAGACTTGTTCTTTAGGTAACGTTGTTCCATAGTTATCATCCATCAGCCAATGCTATCCCACAGGCTGGTGATTATACCACTTCTAGTATTACCTATGTTGTTCTTTAATACTTTTTTGTGTCATCTAGTTAATCAAGAGTACAAACGATACATATACTGTAGCTTTCATCTGTGTTCTCCCTTTAGTTTTTGAGACCTGTTGCTGCTAGTTAAGCCCAGTCCTACTATTTATGTCGTCTCCTACAGACACTCATTACATAAATCTAACCACTAGTTGTCTTCCATGCATGTCAGATATAATTGCACACACTGATATATCCACAAGAACCTCACGGAGGAATGTAACGGCCAACAAACTTGACGTCAATGATACCCAATATGATGGAACATGTAAAGGCAGTTCTTCAGAAGACTTGCAGAAAGATGATGAATCCTATTCACCCCACAAGGTCCTTGCTCTAACTTGGCCCGTGATATGGGTACGGCATGCATATAATGTCCTGGAGTGCATCTACTCTGTTGCAATGCCATGTGCTTAGCCTGCTGATCATGCATGTAAATATATCATGCCTTCCTGTTTTTCAGTACCTATTCCATTCATGATAACATGTTTTCAAATTCAAGTATTGTCATTCTACTCTATCGCAATGCCATCTACTTAGTTCGGACATCATGCTTCTGAATATCTTATGCATTGTTATTCATCAGTATGCACTCCATCTGTCTACCATACCATGTTTTTTTACATTGAAGTGCTGTTCTAGTGGTCTGTTGCAATGCCATCTTAGTTTCCCAATCATACAGGCATATGTTGCCTTACTGTTTTTCTATATGTATTCCGCTATCATACAGTTTTACATTCAACTAGTGTTTTTTACTCTGTTGTCCTGTCGTATCCCTAGCTCTTACATCATACTCCCTCTGTCCGGATTGCATGTCACAGAAATGGATAAAAATGGATGTATCTAGAACTGAGATACGCCTAGACACATCCATTTATTTTCGGATGGAGGGAATACATGTCAATATGTCATGCATTTCTATTCTTCAGTACCTATTCCATCTCTCGACCGTAGCATGTTTTATAATTGAAGCACCATTCTTCTATATAAGGCATGCAAGGGGAAGACGGCTATGTTAGAATCTGAAGGGTTACAAACAAGGTCTTTGCAAAAGATCCAAATGCCAGGAGATAGTAAACCAACTCCATTGTTCATAGATACTGCTCCAGCATAGAGAAACCCAACTTCTACTGATAATAAGCAGATTCAAGTGGCCAACGAACTAGTCCGCTCCAGTCCAGCAAAATTATGTCAACTCCATTCTAAAAAGCGTGTGCGTATCCTCACATCATGAAATTTTATAGCATTCAGATCATATTTTCTACATGTTTCTTACCCATCTCTCTTTTAGAAAATAAGCTTAAAGGATAGAAGACTTTCTAAACTGGGATCGTGTTCGAGGAAAGTATCTTGCGGGAATTCTCTGTGCTCCAATGCTGATGTAAGTACCTCTTGTATATCACTACATTTTTACATCAGCATGTATTTTGTTAATCGACGTGAATCCAACCTTTATCTGATCTAAACTTACTGGTAGCAAAATGTATAATTAAAGGCGACAATGTTGATTTTTGTAAGGAAAACTGCCTGGTAGTTTCGCATACTGAGCTGCATGAGTGTACTATCTCGTATCATGCACATTACTATATTGTAGTGATGTTCTGGTTGCCCAATCATTCATTGTGTCAATGTTATTTTCCTATTACCTTACCTGGCTCATGATAGCTATGCCATATTGTGTTAATCTGGTGTAGGCTGGTGTGGTCTGGTTGCCCAAACGTTTGTTGTGTCAATGTTACTTTCCTATTTATCTGACCTAGCCAATGATAGCAATGCTAGTGTGTTAATTTGGTGCAGGCTGCTAAAGATAAGAAGACAAACTCTGAAAACAGCAAGGCAACCCCATTGTTTCTTTCCAATAAATCTAGGCCAGGTAATATGGCAATAACTCTTGATTAATCTATTCGGTTCCCCTCCTAATTTATGTTATGATGCAGTGGTCGAGACACTCTCCACTATCAACAATACAAGCCTGCCAAAATCGCCATATGAATCTGTTGAGTTTCCTCTGTCTCGAATCCAACAAAAAAATGTATGTTTGTGAACCAATTATTGGCTGAAGCAATGATGGAAATCATGGAGGAATCAGAGGTGCACATTCTTGCGCAACAACAACTGATCAATGTTTTCAGAGACAGTGTTGCAAAGAAGGAAGAACTTGCTCACTTGCTTATGGGCATCATCCACGCTGAGGTTGCAGATTGTGAGGTTGTAGATCGTTAAGTTCTATTCATTTATTTGCCCTGGCATCAATCTTTGATTGCCCAGTGGATATAATTTCCTGTAATATATGCTGGATGTGCTACGTTTTTCCTTGTATGCCGTATGTTTGCTTATCGCGCCTCGCATTCCAGCTAACTGGTCGCTAGGAAGGCAAAAAAGCAATGAAATTATTAGTTAGCACGAACTGTCATGAACACTATATGAAGGTTAGCGGCCCACTGCCCTTAATGGGCTTTCCTAATGGGCTCGCAGGGGCCAAAATTCTCATTGGCCTTTGATTGATCGGTTTTGGTCCTGTCCATAATTGCTCATCATAATGGGCTCAAATTATAGCTGGGCCAGAATCGACGTTATCTAATTGGGCCTACAGACTTGTTCGAACTTTAGAGGGCCCATTAAATTGATGGGCTGCTATAATTGAAACGAGCAAACAATTAATGTTTGGCCCTGTTACCTCCCGGGTCGTTAACAGGCTGACATCGAAGCGGGCAATAAGTGGGCACATTCGATTTCACGGGCCGTTAACAGGCCGATACTAAGGTCGGGCTATATAAGGCCCAACTGTACTGTGGGCCTTTAGCAGGCCGAAAGAGACAGCGGGCTCGTACTGGATCATGAAGAGCATGGGCCACTAAGAGGCCGAAAGTCAGGTCGAACTGTATATGGCCCAACTGTGTTGTGGGCCTTTAGCAGGCCGAAAGAGAAACCGGGCTGGTATTGGACCATGAAGATCATGGGCTGTTAAGAGGCCAAAACTCAGGTCCGACTAGCCCAACTCATTTATGGGCCGTTAACAGGATGAAAGACACACCGGGCTGGAAATTGGCCCAACACTTAAATGGGTCGCTAAAAGGCCGAAAGACGTACATCCTGAAAATTAGCCCATCCCTTGAATGGGCCGTAACAGGCCGAAACCACATCGGGCCGATATTGCGCCCAAATATATGGTGGGCTGTTAACGGGCTCGAACTGATGATGGGCTGCAATGGGTTAAATAGTTAACTGGCCGTTGACGGGCCGAATTGGCACATCTCGTATGGGCTGTGGGCTTAAATGGACCAGACACAAGTAGGCCCTATATGGGGTCGGCCTACTAATTTTGACTGGGGCCCGCCTCTTTCACCTAAATAGGCCACAGTTGGGCCTTGCCATGTGCCGACGTATGATAGGCGCCTCTCGTACAATGAGTGGATGACATTTGTCCCAACGCTGAGCCGACACGTGGATCCTGCGGCGAATGAGAATTTTACACGTGGAAAATCCCCATTGGTCGTCGTTGTTAACAGGTTATCGGATCCAAACCGGAACCTGATAGCTTAACGGCGACCCGTTACGGTGGATGCCACGTGTCGGTTACCCTTGACGAAAACACTTCCATGACACGCCATTTATCGTCATGGAAGTGAACACTTCCATGATGATAATTTTGGTATTGTCATGGAACACTTCTACAACAGCACAGGTATGACTATCTTGATTCTGTCATAAAATCGTCATGGATGTACATGCATGACAGAAAACGTGACCTACTGTGACAAACACGTATCATCACGGAAGTGTATTTTTTTTTGTAGTGGTTGGATCGGTTAGGCGGAAGTGGAGGGAGCGGCCGTCGTGCGCCATGCTTGCTGCCCACATGGCCGCCCTACTTGCTGCACGCCCTGCTCACCGCCCGCGCGGATGCCCTGCTCGTTGTACCGCCGCTTGCTTGCCCGCTGCTGCCTCCCTGCTCGCCCGCGCCGGCCGTGGATGCGTGGGTGTGTTGTGTGGTGTGTGATGTGTGTGGGTGCACGGTGGGTTGGGAGGGGGCGTGGGTTAGTGGGTGTGTCAAGATGGGTGGGTGGGGCTGTGTGGGTTTGGAGGGGCCGCCATGTCAATGATCCATGGTGTGGTGTGCTTCTTCTTTGTTGTCTGCGTTTTACACACGGCAAAGTATGCTCTTTGTCATGTGTAATAAAAAACGTAGACGGTAAAGACATACTTTGCCGTCTGTAATAAAAAAATAGACGGCAAAGAATGTTTTTGTCGTTAGTCATTCTGTGTTGTCAGCAGCTAACAGCAAAAGTGCTCTTTCACGTCTGCCTTGACGAAAAACTGACGGCAAACTAGTTGTTTCCTGTAGTGTTCTTTCCCTTGTGTAGAGTATCCACATCAAATGTGTTGTGGAACGTAGCATGCAATTTCAAAAAAATTCCTACGATCATGCAAGATCTATCGAGGAGATGCATAGCAATGAGAGGGGAGAGTGTGTCCACGTACCCTCGTAGACCGAAAGCAGAAGCGTTAGCTTAACGCAGTTGATGTAGTCGAACGTCTTCGCGATCCAACCGAACAAGCACCGAACGTACGGCACCTCCGAGTTCTGCACACGTTAGCTCGATAACGTCCCTCGAACTCTTGATCCAGCAAAGTGTCGAGGGAGAGTTTCGCCAGCACGACGGTGTGGTGACAGTGATGGTGATGTGATCCGCGCAGGGCTTCGCCTAAGCACTACGACAATATGACCGGAGGAGTAAACTGTGGAGGGGGGCACCGCACATGGCTAAGAGAACAATTGATGTACTTTGGGGTGCCCCCCTGCCCCCGTATATAAAGGAGGAGAGGGGAGGAGGCTGGCCCTAGGGGGCGCGCCAAGTGGGGGGGGAACCCACTAGGACTCCTAGTCCTAGTCGGTTTCCCCTTTCCTTCTCATGGAGGGGAAAGGGGGAAGGAGAGGGAGAGGGGGAAGGAAAGGGGGGCCGCGCCCCCTCCCCTTGTCCAATTCGGACTGCCCATGGGGGGGGCGCGCGCCACCCCTTGTGGGCTGCCCTCTCTCTCCCCTATGGCCCATAGTGGCCCATTACTTTCCCCGGGGGGTTCCGGTAACCCCTCGGTACTCCGATAAATATCCAAATCATTCCGAAACTATTCTGGTGTCCGAACACTATCATCCAATATATCAATCTTTACCTCTCGACCATTTCAAGACTCCTCGTCATGTCCGTGATCTCATCCGGGACTCCGAACAATCTTCGGTCACCAAGACACATAACTCATAATACAAATCATCATCGAACGTTAAGCGTGCGGACCCTACGGGTTCGAGAACTATGTAGACATGACCGAGACACATCTCCGGTCAATAACCAATAGTGGAACCTGGATGCTCATATTGGTTCCTACATATTCTACAAAGATCTTTATCGGTCAAACCGCAATGACAACATACGTTATTCCCTTTGTCATCGGTATGTTACTTGCCCGAGATTCGATCATCGGTATCTTCATACCTAGTTCAATCTCGTTACCGGCAAGTCTCTTTACTCGTTCCGTAATACAAAATCCCGCAACTAACTCATTAGTCACATTGCTTGCAAGGCTTATTGTGATGTGCATTACCGAGAGGGCCCAGAGATACCTCTCCGATACTCGGAGTGACAAATCCTAATCTTGATCTATGCCAACCCAACAAACACCTTTGGAGATACCTGTAGAGCATCTTTATGATCACCCAGTTATGTTGTGATGTTTGATAGCACACAAGGTATTCCTCCGGTATTCGGGAGTTGCATAATCTCATAGTCAAAGGAATATGTATAAGTCATGAAGAAAGCAATAGCAATAAAACTTAACGATCATTATGCTAAGCTAACGGATGGGTCATGTCCATCACATCATTTTCCTAATGATGTGATCCCGTTCATCAAATGACAACACATGTCTATGGTTAGGAAACTTAACCATCTTTGATTAACAAGCTAGTCTAGTAGAGGCATACTAGGGACACTATGTTTTGTCTATGTATTCACACATGTATCAAGTTTTCGGTTAATACAATTCTAGCATGAATAATAAACATTTATCATGATATAAGGAAATATAAATAACAACTTTATTATTGCCTCTAGGGCATATTTCCTTCTGTCTCCCACTTGCACTAGAGTCAATAATCTAGATTACATTGTAATGATTCTAACACCCATGGAGTCTTGGTGCTGATCATGTTTTGCTCGTGGAAGAGGCTTAGTCAACGGGTCTGCAACATTCAAATCCGTATGTATTTTGCAAATTTCTATGTCTACAATGCTCTGCACGGAGCTACTCTAGCTAATTGCTCCCACTTTCAATATATATCTAGATTGAGACTTAGAGTCATCTAGATTAGTGTTAAAGCTTGCATCGATGTAACTCTTTACGACAAACTCTTTATCACATCCATAACCGAGAAACATTTCCTTAGTCATCTTAGGTAACTAAGGATAATTTTGACCGCTGTCCAGTGATCTATTCCTGTTCACTATTGTACCCCCTTGCCAAACTCATGGCAAGGTACACGATATGTCTGGTACACAGCATGGCATACTTTATAGAACCTATGGCTGAGGCATAGGGAATGACTTTCATTCTCTCTCTATCTCCTGCCGTGGTCGGGCTTTGAGTCTTACTCAACTTCACACCTTGCAACACAGGCAAGAACCCTTTCTTTGACTGATCCATTTTTGAACTTCATCAAAATCTTTTCAAGGTATGTGCTTTGTGAAAGTTCTACTAAGCGTCTCGATCTATCCCTATAGATCTTGATGCCCAATATAAGTAGCTTCACCGAGGTCTTTCATTGAAAAATTCTTATTCAAGTATCCTTTTATGCTATCCAGATATTCTATATTATATACGATCAACAATATGTCATCCACATATACTATCAAAAATGCAACAGAGCTCCCACTCACTTTCTTGTAAATACAGGCTTCACCATAAGTCTGTATAAAACCATATGCTTTGATCACCTTATCAAAGTGTATATTCCAACTCCGAGATGCTTGCACCAGTCCATAGATGGATCGCTGGAGTTTGCACACTTTGTTAGTACCTTTAGGATCGACAAAACTATTGGTTTGCATCATATACAACTCTTCTTTTAAGAAATCCATTAAGGAATGCAGTTTTGACGTCCATTTGCCAGATTTCATAATCATAAAATGCAGCAATTGCTAACATGATTCGGACAGACTTAAGCATCGCTACGGGTGAGAACGTCTCATCGTAGTCAACTCCTTGAACTTGTCAAAAACCTTTTGCAACAAGTCAAGCTTTGTAGACAGTAACATTACCATCAACGTCAGTCTTCCTCTTGAAGATCCATTTATTCTCTATGGCTTGCCGATCATTGGGCAAGTCAACCAAAGTCCATACTTTGTTCTCATACGTGGATCCCATCTCAGATTTCATGGCCTCAAGCCATTTCGCGGAATCTGGGCTCATCATCGCTTCCTCATAGTTCGTAGGTTTGTCATGGTCTAGTAATATGACTTCCAGAACAGGATTACCGTACCACTCTAGTGCGGAATGTACTCTGGTTGACCTACGAGGTTCGGTAGTAACTTGATCTGAAGTTTCATGATCATCATCATTAACTTCCTCACTAATTGGCATAGGCATCACTGGAACTGATTTCTGTGATGAACTACTTTCCAATTCGAGAGAAGGTACAACTACCTCATCAAGTTCTACTTTCCTCCCACTCACTTCTTTTGAGAGAAACTCCTTCTCTAGAAAGGATCCATTCTTAGCAACAAATATCTTGCCTTCGGATCTGTGATAGAAGGTGTACCCAACAGTTTCTTTTGGGTATCCTATGAAGACGCACTTCTCCGATTTGGGTTCGAGCTTATCAGGCTGAAGCTTTTTCACATAAGCATCGCAACCCCAAACTTTAAGAAATGACAGCTTAGGTTTCTTGCCAAACCACAGTTCATATGGTGTCGTCTCAACGGATTTAGATGGTGCCCTATTTAACGTGAATGCAGCTGTCTCTAATGCATAACCCCAAAACGATAGTGATAAATCGGTAAGAGACATCATAGATCGCACCATATCTAATAAAGTACGGTTACGACATTCGGACACACCATTACGCTGTGGTGTTCCAGGTGGCGTGAGTTGCGAAACTATTCCACATTGTTTTAAATGAAGACCAAACTCATAACTCAAATATTCGCCTCTGCGATCAGATCGTAGAAACTTTATTTTCTTGTTACGATGATTTTCCACTTCACTCTAAAATTCTTTGAACTTTTCAAATGTTTCAGACTTGTGTTTCATTAAGTAGATATACCCATATCTGCTCAAATCATCTATGAAGGTTAGAAAATAACGATACCCGCCGCGAGCTTCAACACTCATCGGACCGCATACATCGGTATGTATTATTTCCAATAAGTCTGTAGCTCGCTCCATTGTTCTGGAGAATGGAGTCTTATTCATCTTGCCCATGAAGCATGGTTCGCAAGCATCAAATGATTCATAATCAAGTGATTCCAAAAGTCCATCCGCATGGAGTTTCTTCATGCGCTTTACACCAATATGACCTAAACGGCAGTGCCACAAATATGTTGCACTATCATCATCAACTTTGCATCTTTTGGCATCAATATTATGAATATGTGTATCACCATGATCGAGATTCAAAAAAAATAGACCACTCTTCAAGGGTGCAAGACCATAAAAGATATTACTCATATAAATAGAACAACCATTATTCTCTAATTTAAATGAATAACCGCCTCGCATCAAACAAGATCCAGATATAATGTTCATGCTCAACGCTGGCACCAAATACCAATTATTCAGGTCTAAAACTAATCCTGAAGGTAGATGTAGGGGTAGCGTGCCAACGGCGATCACATCGACCTTGGAACCATTCCCGACACGCATCGTCACCTCGTCCTTAGCTAATCTTTGTTTGATCCGTAGCCCCTATTTCGAGTTGCAAATATGAGCAACAGAACCAGTATCAAATACCCAGGCGCTACTACGAGCATTAGTAAGGTACACATCAATAACATGTATATCAAATATACCTTTGTTCACTTTGCCATCCTTCTTATCCGCCAAATACTTGGGGCAGTTCCATTTCCAGTTACCAGTCCCTTTGCAGTAGAAGCACTCAGTTTCAGGCTTGGGTCCAGACTTGGGATTCTTCCCGGGAGTGACAACTTGCTTGCCATTCTTCTTGAAGTTCCCCTTCTTTCCCTTACCCTTTTTCTTGAAACTAGTGGTCTTGTTAACCATCAACACTTGATGCTCTTTCTTGATTTCTACCTCCGCAGCTTTGAGCATAGCGAAGAGCTCGGGAATCTTTTCTGTTATCCCTTGCACATTATAGTTCATCACGAAGTTCTAGTAGCTTGGTGATAGTGACTAGAGAACTTCTATCAATCACTATCTTATCTGGAAGATTAACTCCCACTTGATTCAAGTGATTGTAGTACCCAGACATTCTGAGCACATGCTCATTGATTGAGCTATTCTCCTCCATCTTGCAGGCAAAGTACTTGTCAGAGGTCTCATACCTCTCGACACGGGCATGAGACTGAAATACCAATTTCATCTCTTGGAACATCTCATATGCTTCGTGGCGTTCAAAATGTTTTTGAAGTCCCGGTTCTAAGCCGTAAAGCATGGCGCACTAAACTATCAAGTAGTCATCATTTCGAGCTTGCCAAACGTTCATAACGTCTGCATCTGCTCCTGCAATAGGTCCGTCACCTAGCAGTGCATCAAGGACATAATTCTTCTGTGCAGCAATGAGGATAATCCTCAGATCACGGACCCAGTCCGCATCATTGCTACTATCATCTTTCAACTTAGTTTTCTCTAGGAACATATCAAAAATAAAACAGAGGAGCTATACGCGAGCTATTGATCTACAACATTGATATGCAAATACTATCAAGACTAAGTTCATGATAAATTAAGTTCAATTAATCATATTACTTAAGAACTCCCACTTAGATTGACATCCCTCGAGTTATCTAAATGATCACATGATCCATATCAACTAAACCATGTCCGATCATCACGTGAGATGGAGTAGTTTTCAATGGTGAACATCTCTATGTTGATCATATCTACTATATGATTCACGTTCGACCTTTCAGTCTCCAGTGTTTCGAGGCCATGTCTGTACATGCTAGGCTCGTCAAGTTTAACCTGAGTTAACACTTATACCTTGAAATTTTAGTGAGGGATCATCTTATAATGCTACCGCCGTACTAAGCAAAATAAGATGCATAAAAGATAAACATCACATGCAATCAAAAATATGTGACATGATATGGCCATCATCATCTTGTGCCTTTGATCTCCATCTCCAAAGCACCGTCATGATTTCCATCATCACCGGCTTGACACCTTGATCTCCATCGTAGCGTTGTTGTCGTCTCGCCAACTATTGCTTCTACAACTATCGCTAACGCATAGTGATAAAGTAAAGCAATTACATGGCGATTGCATTTCATACAATAAGGCGACAACCATAAGGCTCCTGCCAGTTGCCGATAACTTTTACAAAACATGATCATCTTATACAATAACGTGTATCACATCATGTCTTGACCATATCACATCACAACATGCCCTGCAAAAACAAGTTAGACGCCCTCTACTTTGTTGTTGCAAGTTTTACGTGGCTGCTATGGGCTTCTAGTAAGAACCGTTCTTACCTACGCATCAAAACCACAACGATGTTTCATCAAGTTTGCTATTTTAACCTTTAACAAGGACCGGCCGTAGTCAAATTCGATTCAACTAAAGTTGGAGAAACAGACACCCGCCAGCCACCTTTATGCAAAACAAGTTGCATGTCTGTCGGTGGAACCGGTCTCATGAACGCGGTCATGTAAGGTTGGTCCGGGCCGCTTCATCCAGCAATACCGTCGAATCAAAATAAGATGTTGGTGGTAAGCAGTATGACTATCATCGCCCACAACTCTTTGTGTTCTACTCATGCATATCATCTACGCATAGACCTGGCTCTGATACCACTATTGTGAAACATAGCATGCAATTTCAAAAAAATTCCAACGTTCACGCAAGATCTATCTAGGAGATGCATAGCAACGAGAGGGGAGAGTGTGTCCACGTATCCTCGTAGACCGAAAGCGGAAGCATTAGCTTAACGCGGTTGATGTAGTCGAACGTCTTCGCGATCCAACCGATCATGCACCGAACGTACGGCACCTCCGAGTTCTGCACATGTTCAGCTCGATGACGTCCCTCGAACTCTTGATCTAGCAAAGTGTCGAGGGAGAGTTTCGTCAACACGATGGCGTGGTGACGGTGATGGTGATGTGATCTGCGCAGGGCTTCGCCTAAGCACTACGACAATATGACCGGAGGAGTAAACTGTGGAGGGGGCATCGCACACGGCTAAGAGAACAATTGATGTGCTTTGGGGTGCCCCCCTGCCCCCGTATATAAAGGAGGAGAGGGGGGAGGCCAGCCCTAGGGGGCGCGCCAAGTGGGGGGGGAACCCACTAGGCCCCCCCCCCCCCCCCCCCCCCCCCCCCCCCCCCCCCCCCCCCCCCCCCCCCCCCCCCCCCCCCCCCCCCCCCCCCCCCCCCCCCCCCCCCCCCCCCCCCCCCCCCCCCCCCCCCCCCCCCCCCCCCCCCCCCCCCCCCCCCCCCCCCCCCCCCCCCCCCCCCCCCCCCCCCCCCCCCCCCCCCCCCCCCCCCCCCCCCCCCCCCCCCCCCCCCCCCCCCCCCCCCCCCCCCCCCCCCCCCCCCCCCCCCCCCCCCCCCCCCCCCCCCCCCCCCCCCCCCCCCCCCCCCCCCCCCCCCCCCCCCCCCCCCCCCCCCCCCCCCCCCCCCCCCCCCCCCCCCCCCCCCCCCCCCCCCCCCCCCCCCCCCCCCCCCCCCCCCCCCCCCCCCCCCCCCCCCCCCCCCCCCCCCCCCCCCCCCCCCCCCCCCCCCCCCCCCCCCCCCCCCCCCCCCCCCCCCCCCCCCCCCCCCCCCCCCCCCCCCCCCCCCCCCCCCCCCCCCCCCCCCCCCCCCCCCCCCCCCCCCCCCCCCCCCCCCCCCCCCCCCCCCCCCCCCCCCCCCCCCCCCCCCCCCCCCCCCCCCCCCCCCCCCCCCCCCCCCCCCCCCCCCCCCCCCCCCCCCCCCCCCCCCCCCCCCCCCCCCCCCCCCCCCCCCCCCCCCCCCCCCCCCCCCCCCCCCCCCCCCCCCCCCCCCCCCCCCCCCCCCCCCCCCCCCCCCCCCCCCCCCCCCCCCGTATTCCTCCGGTATTTGGGAGTTGCATAATCTCATAGTCAAAGGAATATATATAAGTCATGAAGTAAGCAATAGCAATAAAACTTAACGATCATTATGCTAAGCTAACGGATGGGTCATGTCCATCACATCATTCTCCTAATGATGTGATCCAGTTCATCAAATGGCAACACATGTCTATGGTTAGGAAACTTAACCACCTTTGACTAACGAGCTAGTCTAGTAGAGGCATACTAGGGACACTATGTTTTGTCTATGTATTCACACATGTATCAAGTTTCCGGTTAATACAATTCTAGCATGAATAATAAACATTTATCATGATATAAGGAAATATAAATAACAACTTCATTATTGCCTCTAGGGCATATTTCCTTCAAAATGGCCAAGGTTTCCCAAGAAGAGCATGGCTGGCATCCATATCAACCACATCACACAACACATTTGAGCGATAATGCTTGCCCAAAGAAAGTGGCAAGTTGCATTGTTTGGTGATCCTCATATTCACTCCTTTCTTGATCCACCCAATAGTGTAGGGGTTTGGATGATCATGAGGATCAAGCTTTAAATGGTTCACCAACTTCTGGGAGATAAGATTTTCGCAACTGCAACTATCAATCACTAATTTGCATACCTTACCGTTCACCGTGCATTTGCTCTCAAATATTTTCTTCCATTGTGTGTTGTTAGGTTGTGGTGTGGAATATAGGAGACGCTGAATCACACATACCACCTCTTCACCTTCTTCTTGGCAATCCTCTTGTCCTTCTACATCTTTAGATTCGTACTCTTCCTCATCGTCTTCACCATCATGGATAGTTGTGTTAAAAAAAATCTTAGTGGCAACCGCTGGATATGTGTCCCTCTTTACCATATTTATAGCACTTTGGTCCTTCATTTGCCTCACACTTGCCTCTAGTTTGCTTTGGGATGGGTCATTTTGTCTTTCGTGGAGCGGTCTTTTCTTCCACTCTATTTGGCTGGCTCCTAAACGAGCCTTTGGTATGGGGATACAAATGATATGGAGCCTTAGTTTTCTTTCTCATCCTCACAAACCTCTCGGCCTTCAAGGGTAGAGCTTTTGCTTGATTAATGGACTAGATTTGTTGCATCACCAATCGATCTTCAATAGCATCATTGAGACAATTGATGTACCTTGCAACTTGTTGCCCTTCAGTTTCGGCAAGGTTGCACCTCACTTGTAGCCCTAGAAAATCCTTCGTGTAATATGAAATAGTCCTATTTCCTTGAGCACAATTTTGGAGTTGGATAAATAGAGTCTGGTCATAATCAATGGGTAAAAATCTCCCTTTCAGAAGACTTTTCGTTTCCCGCCAAGTTCTCACATGAGGTTCTCCTCTCAGCCTGCATTCTTCTTGAACGCGATGCCACCATGCACCGGCTCCTCCTTTCAACTTGTACGTGACCAAAGGAACACTACGATCTTTCAGAACCTCCATGACCTCGAAGAAAATCCCTACTTCATATAACCAACCAACGCACCCTTCAATATAAATATTTCCACTAAAAGTTGGGATCTTAGTTTTTACCTTGTATGTATCCCTTGCATATGTAGGGTTGGGTACTCTCTGATATTCATAGAGATCAGGTTCTTCAAGGGCATCACCATATTCTTCACCTTCAAAAGCTTCAACATAAATTGGCCTTCTTGAATTACGCTGAACTGCACATTGTTGTGGTGGTCTTGCTCCAAGATTGCCTCTTATTCTTCGTCATTGAACATCTTCTTCTTTAGATGAATCTTCTTCCTTAGCAGTAGGGGAACACCCTTTCTTATGATCTCAACCAGTTGGTCAAATCTCCGATTAAGATCTTCATGCAACTCTTTGATTTGTTGTTCTATAGCATCCATCCTCTTCTCTAATTGCTCCATTGCTTGCTGCAACTTGCTCTCGAAGAGAACAACAAGAACTTGTATGGATCAACGGGGCTCTGATACCACTTGAAGCAGCACAAGGTTGTGGAGGAGCAACTCCACCTTACTGCTACAAAGTGTACAACACTAGAGTTGAAGGAACTACTTCAACGTGTTGTGGTAGATATCGCTCTAGAGGCGAATGTAGGCTGATATGGTAGCGAGAGTTCAATCCAGAACTCCTAGAGCACAAGATCTACTCCAAGATCTTAGATAAGAACACCAAATTCTATTATAATCCCTTCGTCCTTGAAAGAGTGTACTTCCAAGTTTGTTGGAGGGTCAAACTATCTCAAAGTTTGACTGAGTTTGTGCAAAAAAATATCAATGCTTGTGAAACCAAATAGGTATATGATGAAAATATATTTTATCATAAAATCTAATGCTACTAATTTGATGGCATAAATGTTGGTATATTATTGTATAAATATGGTCAAACATAAAAAAGTTTGACTTTCCAACAAAGTTGGAAGTACACTCTTTCAAGGACGGAGGGAGTAGGTAGTGGGGGGTACATAGTCTGGGGTACAAACTAGAGGTGAGGACCTCTATTTATAGGGCTTTGGGAAGCCTTCACATACTTCTACTTATGGCTAGAACACTCCAGAAAACATTACTTAAGCTTCACCATTCTACTCATAGCTACTCACAACTAAAGGACTCTAGAAAACAGTAGGTAGAGTAGAAAAGAAAAGAAAAGAAATACTACACTAGAAAGGAAGCATCTAGAAGTAGCCAAACAAATCTGGCATATGATTTTTTTCTTTTTCCTCATCTAGTGTTCCTCATCATGTGGTGCTGCTACTCATGGAGGAAAGCGAGGAGGACAACTTCGATGGGGAGGCCATGGCCCTCGTGGGTAGTACTATGACCCTCATGAGCATGATGCTCATGGTCATGGAGATGATTTTGGTGATTATGATGGTGTTCCATATCGTCGTGCTGCTGATGATGGGCGTCGTGCAGAACATCATGATCGAGATGGTCGAGATGACATAGCAAGAATCAAGTTGCACGTCCCCAAGTTCACAGGAAAGGAAGACCCATATGCATATTTTTACTGGGAAGAGCAATGTGATCAGATTTTTCATATCCATAATCTTGCTGATCCGAAGAGAGTAAACCTTGCTTGTATTGAATTTTCTAGTTATGCACTCACTTGGTGGAATCAACTACAATAAAATAAGTTGCTGCTGGGCCATGATCACATTGATACTTGGGAAGAGATGAAACAAGCCATGAGGCGAAGGTTTGTTCCTTCACAATACCAGAGAGATCTCCGAAACAGATTGCAACACCTCAGTCAAGGTGCATGCATAGTGGGTGAGTATTATAAAGAGATGGAATTACTTCTGGTTCGTGCTCGTATTCATGAAGATGAGTCAAAGATGGCAAGATTTTTGCATGGTCTCAACAATGGAATATCTGATTTTGTGGAGATGTTTCCCTATAACACTCAACAAGATATTCTGGAGCAAGCAAAGTGCACGGAGAGGAAGGTGCAGCGGAGTGGTCATGGACGGATATCTCATAACCGCGCCACTACACCATGGCAAAAGTCATAGCCAAGTGCCTCTCATGGTGGTTCTCAGTTTCAGCATACTTCAAACCCTATTGCCACCCGGCGAACAGCGGCTTCATCGGCATCATCAGCAGCTCCTAGGAATATTGACAAGCATGCTCCCTCTGCAGCTGGAAGTGCTTCTAACCCAACGTTTGTACCATCATCTTGAAGCCGAGATATTGAGTGTTGGAAATACAAAGGGCATGGTCAAATTCCTTCTGAGTGTCGAAACAAGAGAGTTCTATTTATCAATGAACAAGGTGAATGGGAATCTAAGAGTGAGCATGAAGATAGTGGAGCACTGGATGATTATGAGGATGAAGATGGCGAGAAGAGTGGTTGTGATATTCAGGCTGACATGGGAGATTGCTTTGTTCCCCGTCGTGTGCTTAGCGTCAATGCAACTAGAACAGAGAAAGGGAGGTGACATAATATTTTTTTACACCCGTGGCACCATCAAGGACAAGGTTTGCAGAATTTGACAATGGTAGCTGCAACAACATTGCAAGTTTAAATTTAGTAGAGAGATTGGGACTGAAACAAAGAAGGCACCCAAGTCCATATAAGATGCAATGGCTCAATGATTGTGGTACACTTCGAGTAAGCAACATAGTCACCATTTAGTTTTCCACTGGGAAGTACCGTGATCAACTGGAATGTGACGTGGTTCCAATGCAAGCATGCCAATTGCTGTTGGGAAGACCTTGGTTGTATGATCGTGATGTGCAAATCAGTGGCTGTGCTAATCCTCTCGTTCTAGTATGAGGAAGAGTGCGTATCTTTGCTCCCTTTGACACCCGAAGAAATATTGATGGGTGATCTGAAAAAGAAAGAGAGAGTGAGCGAGAAACACTTGAGTGACATCCACCAACATAGTGAGTGAGAGAATCCAAAGCCAAATAAAACCCTACAGCTTAAATTGACCAAGACATGGGAAAACAGGGATTAGTTATGATGGCTACGAAAAGGGACATGGGAGAGTTGAGAGAACCTAATTATGTGTTCTTTATACTTTTGTACAAGGACATCTTTATTTCTACTAACGAATTACCCTCTACCACTCCTAATGTTGTTGTTGAAATTTTGCAGGGGTATGAAGATGTGTTCCCCGAGGAGGTATCATCAGGGCTGCCATCACAAAGAGGTATTGAACACCAAATTGATTTGGTTCCAGGAGCCCCTTTGCCGAATTATCCACCATACCGCATGAACCCGGAGGAAACCAAGGAGATTTAGTGACAAGTTGAAGATCTATTAAACAAAGGTTATGTAAGGGAAAGTCTTTCTCCTTTGTGCTGTACTGATTCTTTTAGTGCCCAAGAAAGATGAATCTTGAAGAATGTGTATTGATTGTAGACCTATTAACAACATCACCGTGAGGTATAGGTACCCCATACCTAGGCTTGATGAACTTAGTGGCCCCACCATCTTTTCTAAAATTGACATGTGAAGTGGCTACGCCAAATTAGAATGAGACAGGGTGACGGATGGAAACTTGCTTTCAAAACAAAATCTGGTTTGTATGAGTGGTTAGTTATGCCATTTGGATTGACAAATGCACCTAGTACCTTCATGAGATTAATGAATCATGTGCTTACAATGTTCATTGGCAAGTTTGTGGTTGTTTACTTTGATGACATCCTGATTTATAGCAAAACTTTGGATGAACATGTTGAACACGTCTGGTGTGTGCTTGCTGTCTTAAGAGAGGAGAGATTATATGCTAACAAGGAAAAGTGCACATTTTGCACAGACAAAGTTGTGTTTCTTGGCTTGTTGTTTCAAGTCAAGGTGTGCAGGTAGACGAGGAGAAGGTCAAATCCATCCATGAGTGGATGCCTCCACAAAATGTAAGCCAAGTATTAAGCTTCATTGGCCTTGCTGGTTTCTACCATCGGTTTATGAAGGACTTCAGCACCATTGTTTCCCCCATGAATGAGCTAACAAAGAAAGATGTTCCCTTCAAGTGGGCAAACGGACAAGAGAAGGCTTTCCAAGAGCTGAAAGAAAAATTGACATCTGCACCATTGCTTGCCCTACCCAACTTCGGCAAGACTTTTAAAATTGAATGTGATGCAAGTGGTGTTGGTATTGGAGGAGTACTAATGCAACAAGGTAGGTTTATTTCATATTTTAGTGAGAAGCTAAGTGGCCCAACTCTAAATTATTCAGTTTATGACAAAGAATTATATGCACTTGTGAGATCGTTGGAAACATGGCAACATTATTTGTGGCCTAAAGACTTTGTGATACATTCCGACCATGAATCTTTAAAGTACCTTAGGGGTCAACTAAAACTGAACCGTAGACATGCAAAATGGAGTGAATTCATATAATCTTTTCCCTATATTGTCAAGTGCAAGAAAGGAAAAGATAATGTTGTTGTCAATGCTTTGTCTAGACGCCATATTTTAGTTTCACAACTTCATCCTAAAATTCTTGGGTTGCAAAGCATCAATGAATTGTATGTCAATGACCCATATTTTGTTGAACCACACTCAAAGTGTAGTGAGGGAAAAGGTTGGGAAAATATCTCTTGTATGAAGGATTCTTGTTTCGAGCTAACAAATTGCATCCCAGATTGTTCTGTTCGTTTGTTGCTTTTGCAGGAGGCTCATGCTGGTGGTCTCATGGGACATTTTGGAGCAAAGAAAACTGAGAGTGTGCTGATGGACCATTTCTTTTGGCCAAGGATGAGGCGTGATGTTGAGCGCTACATGCTACATTGTGAGATCTACCTCAAAGCTAAGTCACGTTTAAACCCTCATGGACTTTATACACCTTTATCAATTCCTAGTACACCTTGGAAAGATATTTCTATGGATTTTGTTCTTGGATTACCATGCACTAAGAGGGGGAGTGATTCCGTTTTAGTGGTGGTTGATAGGTTTAGCAAGATGGCTCATTTTATCCCGTGTCATAAGAGCGATGATGCTTCACACATTGCTGATTTGTTTTTCAGGGAAGTTGTGAGGCTACATGGAGTACCACGCACTATTGTTTCACATTGTGACACCAAGTTTCTGAGCTATTTTTGGAAAATGTTGTGGGCAAATCTAGGAACAAAGCTTCTCTTTTCCACTACATGCCACCCACAAATGGATGAACAAACTAAAGTTGTCAACCGCACACTATCCATGATGCCAAGAGGAGTTTTAAAGAAGAATTTGAAGATGTGGGAAGAGTGTCTCCCCCACTTGGAGTTTGCATACAACAGGCAGAGCAAATTAATCTTGATGCAAGTAAGCGTGCTGACTTCGTGAAGAAAATTCATGAGAAGACCAAGGAAAATATTGAGAAGATGACTGAACAATATGCAAAACGAGCAAACAAGGGAAGAAAGAAGGTGTTGTTTGAAGAAGGTGATCTTGTGTGGGTACATGATACGTCTCCAACGTATCTATAATTTATGAAGTATTCATGCCATGTTTACAATAATTTTATAAGGTTTTGGTATGATTTGCACGGAACTAACCCGGACTGACGCTGTTTTCAGCAGAACTACCGTGGTGTTGTTTTTTGCGCAGAAATGAAAGTTCTCCAAATAAGCTGAAACTTTTTGACGATTTTTTTTGGAACAAAAGAGACCCCTGAAGCTTCGTGGAAGGACCAGAAGGTGAAGGAGTAGGGCACAAGACACCGGGGTGCGACAGGGGGCCCGGGCATGCCCCGGTGGGTTGTGCTCACCTCGAGGCCCATCTTAGCGTGAAACCAACTCCAAAAAATCCTACAAATACAGAAACCATCAGGGGTAACCCTAGATCAGAAGTTCCGCCACCGCAAGTCTCTGTAGCCATAAAAACCAATCTAGACCCCGTTCTGGCACCCTGTCGGAGGGGAAAATCATCACCGGTGGCCATCTTCATCATCCCGGCGACCACCATGATGAGGAGGGAGTAGTCCACCCTCGGGGCTGAGGGTTTGTACCAGTAGCTATGTGTTTAATCT
Source organism: Thinopyrum obtusiflorum (assembly GCA_036873465.1). NCBI lineage: Eukaryota > Viridiplantae > Streptophyta > Magnoliopsida > Poales > Poaceae > Thinopyrum > Thinopyrum obtusiflorum. Next base: position 71,916 of record JAAAWM010012143.1, on the reverse strand, counting down.
CTCTCTCTCGTGTTCTTGAGATGGCACGATCTTGATGTATCGCGGGCTTTGTTAATATAGTTGGATCATATGGTGTTTCCCCCTCTCTATCTTGTAATGAATTGAGTTTTCCCTTTGAGATTTCGTTTTATCGGATTGAATACTTTTATAGATTTGAGAGCACTTGATATATGTCTTGCATATGAATACCCATGGTGACAATGGGGTATTATATTGATTCACTTGAGATATGTTTTGGTACTCAACTCCGCGGATTCCCGAGGTGACATTGGGGTAATCTATGCATAGGGGTTGATGCATGTACTCGTCTTTTGTTTCTCCGGTAGAAATCTTGGGGCACTCTTTGAGGTTCTTTGTGTTGGATTGAGTATTATGAATCTGAATTTGCTTTGGTGTTATTTTAGTACGAACTCTTGATAGATTGATCGAAAAGAATAACTTGGTGCTATTTTAGTACGAACTCTTGATAGATCGATCAGAAAGAATAACTTGGTGTTATTTTAGTACGAACTCTTGGATAGATCGATCAGAAAGAATAGATAGAAAAAATTTCTTCTTATGTTCTCCGCTAGATAGGAACTTTGGAGTGATTCTTCATCGCACTTTGAGGGATGGTTATATGATCCAATTATATTAGCATTGTTGAGAGATTGCACTAGCGAAAGTACGGACCCTAGGCCTCATTTTCAAGCATTGCAATACCGTTTGTGCTCTATTTTATCAATTGCTACCTTGCTGTTTTTTATTGTTCCTACTACAAAAACCAATATCTACTATCCATACTACACTTTTATTACCATCCCTTCGCGAACTAGTGTACCTATACAAATTACCATTGTATTTGGTGTGTTGGGGACACAAGAGACTCCTTGTTATTTGGTTGTAGGGTTGTTTGAGAGAGACCATCTTCATCCTATGCCTCCCACAGATTGATAAACCTTAGGTCATCCACTTGAGGGAAAATTGCTACTGTCCTACAAAACTCTGCGCTTGGAGGCCCAACACGAGTCTACAAGAACAAGTTGTGTAGTAGACATCAAGCTCTTTTCTGGCACCGTTGCCGAGGAGGTGAGTGCATGAAGGTATATCTTTAGATCTTGCAATTGAATCTTCTAGTTTCTTGTTTTATCACTAGTTTGGTTTATAAAAGAAAAGTACAAAAAATGGATTTGAGGTGGTCTCATGTTGTTCATCTTTATAATGTCTTTCGTGAAAATGATGGAAAGGAAAATTGTGCTCAATTAATAGAAGAAGAATTCAATAAAATATTTGGCATAATATCTTTGAATGATGAGCATGATTGCAATGTTGTTAGTATGAATTCTTTGAATATCCATGTTGCTAATGATATGCAAAGCCATAAGCTTGGGAATGCTATGTTTGATGAAGATGATATTTTTAGTCCCCCAAGTTTTGATGAGAAAATTTATTATGATGAAAGCATGCCTCCTATTTTATGATGATTATGGTGATAACATGTATGCTATAAAGAATAATGATAACCATAAAACTTGTCATCATGATTTTAATTTTCAATCCCATGATAGTTATTTTGTTGAGTTTGCTCCCACTACTACTCATGAGAATAAATTTGCTTATATGGAGAGTAATAAAATTTCTATGCTTGTGGATCATGAAAAGAATGCTTTATGTGATAGTTATATTGTTGAATTCATTCATAATGCTACTGAAAATTATTATGAGAGAGGAACATATGCATCTACATATCTCAATAATATCAAGTTTCCTCTCTATGTGTTGAAATTTTTGAAGTTATGCATGTTTTGCCTTCCTATGCTAGTTGATTCTTGTTTCCATAAGTTGTTTGCTCAAAAAATCCCTATGCATAGGAAGTGGGTTAGGCTTAAATGTGCTAGTCATATGCTTCATGATGCTTTCTTTGTGTTTCAACTCTTTACTTCTATGTGAGCATCATTGAAATCATCATGCCTAGCTAAAAAGGCATTAAAGAAAAGCGCATGTTGGGAGACAACTCAACACTTTCCCCTACTGTTTTTGTGTGTTCACATGATTAGGCTACTGTATTAATCATGTTTTTTTAGCTTTTGTTTCAATAAAGTGCCAAGTAAAGCCTTTGGGATAGTGTGGATGATAGTTGACTTGATTCTGTGCAAAAACAGAAACTTTTACACCCAGTAACAGAATTTTTTAAATTCACTGGAGCTTCTAAAAACTCTGAATTTTTTAAAGTTGTTTTTTATACAAATGTTATACATTGTCCTTAATTTTCAGAATTTTTGGAGTTACATAAGTATGACTTTAATTCAGATCTTTACATACTGTTCTGTTTTTGACAGATTCTGTTTTCAATGCATAGTTTGCTTGTTTTATGGTTTCTATGGCTTATATTGCTTAATATAAATTGTGGAATTATAGAGTACAGTAGGAATTGTGTGAGAACAATTATGAATCTTGTATTTGACAGTACCAAAGTGAATGATTTGTCTTTGTCATACCAACCCATCTCACGAAGTTCCGTTAAGTTTTGTGTGATTGAAGTTTTCAAGTTTGGGTGAGATATCGATATAAGGAGAATAAGGAGCGACAAGACCCTAAGCTTGGGGATTCCCAAGGCACCCCCAAGGTAATATTCATGGAAGATCCAAGCAACTAAGCTTGGGGATGCCCCGGAAGGCATCCCCTCTTTCGTCTCCAACATTATCGGTAACCTCACTTGGAGCCATATTTTCATTCGTCACATGATATGTGTTTTGCTTGGAGGGTCATTTTATTTTGTTAGGATTTACTTTCTGTTATTTATAATAATGTTTTGCATCTTTTATTTCAATAAAAATGTCAAGTATAGCCTTTGCCATGCTTATTTTGCAAGTATATGAGTTGCTGTTTCAAAACAGAAAGTTTATCTCTGTTGCAAAAATTATCTAGAAAAGTCAGAATGTGATAAAAGGTTGAATTTTTTTTTAATAGTAATCTATAATAAATTTTATACAGTGTAGTAATTTTTCAGAATTTTGGGAGTTAGGGAAGTATGATGAATATTGCACTCTTTATAGACTGTTCTGATTAGACAGATTGCTGTTATGTTTTCATATGTTTGCTTGTTTAATGATTCTATTTGAGGATAGGAGTATTAAATATGCAGAGGCATTTAGTATGCAATGTTAAATTATAATTTTATCAATTTTCTACAGTAGAGAATGATAAGGTTTTGCGTTGATTTATACTAACTTATCTCACGAGTTCTTGTTGAGTTTTGTGTGGATGAAGTTTTTCAGTATTAGGTAAACCGTGATATGGGAGGGATCAAGGAGACACAAAAGCTCAAGCTTGTGGATGCCCAAGGAATCCCAAGTTAATATTCCAAGAAGTCTCAAGCATCTAAGCTTGGGGATGCCCCGGTAGGCATCCCACCTTTCTTCATCAACAATTATCGGTTAGCCTCGGTTGAGCCTCAATTTTTGCTTCTTCACATGATGTGTGCCATTCTTAGAATTTCATTTTATTTTGTTTTGCTTGCTGTTTTAATAAAATACTTAGATCTTAAGCTTTTAAATAAGAGAGAGTCCTCAAATAGCTACCCATTTACTTAACTACTCGCTTGATCTTCACTTATATCTTTTTGGAGTAGCTTGTCATTTACTCTTGTGTTTCACTTATATCCTATGAGTAAATTGTTGAATGAATTGAATATCATGAAGTTGAAATTATATCATGCCTAGTGATAGCTTCACATTGGGTTTAGAAAGTGAAATCTTTTGAAGCTTGACAATCACAATATTGGTCATACAAGCAATTCATGAATGATTACTATAAGGAAGAGAATTTTCACATGCAAATATATTATCTTGGAAATCTTCTATGATCGTGAATACCCATTAATTATTTTCAAACTTGAGCAAGTTAGTTGAAGTTGGACAAGGAAGACAACGTAATGAGTTATGGTTGTGTATATTTGCATAGAAGTTATATTGTCATGGATCCTCCAACATGTGGTGTTTGCCTAGGATCTTTTGCTAGCCAAAAATTCGTACTAAGTAGAGATACTACTTGTGCATCCAAAAATCCATAAACCCAGTTTCTTGCCATGAGTGTCCACCATACCTACCTATGGATTGAATAAGATCCATCAAGTAAGTTGTCATCGGTGCATAAAGCAATAAAAATTGCTCCTAAATATGTTTGATCTTTTATTGTAAGGGAAAATTGAGCGTCGTACGAACTTGTGATGGCAAAGTAATAAAAGTGACGGAGTGCATAATAAAGGTTGCTATCATAAGGGGCAATATAACGTGACGTTCCTTTGCATTAAGAGCTTGGGCATCCAACAATAAAAAGCGCATGACAACCTCTGCTTCCCTCTGCGAAGGGCCTATCTTTTACTTTTCAGTATTTACTTTTATGCAAAGAGTCAATAGTTTACATCCTCATTCAACCTCAATTATTCTCTAGTTGGCAAGCATCATGTGGTGGGGAAAGATCTAGGCACATATGACCAGTCAAATATACTTGATCACGATTTATTATTGTTGACAATTATCTCTATGATAAATGAGTTGGGAGGCGAAACATTAAGCTGTTGGGGAACGTAGTAATTTCAAAAAAATTCCTACGCACACACAGGATCATGGTGATGCATAGCAACGAGAGGGGAGAGTGTGTCCACTTACCCTCGTAGACCGAAAGCGGAAGCATTAGCACAACGCGGTTGATGTAGTCGTACGTCTTCACGATCCGACCGATCCAAGTACCAAACGCACGGCACCTCCGAGTTCAGCACACATTCAACTCGATGACGTCCCGCGAGCTCCGATCCAGCAAAGCTTCACAGGAGAGTTTTGTCAGCACGACGGCGTTGTGACGATGATGATGATGCTACCGACGCAGGGCTTCGCCTAAGCACCGCTATGATATGATCGAGGTGGATTATGGTGGAGGGGGCACCGCACACGGCTAAGAGATCAATGATCAATCCCCCCCCCCCCCCCCCCCCCCCCCCCCCCCCCCCCCCCCCCCCCCCCCCCCCCCCCCCCCCCCCCCCCCCCCCCCCCCCCCCCCCCCCCCCCCCCCCCCCCCCCCCCCCCCCCCCCCCCCCCCCCCCCCCCCCCCCCCCCCCCCCCCCCCCCCCCCCCCCCCCCCCCCCCCCCCCCCCCCCCCCCCCCCCCCCCCCCCCCCCCCCCCCCCCCCCCCCCCCCCCCCCCCCCCCCCCCCCCCCCCCCCCCCCCCCCCCCCCCCCCCCCCCCCCCCCCCCCCCCCCCCCCCCCCCCCCCCCCCCCCCCCCCCCCCCCCCCCCCCCCCCCCCCCCCCCCCCCCCCCCCCCCCCCCCCCCCCCCCCCCCCCCCCCCCCCCCCCCCCCCCCCCCCCCCCCCCCCCCCCCCCCCCCCCCCCCCCCCCCCCCCCCCCCCCCCCCCCCCCCCCCCCCCCCCCCCCCCCCCCCCCCGGACTCTGAACTACCTTCGGTACATCAAAACACATAAACTCATAATACAAATCATCACCGAACTTTAAGCGTGTGGACCCTACGGGTTCGAGAACTATGTAGACATGACCGAGACACGTCTCCGGTCAATAACCAATAGCGGAAGCTGGATGCTCATATTGGCTCCCACATATTCTATGAAGATCTTTATCGGTCAAACCGCATAACAACATACGTTGTTCCCTTTGTCATCGGTATGTTACTTGCCCGAGATTCGATCGTCGGTATCTCAATACCTAGTTCAATCTCGTTACCAGCAAGTCTCTTTACTTGTTTCATAATACATCATCCCGCAACTAACTCATTAACTACAATGCTTGCAAGGCTTATAGTGATGTGCATTACCGAGTGGGCCCAGAGATACCTCTCCGACAATCGGAGTGACAAATCCTAATCTCGAAATATGCCAACTCAACAAGTACCTTCGGAGACACCTGTAGAGCACCTTTATAATCACACAGTTACGTTGTGATGTTTGGTAGCACACAAAGTGTTCCTCCGGTAAACGGGAGTTGCATAATCTCATAGTCATAGGAACATGTATAAGTCATGAAGAAAGCAATAACAACATACTAAACGATCAAGTGCTAAGCTAATGGAATGGGTCAAGTCAATCACATCATTCTCCTAATGATGTGATCCCGTTAATCAAATGACAACTCATGTCTATGGTTAGGAAACATAACCATCTTTAATTAACGAGCTAGTCTAGTAGAGGCTTACTAGTGACACTCTGTTTGTCTATGTCCCCCCCCCCCCCCCCCCCCCCCCCCCCCCCCCCCCCCCCCCCCCCCCCCCCCCCCCCCCCCCCCCCCCCCCCCCCCCCCCCCCCCCCCCCCCCCCCCCCCCCCCCCCCCCCCCCCCCCCCCCCCCCCCCCCCCCCCCCCCCCCCCCCCCCCCCCCCCCCCCCCCCCCCCCCCCCCCCCCCCCCCCCCCCCCCCCCCCCCCCCCCCCCCCCCCCCCCCCCCCCCCCCCCCCCCCCCCCCCCCCCCCCCCCCCCCCCCCCCCCCCCCCCCCCCCCCCCCCCCCCCCCCCCCCCCCCCAAAGAGTACTAAGGTGTGATCATGTTTTGCTTGTGAGATAATTTTAGTCAACGAGTCTGTCACATTCAGATCCGTAAGGATTTTGCAAATTTCATGTCTACAATGCTCTGCATGGAGCTACTCTAGCTAATAGCTCCCACTTTCAATATGTATCTAGATCGAGACTTAGAGTCATCCAGATCGGTGTCAAAGCTTGTATCGACGTAACTCTTTACGACGAACTCTTTATCACCTCCATAACCGAGAAATATTTCCTTATTCCACTAAGAATAATTTTGACCGCTGTCCAGTGATCTACTCCTAGATCACTATTGTACACTCTTGCCAAACTCTTGGTGAGGTACATAATAGGTCTGGTACACAACATAGCATACTTTATAGAACCTATGACTGAGGCATAGGGAATGACTTTTCATTCTCTTTCTAGTTTCTGCCGTGGTCGGGTTTTGAGTCTGACTCAACTTCACACCTTGTAACACAGGCAAGAACCCTTTCTTTGCTTGATCCAAAACCTTTATCAAGGTATGTGCTTTGTGAAAGTCCGATCAAGCGTCTTGATCTATCTCTATAGATCTTGATGCCCAATATATAAGCAGCTTCACCGAGGTCTTTCTTTGAAAAACTCCTTTTAAATACTCCTTTATGCTTTCCAGAAAATTCTACATTATTTTCGATCAACAATATGTCATCCACATATATTTATCAGAAATGCTTTAGTGCTCCCACTCACTTTCTTGTAAATACAGGCTTCACCGCAAGTCTGTATAAAACTATATGCTTTGATCAACTCATCAAAGCGTATATTCCAACTCCGAGATGCATGCACCAGTCCATAGATGGATCGCTGAAGCTTGCACATTTTGTTAGCACCTTTAGGATCAACAAAACCTTCTGGTTGCATCATATACAACTCTTCTTTAAGAAATCCATGAAGGAATGTAGTTTTGACATCCATTTGCCAGATTCATAAAATGTGGCAATTTGCTAACATGATTCGGACAGACTTAAGCATCGCTACAAGTGAGAAAATCTCATCGTAGTCAAGACCTTGAACTTTGTCTAAACCTTTTTCGACAAGTCTAGCTTTGTAGATAGCAACACTACTATCAGCGTCTGTCTTCCTCTTGAAGATCCATTTATTTTATATGGCTTGCCGATCATCGGGCAAGTCAACCAAAGTCCACACTTTGTTCTCATACATGGATCCTATCTCAGATTTCATGGCCTCAAGCCATTTCGCGGAACCTGGGCTCATCATTGCTTCCTCATAGTTCGTAGGTTCGTCATGGTCAAGTAACATGACCTCCAGAACAGGATTACCGTACCACTCTGGTGCGGATCTCACTCTGGTTGACCTACGAGGTTCGGTAGTAACTTGATCTGAAGTTACATGATCATCATCATTAGCTTCCTCACTAATTGGTGTAGGAGTCACAGGAACAGATTTCTGTGATGGACTACTTTCCAATAAGGGAGCAGTTACAGTTACCTCATCAAGTTCTACTTTCCTCCCACTCACTTCTTTCGAGAGAAACTCCTTCTCTAGAAAGGATCCATTCTTAGCAACAAATGCCTTGCCTTCGGATCTGTGATATAAGGTGTACCCAACAGTCTCCTTTGGGTATCCTATGAAGACACATTTCTCCGATTTGAGTTTGAGCTTATCAGGATGAAACGTTTTCACATAAGCATCGCAACCCCAAACTTTAAGAAACGACAGCTTAGGTTTCTTGCCAAACCACAGTTCATACGTTGTCGTCTCAACGGATTTAGATGGTGCCCTATTTAACGTGAATGCAGCTGTCTCCCCCCCCCCCCCCCCCCCCCCCCCCCCCCCCCCCCCCCCCCCCCCCCCCCCCCCCCCCCCCCCCCCCCCCCCCCCCCCCCCCCCCCCCCCCCCCCCCCCCCCCCCCCCCCCCCCCCCCCCCCCCCCCCCCCCCCCCCCCCCCCCCCCCCCCCCCCCCCCCCCCCCCCCCCCCCCCCCCCCCCCCCCCCCCCCCCCCCCCCCCCCCCCCCCCCCCCCCCCCCCCCCCCCCCCCCCCCCCCCCCCCCCCCCCCCCCCCCCCCCCCCCCCCCCCCCCCCCCCCCCCCCCCCCCCCCCCCCCCCCCCCCCCCCCCCCCCCCCCCCCCCCCCCCCCCCCCCCCCCCCCCCCCCCCCCCCCCCCCCCCCCCCCCCCCCCCCCCCCCCCCCCCCCCCCCCCCCCCCCCCCCCCCCCCCCCCCCCCCCCCCCCCCCCCCCCCCCCCCCCCCCCCCCCCCCCCCCCCCCCCCCCCCCCCCCCCCCCCCCCCCCCCCCCCCCCCCCCCCCCCCCCCCCCCCCCCCCCCCCCCCCCCCCCCCCCCCCCCCCCCCCCCCCCCCCCCCCCCCCCCCCCCCCCCCCCCCCCCCCCCCCCCCCCCCCCCCCCCCCCCCCCCCCCCCCCCCCCCCCCCCCCCCCCCCCCCCCCCCCCCCCCCCCCCCCCCCCCCCCCCCCCCCCCCCCCCCCCCCCCCCCCCCCCCCCCCCCCCCCCCCCCCCCCCCCCCCCCCCCCCCCCCCCCCCCCCCCCCCCCCCCCCCCCCCCCCCCCCCCCCCCCCCCCCCCCCCCCCCCCCCCCCCCCCCCCCCCCCCCCCCCCCCCCCCCCCCCCCCCCCCCCCCCCCCCCCCCCCCCCCCCCCCCCCCCCCCCCCCCCCCCCCCCCCCCCCCCCCCCCCCCCCCCCCCCCCCCCCCCCCCCCCCCCCCCCCCCCCCCCCCCCCCCCCCCCCCCCCCCCCCCCCCCCCCCCCCCCCCCCCCCCCCCCCCCCCCCCCCCCCCCCCCCCCCCCCCCCCCCCCCCCCCCCCCCCCCCCCCCCCCCCCCCCCCCCCCCCCCCCCCCCCCCCCCCCCCCCCCCCCCCCCCCCCCCCCCCCCCCCCCCCCCCCCCCCCCCCCCCCCCCCCCCCCCGAACTAACCCGGACTGACGCTGTTTTCAGCAGAATTGCCATGGTGTTATTTTTATGCAGAAATAAAAATTCTCGGAATGACCTGAAAATCAACGGAGAATATTTTTGGAATTAATAAAAAATACTGGCGAAAGAATCAAGGCCAGGGGGCCCACACCCTGTCCACGAGGGTGGGAGGCGTGTCTACCCCATGGGCGCGCCCCCTGCCTCATGGGCCCCCTGGTGCTCCACCGACCTCAACTCCAACTCCATATATTCAAGTTCGGGGAGAAAAAAATCAGAGAGAAGGATTCATCGCATTTTACGATACGGAGCCACCGCCAAGCCCTAAACTCTCTCGGGAGGGCTGATCTGGAGTCCGTTCGGGGCTCCGGAGAGGGGAATCCGTCGCCGTCGTCATCATCAACCTTCCTCCATCACCAATTTCATGATGCTCACCGCCATGCGTGAGTAATTCCATCATAGGCTTGCTGGACGGTGATGGGTTGGATGAGATTTATCATGTAATCAAAGTTAGTTTTGTTAGGGTTTGATCCCTAGTATCCACTATGTTCTGAGATTGATGTTGCTATGACTTTGCTATGCTTAATGCTTGTCACTAGGGCCCGAGTGCCATGAATTCAGATCTGAACCTATTATGTTTTCATGAATATATGTGAGTTCTTGATCCTATCTTGCAAGTCATTAGTCACCTACTATGTGTTATGATCCGGCAACCCCGAAGTGGCAATAATCGGGACCACTCCCGGTGATGACCGTAGTTTGAGGAGTTCGTGTATTCACTATGTGTTAATGCTTTGGTCCGGTACTCTATTAAAAGGAGGCCTTAATATCCCTTAGTTTCCAATAGGACCCCGCTGCCACGGGAGGGTAGGACAAAAGATGTCATGCAAGTTCTTTTCCATAAGCACGTATGACTATATTCGGAATACATGCCTACATTACATTGATGAATTGGAGCTAGTTCTGTGTCACCCTATGTTATAACTGTTGCATGAATAATCGCATCCGACATAATTATCCATCACCGATCCAATGCCGACGAGCTTTTCACATATTGTTCTCTGCTTAGTTACTTTTTCGTTGCCACTGTTACAATCACTACAAAACTGCTATCGTTACTTTTGCCACCGCTACCGTTACTTCCATACTACTTTGCTACTAAATACTTTGCTGCAGATATTAAGTTATCCAGGTGTGGTTGAATTGACAACTCAGCTGCTAATACTTGAGAATATTCTTTGGCTCCCCTTGTGTCGAATCAATAAATTTGGGTTGAATACTCTACCCTCGAAAACTGTTGCGATCCCCTATACTTGTGGGTTATCAGTCACCGAGCTGAACGTGTGCAGATCACAGAGGTGTCGTACCTTCAGTGCTAGGATCGGTCGATCATGAAGACGTACGACTACATCAACCGCGTTGTCATAATGCTTCCGCTTACGGTCTACGAGGGTACGTAGATAACACTCTCCCCTCTCATTGCTATGCATCACCATGATCTTGCGTCTGCGTAGGATATTTTTTGAAATTACTACGTTCCCCAATAGTGGTATCAGAGCCAGGTCTGTGCGTAGATGTTATATGCACGAGTAGAACACAAGTGATTTGTGGGCGATAATAGTCATACTGCTTACCAGCATGTCATACTTTGATTTGGCGGTATTGTTGGATGAAGCGGCCCAGACCGACATTACGCGTACGCTTACGCGAGACTGGTTCTACCAATGTGCTTTGCACATAGGTGGCTGGCGGGTGTCAGTTTCTCCAACTTTAGTTGAATCGAGTGTGGCTACGCCCGGTCCTTGTTGAATGTTAAAACAGCACATACTTGACGAAAAATCATTGTGGTTTTGATGCGTAGGTAAGAACGGTTCTTGCTCAGCCCGTAGCAGCCACGTAAAACTTGCAACAACAAAGTAGAGGACGTCTAACTTGTTTTTGCAGGGCATGTTGTGATGTGATATGGTCAAGACATGATGCTAAATTTTATTGTATGAGATGATCATGTTTTGTAACAGAGTTGTCGGCAACTGGCAGGAGCCATATGGTTGTCGCTTTATTGTATGCAATGCAATCACCCTGTAATTGTTTTTACTTTATCACTAAGCGGTAGCGATGGTCGTAGAAACAATAGTTGGCGAGACAACAACGATGCTATGATGGAGATCAAGGTGTCGCGCCGGTGACGATGGTGATCATGACGGTGCTTTGGAGATGGAGATCAAAGGCACAAGATGATGATGGCCATATCATATCACTTATATTGATTGCATGTGATGTTTATCTTTTATGCATCTTATTTTGCTTTGATTGACAGTAGCATTATAAGATGATCTCTCACTAAATTTCAAGGTACAAGTGTTCTCCCTGAGTATGCACCGTTGCGAAAGTTCGTCGTGCCGAGACACCACGTGATGATCGGGTGTGATAAGCTCTACGTTCACATACAACGGGTGCAAGCCAGTTTTGCACACGCAGAATACTCGGGTTAAACTTGACGAGCCTAGCATATGCAGATATGGCCTCAGAACACTAAGACCGAAAGGTCGAGCGTGAATCATATAGTAGATATGATCAACATAGTGATGTTCACCATTGAAAACTACTCCATCTCGCGTGATGATCGGACATGGTTTAGTTGATTTGGATCACGTGATCACTTAGATGATTAGAGGGATGTCTATCTAAGTGGGAGTTCTTAAGTAATATGATTAATTGAACTTTAATTTATCATGAACTTAGTACCTGATAGTATTTTGCATGTCTATATTGTTGTAGATAGATGGCCCGTGCTGTTGTTTCATTGAATTTTAATGCGTTCCTTGAGAAAGCTAAGTTGAAAGATGATGGTAGCAATTACACGGACTGGGTCCGTAACCTGAGGATTATCCTCATTGCTGCACAGAAGAATTACGTCCTGGAAGCACCGCTAGGTGCAAGACCCGCTGCAGGAGCAACGCCAGACGTTGTGAACGTCTGGCAGAGCAAAGCTGATGACTACTCGATAGTTCAGTGTGCCATGCTTTACGGCTTAGAACCGGGACTTCAACGACGTTTTGAACATCATGGAGCATATGAGATGTTCCAGGAGTTGAAGTTAATATTTAAAGCAAATGCCCAGATTGAGAGCTATGAAGTCTCCAATAAGTTATATAGCTGCAACATGGAGGAGAATAGTTCTGTCAGTGAACATATACTCAAAATGTCTGGGTATAATAATCACTTGATTCAACTGGGAGTTAATCTTCCTAAAGATAGTGTCATTGACAGAATTCTTCAATCACTGCCACCAAGCTACAAGAGCTTTGTGATGAACTATAATATGCAAGGGATGAACAAGACAATTCCCGAGCTCTTCGCGATGCTAAAGGTTGCGGAGGTAGAAATAAAGAAGGAGCATCAAGTGTTGATGGTCAACAAGACCACCAGTTTCAAGAAAAAGGGTAAAGGGAAGAAGGGGAACTTCAAGAAGAATGGCAAACAAGTTGCTGCTCAAGTGAAGAAGCCCAAGTCTGGACCTAAGCCTGAGACTGAGTGCTTCTACTGCAAAGGGATTGGTCACTGGAAGCGGAACTGCCCCAAGTATTTGGCGGATAAGAAGGATGGCAAGGTGAACAAAGGTATATGTGATATACATGTTATTGATGTGTACCTTACTAATGCTCGCAGTAGCACCTGGGTATTTGATACTGGTTCTGTTGCTAATATTTGCAACTCGAAACAGGGACTACGGATTAAGCGAAGATTGGCTAAGGACGAGGTGACGATGCGCGTGGGAAATGGTTCCAAAGTCGATGTGATCGCCGTCGGCACGCTACCTCTACATCTACCTACGGGATTAGTTTTAGACCTAAATAATTGTTATTTGGTGCCAGCGTTAAGCATGAACATTATATCTGGATCTTGTTTGATGCGAGACAGTTATTCATTTAAATCTGAGAATAATGGTTGTTCTATTTATATGAGTAATATCTTTTATGGTCATGCACCCTTGAAGAGTGGTCTATTTTTGTTGAATCTCGATAGTAGTGATACACATATTCATAATATTGAAGCCAAAAGATGCAGAGTTGATAATGATAGTGCAACTTATTTGTGGCACTGCCGTTTGGGTCATATTGGTGTAAAGCGCATGAAGAAACTCCATTCTGATGGACTTTTGGAATCACTTGGTACTTGCGAACCATGCCTCATGGGCAAGATGACTAAAACTCCGTTCTCCGGAACAATGGAGCGAGCAACAGATTTGTTGGAGATCATACATACCGATGTATGTGGTCCAATGAATATTGAGGCTCGCGGTGGGTATCATTATTTTCTCACCTTCACAGATGATTTGAGCAGATATGGGGATATCTACTTGATGAAACATAAGTCTGAAACATTTGAAAAGTTCAAAGAATTTCAGAGTGAAGTGGAAAATCATCGTAACAAGAAAATAAAGTTTCTATGATCTGATCGTGGAGGAGAATATTTGAGTTACGAGTTTGGTCTTCATTTGAAACAATGCAGAATAGTTTCGCAACTCACGCCACCCGGAACACCACAGCGTAACGGTGTGTCCGAACATCGTAACCGCACTTCATTAGATATGGTGCGATCTATGATGTCTCTTACTGATTTACCGCTATCGTTTTGGGGTTATGCTTTAGAGACGGATGCATTCACATTAAATAGGGCACCATCTAAATCCGTTGAGACGACGCCTTATGAACTGTGGTTTGGCAAGAAACCAAAGTTGTCGTTTCTTAAAGTTTGGGGCTGCGATGCTTATGTGAAAAAGCTTCAACCTGATAAGCTCGAACCCAAATCGGAGAAATGTGTCTTCATAGGATACCCAAAGGAGACTGTTGGGTACACCTTCTATCACAGATCCGAAGGTAAGACATTCGTTGCTAAGAATGGATCCTTTCTAGAGAAGGAGTTTCTCTCGAAAGAAGTGAGTGGGAGGAAAGTAGAACTTGATGAGGTAACTGTACCTGCTCCCTTATTGGAAAGTAATTCATCACAGAAATCAGTTCCTGTGATCCCTACACCAATTAGTGAGGAAGCTAATGATGATGATCATGTAACTTCAGATCAAGTTACTACCGAACCTTGTAGGTTAACCAGAGTAATATCCGCACCAGAGTGGTACGGTAATCATGTTTTGGAGGTCATGTTACTTGACCATGACGAACCTACGAACTATGAGGAAGCGATGATGAGCCCAGATTTCGCGAAATGGCTTGAGGCCATGAAATCTGAGATGGGATCCATGTATGAGAACAAAGTGTGGACTTTGGTTGACTTGCCCGATGATCGGCAAGCCATCGAAAATAAATGGATCTTCAAGAAGAAGACTGATGCTGACGGTAATGTTACTGTCTACAAAGCTCGACTTGTTGCGAAAGGTTTTCGACAAGTTCAAGGAGTTGACTATGATGAGACTTTCTCACCCGTAGTGATGCTTAAGTCCGTCTAAATCATGTTAGCAATTGCTGCATTTTATGATTATGAAATTTGGCAAATGGATGTAAAGACTGCGTTCCTGAATGGATTTCTGGAAGAAGAATTGTATATGATGCAACCTGAAGGTTTTATCGATCCAAAGGGTGCTAACAAAGTGTGCAAACTCTAGAGATCCATTTATGGACTGGTGCAAGCCTCTCGGAGTTGGAATAAGCATTTTGATAGTGTGATCAAAGCATATGGTTTTATACAGACTTTTGGAGAAGCCTGTATTTACAAGAAAGTGAGTGGGAGCTCTGTAGCATTTCTAATATTATATGTGGATGACATATTGTTGATTGGAAATGATATAGAATTTCTGGATAGCATAAAAGGATACTTGAACAAGAGTTTTTCAATGAAAGACCTCGGTGAAGCTGCTTATATATTGGGCATCAAGATCTATAGAGATAGATCGAGACGCTTAATTGGACTTTCACAAAGCACATACCTTGATAAAGTTTTGAAGAAGTTCAAAATGGATCAAGCAAAGAAAGGGTTCTTGCATGTGTTACAAGGTGTGAAGTTGAGTCAGACTCAATGCCCGACCACTGCAAAAGATAGAGAGAAAATGAAAGGTGTTCCCTATGCTTCAGCCATAGGCTCTATCATGTATGCAATGATGTGTACCAGACCTGATGTGTGCCTTGCTATTAGTTTAGCAGGGAGGTACCAAAGTAATCCAGGAGTGGATCACTGGACAGCGGTCAAGAACATCCTGAAATACCTGAAAAGGACTAAGGATATGTTTCTTGTTTATGGAGGTGACAAAGAGCTCGTCGTAAATGGTTACGTCGATGCAAGCTTTGACACTGATCCGGATGACTCTAAGTCACAAACCGGATACGTATTTATATTGAACGGTGGAGCTGTCAGTTGGTGCAGTTGTAAGCCCGCTATTATGGCACAGTGTGCTTGTCTTTATGGACGACATACTGGTGCACACGGAGACTTATACAGACCACTTGTGTCTACTGAGGCAAGCCCTTCAGCGGTTGCAGGACTATGAACTCATGGCCAAGAGATCCAAATGTTCATTTGCTCAGACACATATCACCTATTTGGGTCACCACATCAGTGAGCAGGGGATGTCCACTATGACAGAGCACATTTAGTCGGTGCAGAGGTGGAAGCAGCCAACAACAGTCAAGCAGTTGAGAGGGTTCTTGGGATTGGCGGGCTATTACCAAAAAATCGTGTGAAATTTTGGCATCCTTAGCCGACCATTAAATGATTTTCTTAAGAAGAACACCCCATTTGTTTGGACTCCTACAGCCAATGCAGCCTTCCAGGCTCTCAAGCAAGCCTTGGTCATAGCGCCGGTGTTAGCGCTACCGTACTTCTCCAAACAGTTCATCGTGGAGACAGATGCAAGTGGCACTGGCATTGGATACGTGCTCATGCCAGGGGCATGTAGTAGCGTACCTCAGTAAGAGCTTGGCCCCGAAGAATCTGGGATTGTCGGCATACGAGAAAGAGTGCTTAGCCCTTCTGATGGTAGTTGATCATTAGCGTCCATAGCTACAACACTCAGAATTTGCCATCCGTACGGATCAGCGAAGCTTACTCAATTTGACGGATCAATGTCTTAACACTCCAATTCAAAAGAGAGCCTTCACAAAGCTAGTGGGACTCAGATTCCAAATCCAATACAAGGCTGGGATAACTAATCGGGCAGCAGATGCCTTATCCAGACAAGATCCAGACGGGGATACACAGTTAGCGGCTCTAACTGTTGCCATGCTAGCAATCACAACCAGTTATCATCAAGATGCACATGCTCAGCAGCTTATGACCAAATTAGCTCTGGACCCTCATTGTGAAGAAGGGTTTGCCCTACATGATGGAGTCATCAAGTACCAAGGACGTATCTGCATTGGGCCCGATACCGATACACAGCAGTCTATGCTACCTATAATCGAGTCTGCGGGTTATTTGCATGGAAGGGACTGAAGATCATGGTCAAGCAATTTGTGCAACACTGCGAGACTTTATTGAACGTGTTTCACCCGCAGGGCTGCCGCAACCCCTACCCATTCCCAAGCGACCATGGGCGGTAATCTCTCTTGACTTTATTGAAGGATTACCCAAGTCTGGGGGGTATGATGTGATTCTGGTCATAGTGGACAAGTTCTCAAAATACAGCCACTTCCTGCCAATGAAACATCTGTATACAACGCTGATAGTGGATATGGCATTCATGCACAACATCTTCAAGCTGCACGAAATGCCCCTGGCCATCATTTCTGATAGAGATCGTGTCTTTACCGGCAACCTTTGGCAAGAGATGTTCAAGCTCGCTCAAACTCAGCCGAATGAGCTCATCTTACCTCGGATCGACGGACAAACCGAGCGCGTGAATCAGTGTCTGGAGACTTTGAAGGAAATATGCCCTAGAGGCAATAATAAAGTTGTTATTTATATTTCCTTATATCATGATAAATGTTTATTATTCATGCTAGAATTGTATTAACCGGAAACTTAGTACATGTGTGAATACATAGACAAACAGAGTGTCACTAGTATGCCTCTACTAGACTAGCTCGTTAATCAAAGATGGTTAAGTTTCCTAGCCATAGACATGAGTTGTCATTTGATGAATGGGATCACATCATTAGTGAATGATGTGATTGACTTGACCCATTCCGTTAGCTTAGCACTTGATCGTTTAGTATATTGCTATTGCTTTCTTCATGACTTATACATGTTCCTATGACTATGAGATTATGCAACTCCCGGATACCGGAGGAACACTTTGCGTGCTACCAAACGTCACAGCGTAACTGGGTGATTATAAAGGTGCTCTACAGGTGTCTCCGATGGTGTTTGTTGAGTTGGCATAGATCGAGATTAGGATTTGTCACTCCGATTGTCGGAGAGGTATCTCTGGGCCCTCTCGGTAATGCACATCACTATAAGCCTTGCAAGCAATGTGACTAATGAGTTAGTTACGGGATGATGCATTACGGAACGAGTAAAGAGACTTGTCGGTAATGAGATTGAACTAGGTATTGAGATACCGACGATCGAATCTCGGGCAAGTAACATACTGATGACAAAGGGAACAACGTATGTTGTTATGCGGTTTGACCGATAAAGATCTTCGTAGAATATGTAGGAACCAATATGAGCATCCAGGTTCGGCTATTGGTTATTGACCGGAGATGAGTCTCAGTCATGTCTACATAGTTCTCGAACCCGTAGGGTCCGCACGCTTAACGTTCGGTGATGATCCGTATTATGAGTTTATGTGTTTTGATGTACCGAAGGTAGTTCAGAGTCCCGGATATGATCACGGACATGACGAGGAGTCTCTAAATGGTCGAGACATAAAGATCGATATATTGGATGACTATGTTTGGACATCGGAATGGTTTCGGGTGAGTTCGGGCATTTACCGGAGTACCGGGAGGTTACCGGAACCCCCCGGGGAGTCAATGGGCCTTATTGGGCCTTAGTGGAAAGGAGGAGGAGGCGGCCAATGTGGGGGCGCCCCCCCCCCCCAAGCCCAATCCAAATTGGGAAGGGGGCCGGCCCCCCTTTCCTTCTCTCCTTCTCCCCCTTCCTTCCCTCTCCTACTTCAACTACGGAAGGGGGAATCCTACTCCCACCGGGAGTAGGACTCCCCCCTTGGGCGCGCCTAGGAGGCCGGCCCTCTCCCCCTCCTCCACTCCTTTATATACGGTGGAGGGGGCACCCCATAGACACACAAGTTGATCATTGATCTCCTAGCCATGTGCGGTGCCCCCCTCCACCATAATCCACCTCGGTCATATCGTCGTAGTGCTTAGGCGAAGCCCTGTGCCGGTAGCTTCATCATCACCGTCATCACGCCGTCGTGCTGACGAAGCTCTCCCTCGACACTCTTTTGGATCGTGAGTTCATGGGACATCACCGAGCTGAACGTGTGCAGATCACGGAGGTGCCATACCTTCGGTGCTAGGATCGGTCGATCGTGAAGACGTACGACTACATCAACCACGTTGTCATAACGCTTCCCCTTACGGTCTACGAGGGTACGTAGATAACACTCTCCCCTCTCGTTGCTATGCATCACTATGATCTTGCGTGTGCGTAGGATTTTTTTTGAAATTATTACGTTCCCCAACAGACTTATCTCCGGTGCTCAGTGCATGCATGCCCGAAGAACTGGTACAAGTGGGTCTTTCTAGGTGAATACTAGTACAACACCAACTTCCACTCCGTGCTTGGGCGAACACCCTACGAGGTCATCTATGGCACTCTACCGCGGGAGTTTGGGGTTACACAAGTCGACACTAGCACTGTCCAGACTTGGCTTCTTGGCTACAGGAGCGAGAGGTGACACGGGATACTCAAGCAGGCACAGGATCGCATGAAGAAACAAGCAGACAAGCATTGTACGGATCGGGAGTTCAACGTTGGCGATGCCGTCTACCCATGACTATAGTCGTTCATTCAGACTTTGGTGGCTCAATGCCCATTTTAGAAGTTGGCTTTCAGGTACTTTGGACCCTACCCCATCATGGAGCGCATCGGCAAGGTGGCGTACAAGCTGCAGTTACCGGAAGGGAGCAAGATACATCCCGTCATCCATGTTTCGCAGCTCAAGAAGGCGGTCGGCGCGGCGATATAGGTGGAGACGTCACTACCCCCTGGCGCAGAACTCCTTAGCCTTGAGCAGGAACCGAAGGCCATACTCAACAAGAAGACGATCAAGACGGTGCAAGGACCGCAACAGCGCGTACTGGTGCAATGGACGACCCTTCCTCCATCCTTGGCTACATGGGAAGATCTAGGCATTCTGCACCGGCGGTTCCCGACAACGCTGGCTTGGGGGCAAGCCAGTTTCTAAGGAGAGGAGAATGTAAGTACCCCGATGACAGCCGAGAAGGCCCAACACTCATCAGGCCCACAAGACAACAACCAGGCGCACTTGAAGCGGAGGCGAGCCCAGAAGACCTAATACATCGCTGTACTTAAGCCACTCTAGCGTGTGTGTGTGTGAGGGGTTATGGAAGATTACTGTAATATTGACAAGAGTTGATCTCCTCGACACCCTTGCTACCTACCCTTCCTTATCTTCTTCTTGCCCACGCCTTCCTCTATTCCGATCCAATCTGAGCGAGTGAGAGAGACGAGGTCCGTTACAGAGATTGAAAGCACAAGTGCTCCCTGGGTGATTTTGGTAATTAATGTCAACATATTTCTTGTTGGACTAATAGTTCTATCTAGTGTATTTCAGACAAGTTCAACAATGGCGTGGCAAGGACAAGAGGATGTGGAACCCCTTCAAAATGCTAAGGACAAAGAATGGCAATAGCTCAAGACTCTTCATCATTATTTAGTTGATCCAAGATCACATTGAGTCCATAGAAAAGCCAATACTATTAAAAGGGGATGAGGTGTTGCTTAATGGCTTACTTGCTCAAATGCTTAGTGATATTGCTCCAAAAACCCCAGCCACTTTCTCCATACAAATATGTCCAAACCCGAAACTCCAACTCGGCCCCACCGATTCTTTCTATCCGGAGCCACCGAGTTCATATGACATAGTCACTGCCAAAAACCCTAACAGTTCGATCTCACCGATACGGATCTCGGTCTCACCGAGATGGCCTTGCCAACTCTCTGTTATTTGTTGCAATTATTTTGGTCCCACCGAGAATTGCAATCGGTCTCACCGAGATGGCTTGACCAACTCTCTGTTGCCTTATTGCTTCACTTTGGTCTCACCGAGTTGATGCAATTGGTGCCATCGAGACGAGGTTTGCCCTAAGCCCTAGCACATCGGTCCCACCGAGTTGTTCCAGTCGGTCCCACCGAGATTCCTAACGTTCACATTTTTGAACTGACCGGTGCCACCGAGTTTAACCATTCAGTCCCACCAATATGAGTCAAATGTGTGTAACGGTTGGATTTTGTGTGGAGGCTATATATACCCCTCCACCCCCATCTCCATTTGTGAGAGAGCCATCAGAATGTTCCTACACTTCCACCATTTATTTTCTGAGAGAGAACCACCTACTCATGTGTTGAGATCAAGAGATTCCACTCCTACCATTTGAACCTTGATTTCTAGCCTTCCCCAAGTTGCTTTCCACTAAAATCACTCTTCCACCATAGCCAAATCTGAGAGAGAGAGTTGAGTGTTGGGGAGACTACCATTTGAAGCACAAGGGCAAGGAATTTATCATCAACACACCGTCTATTACCTTTTGGAGAGTGGTGTCTCCTAGATTGGTTAGGTGTCGCTTGGGAGCCTCTGCCATAATGTGGAGTTGAACTAAGAAGTTTGTAAGGGCAAGAATATCGCCTACTTCGTGAAGATCTACCCGAGTGAGGCAAGTCCTTCGTGGGCGATGGCCATGGTGGGATAGGCAAGGTTTCTTCTTCGTGGTCCCTTCGTGGGTGGAGCCCTCCATGGATTCGCGCAGCCGTTACCCATTGTGGGTTGAAGTCTCCATCAACGTGGACGTACGATAGCACCACCTATCGGAACCACGCCAAAAATTCTCCGCGTCTCCATTGCGTTTGCACACTCCAATCCCATCCCGTTCCTTTCTTGCAACTTGCATGCTTTACTCTTTCCGCTGCATATACTCTTGTCATGCTTGCTTGAAATGTATCATGAGTGCTTTAACATGTGCTAAACTCAACCTTAATTTGAAGAAATTAAAAACTGCCCCTTTTGCTTGTTAAGGGTCTAATCACCCCCCTCTAGACCCCTCCTCTAAATCTTTTCACTAATTGATACCTCGGACTCCCACTATCCATCCGCAAGGTTACTGCCTCCGTTCTACAGCCCATCTTCGACAAGCTCGAGGTGCGGTTCTCTCCTTAGCGGGCCTCTCTGCTATCCCAGACGAAAGGCTCACGCTTTCTCGGCATGTGCTATATACACGCCATGTTAGTCCATACCCTGCTTGCCATGGCGGATAACCCTCCCATCCTAAAGCAGCCCAATCGCCTAATATGCAACCCCTTCTAGTATGGTCGCAAGTATGCAAGTGGTGTACATAGTCGTGTCAGCTAGCAAAGGGTTTCCGCCTCATTCCCCTTGGTGGCCTCGGCATACTGAATCTACAGCATGTCGACGTCTCTCTCCGCACCTGATGGCTTTGTCTTTAGAGAACTGATTCCTCCCAACCATGGCAACACCTTCACATCCCCTGTGTACCCGAGGTTCATGCTACTTTCTGGTCATCGACATCTCGGTCCATAGGCGGTGACCGCTCCTGTCGTTCCTGGGAGGACCACTCGATCGACGGTTGCTCTATCGCCGACATCACCCTGCTCATCCATGCCATGGTCTCCAAGCGTCGCTGCAAATCCCTTGCCGTCCACAACGGCCTCCTCCAGTGCGCCTGGATCTCTGACATCTGGGGCACCCTAGCCACCACCCAGTACTTCATTCTTTCACGCCACCTTCGCTCAATTGTCCTCAACGATGAGCCCGACGTCCTGCCCTAGCGTTGGACTGAGAATAGCCGTCAACCGCCAAATCATGCTACCAAGCCCTCTTCTCGTGCACGATCACCGATCACCACTGGAGTCTAAATTAGAAATTGTGGGGGGCGTGTGCATCAAATTCTTCCTCTGGCTTTCCCTGCTCGGCAGACGTTGGACATCAGATCGTCTCGCTCGGCATGGACTCCCACGTGACAACATATGCCCTCTGTGCGACCAGGAGCCTAAGATAATGCAACTCCTTTTGTGGGATGCTCTTTCTCTCGGCAATTTTGACATGAGGTGTTTGCTTCATGTCGCCTTAATGTCAATCCACTAGTAGAAAACAAACCTTTCGTCTGCCCCTTTAGTCCCGGTTTGACTACGACCCGGGACTAATGTGACCATTAGTCCCGGTTCCAATGGCTAGGACCGGCCAAGGGCATGGGCATCATTAGTCTCGATGTGTTTGTTACCTATAGTCCTGGTTTGTGATACAAACCGGGACTAAAGGGGTGGTGGCAGGCTAGCGTCAGGCTGGGGCCCCATGAGCCCATTTAGTCCCGGTTTGTATAACCAACCGGGACTAAAGATGCCCCTATATAAACCCTTCGTCTAGCTCAAGCCCAGTCTCTCTCTGTTTTCCCCTTTCCTCTCCTCTATCCTTCCCCTCTTGCTCGAGCTCATCCTCCATTTTTGCCAAGATTTGAAGGCACCCCATCCATCCAAGTGTTCACAAAGGTTAGCAACTTTGTCCTTTCATCTCCCTTTGCTAGATTAGCTCGTGCAATGCTTTATAAGTATAGTGATTTGTGGGTTTTAGTTTGGGAGTAATTATATGTGGGAGTTTATTTGATTTATATGCAATTTGAGCTCAGATTAACTTCTTAGTTTGCATATGTAGGTGTGGTTTACTTAGTGCCTTCCCGTCCCCGTCCTAACCACCATCGATCACCCGCACCGTCCCGTCGCCGGCACCACCTTGGTGAGCCTCTTGTTCTTATCCTTTTTATAAAAAAAAATCATGTTTGTATGATTTAGATAGTTACTTGTATAATTTTCTTACCTGTATGGTTGTTTGTTATACATAGTGGCATGGTTTTAATATCCGTCCCGTCGGCCCTCGTCCGGTTTATGATTCAGATGTGGTATATATATTCTCTTTTATAACTATTTGTTGCATTTTGTGTTTATGACAATTATGCCCATCAAGTTGACATAGATATTTTTATCTAGGAGGTATGTGAACCGAAAATTGCAACCGACCCTCTTGTCGAGAAGTTAAATTTAGCTAAAAAAGAAAACGAGTATTTGAAAGAAAAATTGAAAAGAACTGAAGAAGAGAAGATGAAACTGGAGTTGTATGTTGCCGATGTCATCGATGATCACAAGATCAAGATGGATGCAATGCGCTTGAAGATTAGAAATTAGAAAATATGTCATTAATAAAGAGGCTTGGTATCACTATGCTGTTGGATCAATTGTTACCTTAGTTGCGATCTTGATCGCATTTGTTGTTGCATTTAAATGCTTTAGCTAGAGAGTTTGTATATGTTGTTTTATGAGAATAAGTGTGTATGAACTTTATGTATGAACTTGTATTAATTTGGTCTTTTCGGTGTTGCGTAATGAAGATGAGCCGGCAATGGATGTACGATGACCGACGCTCTCCCTAGTTCATTGATGGCGTGCGTACTTTTCTGCTTGCGGCTGAGGCAAACAAGCGGCCGGATGGTTTTATGTGTTGTCCATGTGCTGTCTGTAAGAATGATAACAATTACTCTAACTTAATAACCATTCGCCTCCACCTGTTTATGTCCGGTTTTCATGTCCGGCTATAACTGTTGGACCAAGCATGGAGAAAGAGGGGTTCTAATGGAAGAGAATGAAGAAGAAGAGGATGATGATGGCTATCCTGGCCATGTGTTCCCTGAATACGATGGTACTACAATGGGGGAAGAAGCTGAAGAACAGTCATCAGATGAGCCCGCTGATGATCTTGGTTGGGCCATTGCTGATGCAAAGAGAAACTGCGCAAGTGAAAAGGAGAAGTTGAAGTTGCAGCGCATGTTAGAGGATCACAAGAAATTGTTGTACCAAAATTGCAAAGATGACAAGAAAAAGCTGGGTACCACACTGAAATTGCTGCAATGGAAGGCAGAGAATGGTGTATCTGATAAGGGATTTGAAAAGTTGCTGATAATGTTAAAGAAGATGGTTCCAAAGGACAACGAATTACCCGACAGTACGTACGGAGCAAAGAAGGTTGTCTGCCCTCTAGGATTAGAGGTGCAGAAGATACATGCATGCCCTAATGACTGCATCCTCTACCGCGGTGAGGAGTATGCGAATTTGAATGCATGCCCAGTATGCGGTGCATTGCGCTATAAGATCAGCCGCGATGACCCTGGTGATGCTGAGGGCGAGCGCCCCAGGAAGAGGATTCCTGCCAAGGTGATGTGGTATGCTCTTATAATACCACGGTTGAAACGTTTGTTCCAAAACAAAGAGCATGCCAAGTTGATGTGATGGCACAAAGAAGACCGTAAGAAAGACGGGAAGTTGAGAGTACCCGCTGACGGGTCGCAGTGGAGAAAAATCAGGAGAAAGTGGCAGGACTTTGTAGATGATGCAAGGAACGTATGGTTTGGTTTAAGTGCAGATGGCATTAATCCCTGTGGGGAGCAGAGCAGCAATCATAGCACCTGGCATGTGACTCTATGTATCTATGACCTTCCTCCTTGGTTGTGCATGAAGCATAAGTTCATTATGATGCCAGTGCTCATCCAAGGCCCCAAGCAACCCAGCACGACATTGATGTGTACCTAAGGCCATTAGTTGAAGAACTTCTATAGCTGTGGGGCAAAAAAGGTGTACGTGTGTGAGATGAGCACAAACAGCAGGAATTGACCTACGAGTGTTGTTGTTTGTAACCATCAATGATTTGCCTGCTCTTAGTAACCTTTCAGGACAGACAAACAAGGGATACCACGCATGCACGCACTGTTTAGATGATACCTAAAGTATATATTTGGGTAAATGTAAGAAGAATGTGTACCTGGGACATCGTCGATTTCTTTCGATCAAGCATCTCTTAAGAAAGAAGGCAAGCATTTCAAAGGTGAGGTGGATCACCGGAAGAAGCCTCGCCACTGTACTGGTGATGATATACTTGATATGGTGAAGGATTTAAAAGTAATCTTTGAAAAGGGTCCTAGCGGACCATCTGTTCCGAATGACGCTGATGGACACGCACCCATGTGGAAGAAGAAATCTATATTTTGGGACCTACCCTATTGGAAAGACCTAGAGGTCCGCTCTGCAATCGACGTGATGCACATGACGAAGAATCTTTGCGTGAACCTGCTAGGCTTCTTGGGCGTGTATGGGAAGACAAAAGATACACCGGAGGCACGGGAGGACCAACAATGTATGCACGAAAAAGATAGCATGCATGCAAAGCAGTATCAAGGTCCTGCCAGCTACGCTCTTACCAAAGAAGAGAAGGAAATCTTCTTTGAATGAATGCTCAGTATGAAGGTCCCGTCTGGCTTCTCATCGAATATAAAGGGAATAATAAATATGGCAGAGAAATAGTTCCAGAACCTAAAGTCCCATGACTGCCACGTGATTATGATGCAATTGCTTCATGTTGCATTGAGGGGGCTTCTACCGGAATACGTTCGATTAGCCATTGTGAAGCTATGCACATTCCTCAATGCAATCTCTCAGAAGGTAATCGATCCAGAAATCCTACCAAGGTTACAGAATGATTTGGTGCAATGTCTTGTCAGTTTTGAGTTGGTGTTCCCACCATCCTTCTTCAATATCATGACGCGCGTCCTAGTTCACCTAGTCGATGAGATTGCCATTCTGGGTCCTGTATTTCTACACAATATGTTCCCCTTTGAGAGGTTCATGGGAGTCTTAAAGAAATATGTTCATAACCATGCTAGGCCAGAAGGAAGCATCTCCAAGGGCCATGAAACAGAGGAGGTCATTGAGTTTTGTGTTGACTTTATTCCTGACCTTAGGCCGATTGGTGTTCCCGAATCGCGGCATGAGGATAGACTGGGTGGAAAAGGCACGCTAGGAAAGGACCAAGTAATATGTATGGACGGGCATTCTTGGGCGCAAGCACACTACACGGCTCTACAAAATTCCACCTTGGTGGCTCCGTATATCGAGGAACACAAGAATATTAGACGCTCCAAACACCCGGAGCAGTCTGATGACTGGATTACACGTGAACACATGGGGACTTTCGGCGGTTGGTTGCAGACACGTCTCATGCATGATGACACTATTGCAGATAAGTTGTACTTGCTGGCCAAGTTACCATCTTCGACTATATTGACTTTCAAAGGGTACGAGATAAATGGGAATACATTTTACATGATCGCCCAAGATAAAAAGAGCACCAACCAAAACAGTGGTGTCCGCTTTGATGCAGCAAACACCAATAGGCATAGAGGAGATATGGGAACTTTACTATGGACGTGAATTAAAGTCCCTTTGTTTCGGTGCAAATGGGTTAATCTTACAGGAGGCGGCGTAAAGGAAGACCCGCGGTACGGAATGACAACAGTGGATCTCAACAATCTTGGGTACACAGACAAACCATTCATCGTAGCCAATGATGTGGCGCAGGTTTTCTATGTGAAGGACATGTCTACCAAGCTGAGAAAAAGAAAAGATAAAGAAGCGAATACATCATACGATGATCCAAAGCGCCACATAGTTCTTTCAGGGAAAAGAAACATCGTGCGAGTGGAGAACAAGACAGACATGTCAGAAGATTATGAAAAGTTTCATGAAATTGCTCCCTTCACAGTGAAGATTGACCCAAGCATCCTGTTAAATGATGAAGATTGTCCATGGTTACGGCACAAAGGGACACATGCAAAGAAAAAGTTTTATACCCCAAGATCCCACTCTCGGATGTGACCGGCTTCACCGTACGTCATCACTTTCTTCTCTAGAGAGTTTCCGGACTTATAACTGGAAAGTCCCACTTCGGACAAACCAGAGGGAATCTTTGTAATAGTTAGGGTATATATGTGTTTTGGCATTTGAAACGCGAAGAAATAGTATGCCCAAACAAAATATTTCATGCATTATGTAGGACTTCATTTGCTATATTTTTGAGCTAAATGACCCTGAAATTGAAAAGCACTACAAATGAACTCTGAAAAGGTTAAAACTTGGCATGGTATCATCATTTCACCCACATAGCATGTGCTAAAAAGTTGAGAGGGTTAGGGCAAAAACTAGATGCACTTCGTGTACAAAATGGAAAATCTCTTTCGAAGTATCAGGGTTTCGGACGAAAACTCATCTGTTACAAAGGCATTTTATTTTTTAAACTTATTTTAATTCCAGACTTTTTGCGCGTTCAATATGCACCATTCAATGCCACATCGTCAATTTTCAACCCTTTTTTACTTCATTTGCTATTTTCATGCATTTACTGATTTTTTTGAGCTAAATGACCCTGAAATTGAAAAGCACTACAATTGAACTCTGAAAAGGTTGAAAGTTGGCATGATATCATCATTTCACCCACATAGCATGTGCTAAAAAGTTGAGAGGGTTACGACAAAAACTGGATGCACTTCATGTACAAAATGGACAATCGCTTTCGAAGTATCATGGTTTCAGACGAAAACTCATCTGTTACAAAGGCATTTCATTTTTTTAAATTTATTTCAACTCCAGACTTTTTGTGCGTTCAACATGCACCATTCAAAGCCACAACATCAATTTTCAACCCTTTCTGACTTCATTCGCTATTTTTCATGCATTTAATGAATTTTTTGAGCTATAAAACTAAAAGAGCTAAACGGAATCTGTTTTTGATTAAAACACATATTTAAAATAACCTAAAAATTACCAAATTGAATATAATGATAAAACACACTAATATTAAACAGCAGGAAAAAGAATCACTCAAAAATCTATTTTTAAAGTAAAGTTATTCACAAACTAGTGATTCACACAAATTTCAAAGAATTCAAATTTAAACTATTCAAATTTGAAAACTACAGGCACTAACAGAAAGTTTATAATTTTTGTGACCTAAAGCAAAAAGATTCACCCAAAAACTCTAAATATTTGGCTGTAAGTAGAAACAAAAGAAAATAAATAAAACAAAAAACAAAAAAATTGGAAAAATATCTTTAGTCCCGGTTGCCACCAAAAACCAGGACTAAAAATTAAAAAATAACAAAAAAGCCCGCCTACTAGGCCACCACGGCCTGCATATGACTAGAAACCCAACTATACATGGGCCAGGATGCAGGCCCCGCAGTGCAGGTAGGCCCAAAGGGCAGAGAGGTTAGGCATGCACTGCCTGCTTAAGAGAGGAGCTCGAGTTGGCAGCCGCAACGGGGCTTATAAACAGGTCTGGGCGCCCTTCGCTTGGCGAGGTGGGACTAAACTTCCACCACCCCGCGGCTTTGCCAGGAACAGGCCTTTAGTCCCGGTTGGTGGCTCCAACCGGGACTAAAGGCCCCCCTTTAGTCCCGGTGCGAGCCACCAACCGGGACTAAAAGCCTGGGCTTCCCGCCGCTCGGCCTGGTGAAATTCACCTTTAGTCCCGGTTGGTGGCTCGCACTGGGATTAAAGGGGGTCCTTTAGTCCCTGTTGGAGCCACCAACCGGGACTAAAGGGTTTTGTATATAAGCTGGCCCTTTGGAAATTTTCCAAACTCATCTATTTCCCCCGACGGCGCCGAAGACCACGACGCCGCTAGGCTGCCGGATCTCGACGTCGCTCTGCTCCCAAGCGCCGCCCGAGCCCGCGCCGGCACCTCCACGCTGCGCGGCGGCGCCGCTCCTCCGCGCGCGCCCGCCTCGCGATCGACGACGCCCGCTCCTCCACAAGCCGTCGCGGCTCGAGCCCACGCCGGCGCCGCTCCTCCCCACCTCCGGCGTACTTCGTCTCCTGCGTCCTCCCCGCCTCCCTCCGCCCCGGCGATCCCGGCCGGTGAGCCTCCCAGCACTTAGCAAATTTTGTTCATCTTTTTTTATAGATTGTTTTTTTTCCACTAGATGTTGTAGATGCTTAGTATATGTATGTATGTATACAATGTATGCTTAGTATATGTATGTATGTATGTATACAATTTGCATAGATTGTTTGTTTTTTCACTACCTAGTTTTTTTTACTATTTTTTAGTTTTTTATACTTTTAATGTTGTATCATGCATAGTATAGAAAAAAATTGCATAGAAAAAAGTTGCATAGAAAACATTTGACCATGTATAGTATAGAAAAAATCTGCATAGGAAATTTTTTTACCATAGGGTGAAATTTTGACCATACGATGGTACTCAAAAACATGTTAATATCTTATTTGGAAAATTTTAATATCTTAATGTTGTATTTGCAAAATTTTGTCATGTATTTGCAAAATCAAGTGAACAAGAATTACAAAAAATCATAATCAAGCATTTAAAAATTTTTAAATTTGCATAGAAATTGGCGTCGACGATGCCCGGCCTGCATCCTCGTCGTCGACTCAGTGGAGACAACCTGCTTGAGAGGCGCCATGTCCGGGACTGGGCTCCGTCGGGCTGGCACTGGGAGGTGCTACCTTCCGGGGCACGCAGCTTGTTGAGGAACCGGGCTCCTGTCGTCGACCCAGAGCTTCTTTGGTGGCGGTCGCGTGGGCCACTTTCGGTGCGGAGGCAGCCGGCCCCCGAAGAGGTGGTACGTCGTCGTGTCAGGGAGGAGAACGAGCACGTCCATCGCTACATGGTTGTGTAGGACGTCAGGTTCTCCAATACCTGGCAGGTTATTCAGGGATCTCACCCGAGTTATGATCATGTGATGGTTCCTTCTCTTTGGGTGTCCACCGCCCGCGCCTCAGGAACCGCGAGTGAACAAGATTATTCGATAATATTCGATCCGTATTAGCTAGTGATGTTATATGATAATATTCGAGATGTATTAGTGATAATACTCGAGATGTATTCGAGATTATATTCGATAATATTCGAGATGTATTCGAGATTATATTCGATAATATTCAAGATGTATTAGTGATATTATTCGAGATGCATATTATCTACTATGATTCAGTTTTTGCTTATTGAATGCATTCTAATTTGAATACTAAATTGTTTTATCTTTCTTCTGGATTAGTTAAGCTATGGACGATAGCGGCAGAGACGGAGACGAGATCATGTTCGACATCATACGCTCCCCGAGCCCAGAGAATGAACGTGAAGATGACGGCTCACAATATCTAAACAATTCCGGTGAGGGATAATATCTGAACAATTCCGGTGAGGGTATATTAGAGGAAGAACCAACAGACGAGGGCCACACAAACAATGATGGCGAAGGAAATGTTCTTCAATTAACAAAGACGACGAGGTATATATAAGGCCTCTGGTGATCATTACATGTATTAATTAATTTTTGTGTGTGTGTGTATTAACGAATCTTTCTTCTTTTAGCCCTCCGGATCGAGCAAACCTTCTACAAGCAGGGCAGTACGAGGCCCGGCCAAAAGGTTGCAGGAATATTAACGAATCTTTCTTCTTTTAGCCCTTCGGATCGAGCAAATCTTCTACAAGCAGGGCAGTACAAAGCCCGGTCAAAAGGTTGCAGGCTGGCATAAAGTACAACATCGATGAGGTCAAACCAAATGGCGAACCGCTTGCTCTTAAAAATAATGCGGACAAATTTACTCGTCAGTGCGGATTTATTGTCAGGTACCAAATCCCGGTCTCCGTTCAAGAATGGAATAAGCCAAAGGGAGATCGAAGAGTTAGTTTTGTCTATGATAGAGCAAAAGATCTGCTATGGAAAACGCTCATGTCACATTTCACCCTACCAGAGCATTTAACAGATGCAGAACGGGAGAAAGTCAAGAAGAGTGCTCTTCAGAAGATGGCCACAGCATTCTGCAACCATAAGAAAAGATTATGGGCCGGCTACGTCGAAGCAGGAAAGCAGACTCCAGAATTCACTGGAGCACTGGAGAAGGCAAAAGATCACTGGGACTCTTTGTTGAAGTTCAAGGAATCGGAAGCAGCTAAGGAACGGTCGAGGAAAAACAAGATTAATGCTGCAAAACAAAGTTTTACCATGTTCTAGGGCCAGGTGGCTACCAGATCGGCCGGCCTAAGTGGGATGAATCTGAGGAACAGATGATTGCTGCAGGGGTCACTCCAAAAACATTGGGTTGGCCCGACAGGTGCAGGACTTGGTTTTATGTGCATGGGAGAAAGTTGGACCCAAGACAGGGGAGATTATGGAGCGGGCAAGTCTTAAAGAAGCCTCCGACACTTTACTTGTTGCAATAGAAGAGGCTCGAATGGGGGCGTTCAAGCCCGAGAGAGAGAACGACGAGCTTACACGTGCCCTGAAGAATCCTGAACACCCGGGACGAACACGAGGCAAAGGCGTTCTTCCGTGGGTTGAGGGGTTTACGGAGTGGAACCCCACTTACAGAAGTCGTGCGAGAAAGAAGAAGCAGGAGGAGGACCAGAAGAAGCAGGAGGAGGACCAGAAGAAGCTGGAGGAGGAGGAGCAGAGGAAGCAGGAAGCAGACCGCCTTCAACAAGTAGAATCAAAGCACGCGGAGCTGGAACGCGCTTTCATGCGGTAACAGGAGCAGATCGACACACTTAGCCAGAAAAGGCAGCGGCAGCAGCAAGCAGATCCAGCATTGGATAGCACCGTCCCATCTAGGCCGAAAAGCAGCGTGGGTTCCACGGGGGTCCCGACCGATGATGCACTGCTGGCTAGATACCCCATGGATGATATCGAAGATATGACACCTTGTGAGCTACACATGAAACTGAAGAACATATCTATGAAGGTGGCGATCGGCTATGCTTTATCAAATCCCCCCTGAAGCAACCTTCCATGGCAATCCGATTCCAGCTGGCTATGCTCGTGTCGGGGTGGATGAAGTGATGTCGAGATATGACACACTAGAGCTTGACATTCCTGGAGGTCAAGAGGAGCGCACACTGGGAGACGCCATACGTGCTATCATTCTATGGAGAAAGGATTGCATCGTCTTTCCAAGGCCACCGACTCCTCCTCCAAGTCTGTCACGTCATCCGACTCCACCCCACCCCGAGACGGAGCACAGCGCTAGTCCGCCACTGCATCAGCCGACTCCACTCCACCCCGAGATGGAGCCCATCAGCGCGAGTCCGCCATATCGACCTCGGGCGCGTCAGCCTTCTCCAAAGCAGAAGAGAGAACCAAGGAAGAAAGCCTCTCCTCCTGCCAAAAAGAAGTTGGCTTACGACATGACCGTCGAGGAAACCAATGCCCAAGTTGATGCCGAAGTGAAGGCCTTTTTTGCGAAGAAACCGCCCCCGCCGCCAAAGGAGAAAATACCTGAGAATGTCATACAACACTTTGTGGATCTTGCTAAACCGGCTGTGAAGAAAATCCAATCAGACTATGAACGCTCTATTAGCAAGTCATATCATGCACAAAAAGATAAGGAGTCGAGCCTTACAGGTAGTTAGAAAAGCGGGAAAACTTTTCCCCAGCTGGAAAAACAGGCACTGCAATCGATCCCCCCGCTCATTGTACAATTACATGTGAGTACCGCCGATAAGCCGGTAATAACCGACGCTGCTAGAGAGATGGCTAGAGAGGCCGGTGTCACTGTTGAACAACTCCTAGGCATCGAGGATCTCCCCATGATTCAAGAGGAGGAAGTAGCATGGAAATATGTCCCCGGCCAACCTCTGGTCAGGCCTGAGGAGGTCCCGCTTCTATCAACGAAAATGCGCAGATTGCATGACTGGTACCTGAGAGAAATACAGAACGGGCGAGAGAGCCTCATGGTGAAAGTCAAGGCAGAGCATTACTTCCATGAAAAAGATTTGTGGGTTGAGTTTCAAGAAATGTTTCAGTTATTCAATCAAGACGCACTCGACAAATCTCTCGTCAGTTGCTATTGTCTGTAAGTGATTTCTTTCTGTAATTTAAGTCTCTAGCTGTGCTCGTTCATTGCCTGTAATTATCCTCACTATATTCTTTTCTGCGGTATTATTGAGAATGAAGATTTATAAAATGAAAAGAGACAGAGTCTATGGCATTGGGTTCATTGACCCAAATACCGTTAATGAAGGTATGTGGAAAATCAGCCCAAAAGACACAGAGAGAAGCTTGCTAGAGTTTTTGAAGCAACTAAATACCCAACCAGAAATACTACTTCCTTACAACTTTGGGGGAGTGTTACTGTCTTGTACTACAAATTCTATTTTGCTTACTAGGTGTTAATAAGTGTAGTTGATGAGTTATGCACATGCCCGCTTATACAAACGTGTGCGCATGCAGTTTCCACTGGATCCTGCTAATCATTGAAGTTGACGAGGGAAAAGTTCAAGTACTGGACTCACTACTTAAAGAACCTAAAGAATACTTAAACGTGAAGATGATGCTCGACAGGTAATTTCAATCATTATCGCACTATGTCGGCCTCTTTAGTTCATTTCCTGATATCAACTAATTAATAACTCATTTATTCATTTTCTTTGCCGGGCGGGGTTTGGCAAAAGTTCATCAAAGAGGTTATCGGCCCATGGAAACCAGAGCTGAAATGGGTGCGACCCAGGGTAATTAAGTAGTACTAGCTACGTCCGCGCATCTCTTTAATTCTAGTTTCAATACCATTATTATGCTTGATTAATTATTATCTAATTGAATTCTATTCTCGTAAAGTGCATGAGGCGGGCGTCGGGGAATAATTTATGTGCATACTATGTTTGCGAGAACATTCGCTTTATGACAGAAAGGAACAAAAAAGGAAGAAATCTTTTGGTACGTAAACACAATTCATAATTCTTTTTATCATGATCTAATATATATATACACACACAACTAATATATTCATATTGATCTCCTTCTTTAATAAAGATGCAAGAGATGCGGGATTAGCTCCTACCAACGGACCGCATACGAGCACTTCAAGAGAAAATGACGGGATTTTTGCTTGACCAGGTCATAGATCCCAAAGAAGAATACCATTTCACCTAATACCTGCATGTAATCTGCAAATTGTAGGAGAAATTTTATCTGTGTGTGTGTGCGCGCGCGCGCGTGCGTGCGTGTGCCAAATTGTATGTCCCGCCGCTTGGATAAAGAAAGGGCAACAGCTGCAAACGGAAGTCAGCTCCGTGGCACTTGCATGCACTGTGTTGTCATCATTCGTGTGTGCCGCTCTGTTCGTGCTCTGCAGTGGCACTTGACGACTGCAGTAGCGTAAAATATGTTTGAAATAAAAAGAAATTAAATGAAAAACACAAAATAAACCATAAGCCCTATAAAACCCTAAAACCCTAAACCCCTAAACCTCTAGTCCCGGTTGGTGTGGGACTAAAGGTCCCCAGCCCCGGCGCGCTGCCAGTCACGTGAAAGGGATTTAGTCCCGGGTTGTGGCCAACCGGGACTAAAGAATGGGGGCCTTTAGTCCCGATTTATTAGTCCCGGTTGGTGAACCGGGACTAAAGGCCCTTACAAACCGGGACTAATGACCGGTCCTCTACTAGTGATCCCCCGAGGCACGGTCATGACTTTATGGCGTGCTCACCTCTACCATCTCCACCTCGACCAGCTGCTTTCGCCAGGGCATTGCCTCCCTCACCACTCTCACCGTGTGGACAATCTGTAAACAGCGGAACGACTATGTCTTCAACAGGGCGCGACCCTCTGTCGCGCAAAACTCTGTCGCGCACACGGTGCACTCCGTTCAAGGCAAAGCTTGCTTGTGCGCACACGCCGGTGACAAAGGTTTAGCAATCCTTCTCCCGGAGACGTAGGCCATCGTGTATTGGGGTAGCGCAGCCCCTAGACTACATGCACACCGGCAACTCACTCAGGCCAGCCATGTGTACATGCTTGCGAGTTGCTTCTGTACCCTGTACCATGTATCTACACTCTCCTATCAACGAAAAGATACGCAAAGCTTTTACGTATTCACGGATATATTTTTTTGGCAGTTTACAGTAGGTAGACATACCCTCTTCGATCAGTACATGCATATGTACAAACAATCAGTGGCGGAGTTATGCGTCGCCACTGCACAAAATCACAGCACACCGCATCACATCATTTTGATCTATTTTCTACAAGTTCTTCACTAAACGCCCACAGCCTCTTGGCCAGCTCTGCATCTCTTGCGACGGACGTCGGCGTCGCCTCGTTGCAACCGGCGAAGTATTTGCCGGACACACCCTTGGTATCAGGATGCAATGCCACATAACAGGTAGTTGCAGCTCCCTGAACAACAAATTAGTTTTGTCAGGCTAAAATCTTGTTATCATTTTAGCTTTCATAGAAAAATATCTTCTTGGGAGACATTGATACTGATGGCCATGTATTTTGGAATGAGAGATATGCTTGGTCTTCTTGTGGGAGATGACACTGACGGCCATGTTTCGATTACCTGGGGTATATCCTTCACAAAAGGCTTGACCAGCGAGAAAATCGAGGCCAGCACACCTGCAGAACATTCAGTTTAAGGCTTGGGGTACTGCTTAAGTGTATTGGGCAGAACAGTTTCCTTCGGAATCAATGTGTTATGTTTTCAGTGATATTACTGTTTGTCGTGATGTAGCGAACGATGTTGGTTCCGATGATTCCAGGGTGCAGCGAATTTGCAGTCAGATCACATCCTTCTTCCTGGATTTCCACCAAACAACCTTTAGTCCTTTAAGGCCTGACACAATGTGCATTACCTTACTGTGCATCATGTTGTTTCATCAGCTCAGAACAAAATAACAACATTATTTTGCAAGTGCATCGCTTAGAGCCTTAGACTACTCAAAATCATTGTCAGGCTTCAGCTGATGCTTTGTTCTAGGCTCATGATGAATAATAGGGATGTAACATGTAAGAGATCGCAGACCTGAAAACGCCTGGATAGCTCATTTGCATGGAGAATATTTGCTAATTTGGAGTGCGAGTATGCACTAAATGCATTGTACCTGTAAATTTTTCAATACGTTAGAAGGAACTTCAGCTAGATCTTACTCCCTCCGTCCCAAAATTCTTGTCTTAGATTTGTCTAAATACGGATGTATCAAGTCACATTTTAGTATTAGATACATCCATATCTAGACAAATGTAAGACAAGAATTTTTGGACGGAGGGAGTATGTTGAATTCATGCAAACAAAATCAGTAAAGAATAGCATATTGCTGACTTGGACTTGTTGTTCAGCTTGTTCAGATCAAAGCCTTTGCCATCACTCCTTCTATGAGCTGTTGAAGCTAGGTTTACGATCCTGCCCTGCACACCGGTCTCCTTGGCAGTTGATTTCATCTTGTCAAGTAGAAGATTTGTCAGCAAGAAATGGCCTGCTCGCAAGGTGAAAAATTCAAAAGGTGTTTGAATAGGCCTGAACTACTGAACATCTCATATCAACGCAGCATCAGCAATAGCAGATATTCTGATGTTTACAGCAATGACTGTTGATGGGTAACAGTGTACGATCAAAGGCATCTATCACGGCGGTCTTGACACTAGTGATGAACTTGTACAACTCTTATTTATAACATAAAGGGATGTAACTGCACAATACATACCAAGATGATTCGTTGCAAATTGTAGCTCAATGCCATCTTTGGATAGCTGGAAAGGGCAGGCCATTATCCCTGCATTGTTTCTTCAGAGAAGGCCAGAATAAATAACCCAGTCAGTGTGTTTACCAGTAACAACCAAACTTTGTGCCTCTTTTGAATATTTGATGATGCCTAATTACAATGACATACATGAGGACGTTCAGATGCTTATGGGAGGAGTTGAAGGAGCCCGCGAAGCTGCGAACAGAGTCGAGGGAGCTCAGATCCATCTCCATGACATGTAGCTTCGAGCTCGGGACCTCTTCAGCGAGGCTCTCTTTCACCTTCAGCCCACTCTCGAGCGTCCTTGCTGGTATGATCACATTTGCTCCCCTCAGAGCAAGAACTCTGGCCGTCTCCTTGCCAATGCCATTTGTTGCTCCTGCATATGACAACCAATAGTGCAGAATCGTCAGTCTGCCTCATGTATTGTACTGTACTCTGAATGAGCATAAATGTGCTTGAAATTGTCTTTTAATCATGATAACTGAACAATTCCCTTATTTTTTACTCACGTTGCAGAGATTGTACATTTATCAAAAATAATAGTACAAATAGCTACAATAATTACAGATTTCAAATGCAAATAATCCCATTAATGATATTTTGTGCTTTTTAATCACTAATCTGTTAATTAATCAGCACATTGTCAGCAAGCGATGAGACTCGCCATCCAGCCACTACTAGCAGTAGCACACAAGGGACAAACAGAGTCGCAAAAAATGCTGCAGCAGAATCACGCACCTGTGACGATGGCTGTGAGTTGGCTGGCGTCGATGCCGGCGGCGATGTCCTCAGCGGTGGACGCGGATCCGAAGCCCGAGAGCCCACGCCGCCCCCACGGCCAGCCCCAGATCCCCATCGCCGTTGCTGCCGCCGCCAGCCACCACCTCCTTCGCTAGTCGGTATGTTTCGACACTAAGCTACGTTGGCCTCTCCTCTCCAGCAGCAGATTAGAAGGATTGCGGCGGAGGATCGTCGACCGTGCTATCTTTTCATGCTATCTGAGCAGGCTAATTTCGCACGAATCTTAATGCGGTACTATACACTCTGATTTTTATTTGTTTATTTGCCGAACAGAACACGGATCTAATAACCAAATGCCCCAAAAACAAAACATTTTTTTTTACTTCTTAGTGATCTAAAACATCTTATATTTGTTAACAGGGCGACTACATCAAAATCCCTAAGGATCGGCCATTTTCATCATTCCAAATGGGTCGATGGCGTGCCGCCGCATACCACTTCATTGTAGCCGACTTCTTGTCGTTGTTGATCGCAGACAAGAAGTCATCAAGGACACGGGTCTGCCGAACCAACATCATGAAGAAGACACTGTCACTACTGCAAGAGTCGCAGATCCAAGAATCAAGACTCCATTGTTTCTCGCATGCATCACACAACATGATGGAGGCGCGGCTGCGGGATAAAAGAAAGTCGTGTGAAGACCTCCTGACTGCCATCGACAAGCTCAAGCCGGCTCAGAAGAAGAGCGGCGACAACAGCGCGCCGACGGTTAGTGCTCGTTCGGTGGCCATGGAAACTTGGTGTATTTTTTATAATTTTGAGATGTTTTGTACTTCTGATGAAATTTTATAATAGATCTAATACTTTTCGCAAAAAAAAGGAAGCCGTTTCATGAGCCAAGAAACCCTACAGATCATAACCTCACCAACCAGAATGACCGGCAGGAAAATACACTGTCGAGCTATCGATGTCGCCGTCGATGACACCATCGAAATGGAGACTTGAGGGAACTTATTCGACCGGCTTCATCGTCACCACCATCAACGCATTGTTTGAGAATACTTTACTGAGTGTCGCCGCCACCACCGTCAAAAGGGTAAAAAGTAACAGTTATCGAAAACCTACGTAAAAGTCGTAAATCAGAAGAACAAAAACTATGACTCAATCCGGTATATCGGGGCATTCACACATTCTTACACTGGGGGTGGATGAGGATGGGGCGGTGACCTACCTGAAAAGAGAAGGTGATGGCGCGGTGCATCGAGGGGGCAACTTTCCTAGGGTTTGAGAGAAACGGTTGAAAGAAATACAAAGAAAACATGCACACCGTAGTACGATCTCGTATGGTTGTGTCTTCTGGTGTTTTCTATAAGAAAGTATCTTGTGTGGTTCTGTAGATATTATTAGCTGTATCTAGCTATATGTTTTCTATGTTCTTATTTTTATTTTACACACAAAACTATTTTTTTCCTTTTCGGAATGAAGAACACAAAATGGAAAACAAAAAGAAATAGTTCTATTGTAATACAAATTTGTTTTCATTTTCGAAATGAAGAACATAAAACGAAAAACAAAAAAGAAATAGTTACTTCTTCCGTTCCTTGATGGCGCGGTGCACCGAGGGGGCGACTTTCCTAGGGTTTGAAGAGAAACGGTTGAAAGAAATACAAAGAAAATGTGCACACTGTAGTACAAGATCTCGTATGGTTGTGTCTTCTGTTTTCTATAAGAAAGTATCTTGTGTGGTTCTGTAGATATTATTAGCCGTACCTAGGCATAGTTTCTTCTCTGTTTTTTATTTTTCTTTTACCCACAAAACTATTAAAAAAATACCTTTTCGAAATGGAGAACACAAAATGGAAAACAAAAAAGAAATAGTTCTATTCTAATACAAATTTCTTTTTCATTTTCGAAATGAAGAACATAAAAAAACAAATAGTTAGTCCCTCCCGTTCCTAAAAAAATGGAAGCACGCCCGTGGGACTCGAACCCACAATCGCTTGATTAGAAGTCAAACGCCATATCCATTAGGCCACGGGCGCTGCTGTGATTTTCCTGCCACTCGTACCTAGTATTTATTAGTTCTCTCAGTGTTATTCTCCCCTTTCTCTTTCGTAAGAAAACACTGGAATGAACTAGGTCCATGGTTCTTGTGTGGCGATGCTGATGTCAACCCCCCTGTATCTACCACCTGTTTCTTGGACTGAATCCATGTCCATGTTCTTTTTTCGTGTTAACTAGTCCATGTTCTTTCTTGCCTGTCACGTACTCCGTATTTGCTTGGTCGGCCGAGTGTGCTTGATGTAGCAACATGATATCGGATTCAATGCACGACTGTTCAAAGTTCTGATAACCAAGCAGAAACTATGTGCTGACTCGAGTGCCCTTTTAGGTAAATACTACTAGAGCTGTACACATATGCGCATGTATTAGCTACGCAAGGACAAGGTTTGATACCAGGCCAACAAAACCACAAGGATAAACCTTGATACCAAATTATTTTACGTGTTTCAAAAATATTGCAAGATCAGCAGTATATACTCTCATTTGCAGAGGCAAACACTGTACAAGGTAGGAACCAAAACTGCTGTGAATCCAGCAAATGAAAGCCTTTCAGATAACTTCTATTGGCCGTTGCCATTGAGAGTTTAAGCAGCTGTGGGAGGCTACACACACAGTTATCATGAATTCCTGAGAATTACAGTAGCAGCACGTTGACATAACAGAGGATTGGCTTCTAAATGTGCTTCAAGGTTTATGACAATAGCTGGACAGCTGCGATTTTCGGGATCTTTTCCCGGAGCTTCTGAGTGAGGGCCACTCGTACAGTCATCACGCCAGCAGCTGGGCCTGTGAGCCTGACCTTCACAATAGGTTCCTCGATTGAAACAAACTCAAGCTCACCACCCCCTGTGCCGGAAAGGTATGGCCTGATCTCGTCAAGAACCTGATTGTCAGTGAAAGCAAGTCAGCAGCTGGTCACTCCAAACAGTTCTACCTATACATAAGTTTAGTGAAACAAGAAATTCGAATAAAGATACTTTATGAAGGGAGCCTATATACTGTTCATAGCAAAAAGGAAAATGGCATAGGTCAGAATATTTCACTGCTTCAGCCTGCGAGACACAACTATTTGGATCAATAGAAGCTACGTAGAAGGTTAAAAAAAATAGACAAGAGATATGCTTGATATACAGAACATTTTCAGAACAATTTGAAGCATTAACAACCAAATTAGCACATCATAAAATTGATGAGGAACTCACATACGAATACTTCCTCCTAATTTTATAGATCATAATAAAACATGTGCAGTCAAACATTTGATGATCAATGTGTCGAATCGTTATGGCCACCCAAATGAAAAAACGCCCTTTATCAAATATGTGAGTATACTGGATGTAATAACGTCTTATATTATGGGACGGAGGGAGTAGGACTTAGTGGTTGTCAAAGTAATACTACGAGACCGTCCCAATGTCCAAAAGTTCTAACATTTTAAGATTTGAGGGATAAAAATATACCATGTGTCAAAACTTCAGTTGTTAAAGCATATTTACATGATTCAAAACTACTTTTGAAAGGAAAAAACTAAGCCTGAAACTAGACAAAGTTGTCGATCAAATCAACCTAAAACATGAAAAAAAAATATCTCCATTCTTCAAAATGCTACAAGCATCAAGTAATCAGTAAATTTACTTAAATAACATAAAACCCGGTTACCTTTTCTATGTTCTCTTCGTTCAATTCAAGACCAGTCTCCTCATCAGCAATAGGTTCAACTGCAACGATCTCAGGTATTTTCTCCATCAAACGTCGCTCAATACCCATCTTCATTGTTGTTACTGAAGCTGGGCATGATCCACATGCTCCTTGCAGCTTCAATCGCACCACATTTCCGTCAATCTCATGCAGCACGACATTACCTCCATCGGCCATAAGGTAAGGTCGCACTTCATCCAACACCAACTCAACATTTTCAGCAGTCAATGGCAGCTCGACCGCTGGATCTGGGTTGGCAATAGCCTGAACCACTGCCAGAGAAGGATACACCGTTAGTTCCACACTATGACACCATAATCCCTTGCCATACACAAGTATGCTTCAGTACCTAATCCAATACTACCTCTGTACCAAAATATAAGATGTTTTCTCAGTTCAACAAAGCTAGGATCTGCTCCGGCTTGGCACCAACTCAGGAATGGTTAACCTTGTTTTAAAAGAATGGTTGACCTTGGTTTAAATTGATATGAAACGTTTATAAGCTAGATCATCGCACTCTAAAGGCCATACAGTAACAGACTATTCTGTTAGGGATTAAATGCGAGTTGCACTATCATCCACTTCAACTGATGCATAACTACTAGAGAGTTTGCACTATCAGCACGAAACACGAGTAGTACATACAACACATAATATGGAGGGTTTGCATCTACAAGTCATTGACCTGTTGCACTATTTGAACACCTGCTAGAATCAAAGGGTCGGCTTGCACGAGCTAGTCCTAGCTGGAGAACATAGCAAACAATACAATATAGAGGAAGAATAGCCCGACTTCACAATAGAAAGATGAGATTTATAGCAGCACAAGTTGGGGCCAAATTCTTGTTTGAGAGTTGTCCAGATTTACACCATCAAAACTCCACGGTACGTCCCTCAATGATTATTCTGTTTTTATGCTCGAGGCATCTCTCTACCAATCCGAAATCGTAGACAAGGGAAGACAACAGGAGTAGAACCCGGTCATGAATGAACAAACCAACAAATCGACTCACCTTGCCGCCGCCGCCGGCGAGCGGGGGTGGCAACCAGCCTCGGTGCAGAGGAGGTCCGGACACCCGTCCGACAAGGCAACGCAATCCCCACCTGCGCGCCAAATCAAGAACCCGTCAGCTCGACAGAGCCAGGAAAACGCCTCCGAGGGAAAGGGTAAAGACAAGCGCAAACCCTAGCCTTGAAGGGGGTCGCGGACGAGGATGTGGACGGGGAAGGGCTCGGCACCCACGGCGCCGCCGCCGCCGCCGTCGCCGTCTGCATCTCCTCTA
Organism: Thinopyrum obtusiflorum; assembly: GCA_036873465.1. Classification (NCBI taxonomy): domain Eukaryota; kingdom Viridiplantae; phylum Streptophyta; class Magnoliopsida; order Poales; family Poaceae; genus Thinopyrum; species Thinopyrum obtusiflorum. Next base: position 29,180 of record JAAAWM010012143.1, on the reverse strand, counting down.
GAGCAGCAAAAGGGGGATTCGTGCTCTTACGTGCGCGAGGCGGTTGTTGGCTGGACTACGGGGGGAGTCGGAACGGAGAAGCCAAAGCTGCGTTTGTGGTTCGGTGAAGACCCGTGTCCTCTGCCTGTTCTTCTCTCTCGAAAGTTTCCATTTTACAGCCCCCAGAAAAATAAGGTTTCCTTTTCTCAGAGCCTCTTTTCAAAGTTTAGAGCAGGTTTTGTATAAATCTGTCCCGCAAAATCGTAAAGTTTTACAGTTCCAGGCAGTTCATCCCATACACAGAACAACTATTGCAAACCGTGCACTAAATTTAATAGCTTAAACATAGTTTTTGTTCTGGCTACATAGTTCATCCGAAAACACCGGAGTTTATAACACTAAAAACATTATTAGATAATAAAAACTAGCTCGACGACAGGGGCGATGGCTCACGGCTTGACGTTGAGGCAGTACTCGCATGCCGACCGGTAGAAGATGTTGGCGAGATGGTACTCCTCCTTCACCGCCTCAAGGCATTCAACGGCGCCCTCTTCACCGGCCTCCACTGCCTCCTTCGGGGTGTGGTTCTCGATCTCCGCGTCACGGAGCCTCTTGGTAGTCGGCCATAGCTGCTCGCCGAGCTCGTTGAAGTGGTTCCACGCGCTTCGGCCACCGTTGCGGGAGAGCGCGCCTGCACCGAGCGCCATGGCTCGATGGCGGGCAAACTGGAGCTGCCGACCTCCATGTCGTGCTGGGCGCGCTTGTGTGGCGGCGACCCGCCACGGCCCCGAGCACCTCCCGACATGGATCTGCTCTGGAGAAGGCAAAAAAAGGTTGGAATCAGTCGCCGGAGAAACAAAATGAAGGTGGCGGAGGGGAGAGGATTGCAGCGGAGGGGGTAGACCTTATCTAAGACGGGAACCCTAACCTCCCCCCCCCCCCCCCCCCCCCCCCCCCCCCCCTCCCTAGATATAGCATCAGACGCGGCGCTTTGCGGGGCGCCCGTATATTTTTTACGGGCTGGGCGAAATTTAGTGCATCTGTTCCGGCCCCAAAAACCCCAAAATTGAAACCAATGCAAATATACGCCCGGTGCTGGAAAAGCGCATGTTCCTCTTATAGTATCAGTTGTAGAAAATACTATTTTTTAAGGAAAAGGGTGATAATATAAAATTTGGTGCCCTAATGGTTTTAGGTGAAGAGCTAACAGACTTTTGGGCACCAGAAAAAATCGTGCTCTAAAACTGGTGCCTAAAATTTTTGGGGTTCTTCATATAAAAACATATTTTAGTATGTTCAGTGCAATTAATCTGAAATAAACAATATCAAATTCATGTCAAATTAATCTGAAACAAAATAAAACACAAATAGTACTTAATTAGTAGTACATAGTTCATCAATCACAAACTCAAATTCAACACAATTGTTCATCAAACGTAATGCAAAATTCGTCATGAAACATTTTTCGACAAAGGTTGATTTTATTTACTCAAAGTGAAGCACCAAGTGTGTATAATAAACATAATAAGCACGCATCCGGACTCTGTATAGATAGAATACACACAATCAACACCAACGCGCATACACAACTAAACACGCCGGTAACTAGCAAAGTCGTACGAAACCAAAGCTATGACATAACGAGGAAAAAAGACTGAAGTGATCAAAACAATGATGGCCCAGAAACTACAGGAGTGATCATATCCGCATCAATCATCATATCCGCATCAATCATCTCTTGACACCATATGGACAATGAGGTTTTTCAACAGTAACACCTTTACACTAGTAGAAAACAGGGCTTTGGTCCAGGCAGGGCAAGCCCATTAATCCCGGTTCATGAGGCCAGGGCGCGGGCCGGGCCTCGGGGGCCATTGGTCCCGGTTCGTCTGAGACCATTGGTCCCGGTTCCAGACACAAACCGGGACCAATGGGCCTTACTCCTGGCCCACCACCTTTAGTCCCGGTTGGTGTCTGGAACCGGGACCAAAGGTGTTTTTTTACCCAAACAAAACTAAACCAAAACTATAATATTCTACAATAGCAAAAAGAATCAACTAAAAAGCTTTAATAAAACTCTAATAGGAAAAGGAATCAACTAAAAAGAATCAATAAAAAATAAAATTTATGCAACTTAAATTATATAAAATTTATGCAACTAAAAAGAATCATTTGTAGTGCTTTTCAATTTCATAGTCATTTAGCTCAAAAATATGAGTGAATGCATGAAAAAGAACAAATGGAGTCCGAAAGGGTTGAAAATTACTGATGTGGCTTTGAATGGTGCATTTTGAACACACAAAGAGTCTGGAGTTCAAATAAGTTCAAAATAATGAAATCCCTTTGTAACAGATGAGTTTTCGTCCGAAACCCTGATACTTCGAAAGAGATTGTCCGTTTTGTACACGAAGTGCATCCAGTTTTTGCCGTAGCCCTCTCAACTTTTTAGCACATGCTATGTGGGTGAAATGATGATAGCATGCCAACTCCCCCCCCCCCCCCCCCCCCCCCCCCCCCCCCCCCCCCCCCCCCCCCCCCCCCCCCCCCCCCCCCCCCCCCCCCCCCCCCCCCCCCCCCCCCCCCCCCCCCCCCCCCCCCCCCCCCCCCCCCCCCCCCCCCCCCCCCCCCCCCCCCCCCCCCCCCCCCCCCCCCCCCCCCCCCCCCCCCCCCCCCCCCCCCCCCCCCCCCCCCCCCCCCCCCCCCCCCCCCCCCCCCCCCCCCCCCCCCCCCCCCCCCCCCCCCCCCCCCCCCCCCCCCCCCCCCCCCCCCCCCCCCCCCCCCCCCCCCCCCCCCCCCCCCCCCCTTCAACTTTTTCAGAGATCGCCCCCCCCCCCCCCCCCCCCCCCCCCCCCCCCCCCCCCCCCCCCCCCCCCCCCCCCCCCCCCCCCCCCCCCCCCCCCCCCCCCCCCCCCCCCCCCCCCCCCCCCCCCCCCCCCCCCCCCCCCCCCCCCCCCCCCCCCCCCCCCCCCCCCCCCCCCCCCCCCCCCCCCCCCCCCCCCCCCCCCCCCCCCCCCCCCCCCCCCCCCCCCCCCCCCCCCCCCCCCCCCCCCCCCCCCCCCCCCCCCCCCCCCCCCCCCCCCCCCCCCCCCCCCCCCCCCCCCCCCCCCCCCCCCCCCCCCCCCCCCCCCCCCCCCCCCCCCCCCCCCCCCCCCCCGTTTGTAGTGCTTTTGAATTTCATGGTCATTTAGCTCAAAAATATGAGTGAATGCATGAAAAAGAACAAATGAAGTCAGAAAGGGTTGAAAAATGCTGATGTGGCTTTGAATGGTGCATTTTGAACACAAAAAAAGTCTGGAGTCCCCCCCCCCCCCCCCCCCCCCCCCCCCCCCCCCCCCCCCCCCCCCCCCCCCCCCCCCCCCCCCCCCCCCCCCCCCCCCCCCCCCCCCCCCCCCCCCCCCCCCCCCCCCCCCCCCCCCCCCCCCCCCCCCCCCCCCCCCCCCCCCCCCCCCCCCCCCCCCCCCCCCCCCCCCCCCCCCCCCCCCCCCCCCCCCCCCCCCCCCCCCCCCCCCCCCCCCCCCCCCCCCCCCCCCCCCCCATGCCAACTTTCAACCTTTTCAGAGATCATTTGTAGTGCTTTTCAATTTCACGGTCATTTAGCTCAAAAATATGAGTGAATGCCCGAAAAAGACCAAATGAAGTCAGAAAGGGTTGAAAATTGCTGATGTGGCTTTGAATGGTGCATTTTGAACACACAAAGAGTCTGGAGTTCAAATAAGTTCAAAATAATGAAATCCGTTTGTAACGGATGAATTTTTGTCCGAAACCCTGATACTTCGAAAGAGATTATCCGTTTTGTACATGAAGTGCATCCAGCTTTTGCCGTAACCCTCTCAACATTTTAGCACATGCCATGTGGGTGAAATGATGATACCATGCCAACTTTCAACCTTTTCAGAGATCATTTGTAGTGCTTTTCAATTTCATGGTCATTTAGCTCAAAAATATGAGTGAATGCCTGAAAAAGAACAAATGAAGTCAGAAAGGGTTGAAAATTGCTGATGTGGCTTTGAATGGTGCATTCTGAACACACAAAGAGTCTGGAGTTCAAATAAGTTCAAAATAATGAAATCCCTTTGTAATAGATGAGTTTTCGTCCAAAAACCTTATACTTCGAAAGAGATTGTCCGTTTTGTACACGAAGTGCATCCAGTTTTTGCCGTAACCATCTCAACTTTTTAGCAAATGCTATGTGGGTGAAATGATGATGCCATGCCAACTTTCATCCTTTTCAGAGATCATTTGTAGTGCTTTTCAATTTCATGGTCATTTAGCTCAAAAATATTAGTGAATGCCTGAAAAAGAACAAATGAAGTCAGAAAGGGTTGAAAATTGCTGACGTGGCTTTGAATGGTGCATCTTGAACACACAAAGAGTCTGGAGTTCAAATAAGTTCAAAATAATGAAATCGCTTGGTAACAGATGAGTTTTCGTCCGAAACCCTGATACTTCGAAAGAGATTGTCCTTTTTGTACATGAAGTGCATCCAGTTTTTGCCGTAACCCTCTCAACTTTTTAGCACATGCTATGTGGGTGAAATGATGATACCATGCCAACTTTCAACCTTTTCAGAGATCATTTGTAGTGCTTTTCAATTTCATGGTCATTTAGCTCAAAAATATTAGTGAATACCTGAAAAAGAACAAATGAAGTCAGAAAGGGTTGAAAATTGCTGATGTGGCTTTGAATGGTGCATTTTGAACACACAAAGAGTCTGGAGTTCAAATAAGTTCAAAAGAATGAAATCCCTTTGTAACAGATGAGTTTTCGTCCGAAACCCTGATACTTCGAAAGAGATTGTCCGTTTTGTACACGAAGTGCATCCAGTTTTTGCCCTAACCCTTTCAACTTTTTAGCACATGCTATGTGGGTGAAATGATGATACCATGCCAACTTTCAACCTTTTCAGAGATCATTGCAGTGCTTTTCAATTTCATGGTCATTTAGCTCAAAAATATGAGTGAATGCCTGAAAAAGAATAAATGAAGTCAGAAAGGGTTGAAAATTGCTGATGTGGCTTTCAATGGTCATTTTGAACACACAAAGAGTCTGGAGTTCAAATAAGTTCAAAATAATGAAATCCCTTTGCAACCGATGGGTTTTCGTCCGAAACCCTGATACTTCAAAAGAGATTGTCCATTTTGTACACGAAGTGCATCCAGTTTTTGCCGTAACCCTCTCAACTTTTAAGCATATGCTACGTGGGTGAAATGATGATACCATGCCAACTTTAACCTTTTCAGAGACCCCCCCCCCCCCCCCCCCCCCCCCCCCCCCCCCCCCCCCCCCCCCCCCCCCCCCCCCCCCCCCCCCCCCCCCCCCCCCCCCCCCCCCCCCCCCCCCCCCCCCCCCCCCCCCCCCCCCCCCCCCCCCCCCCCCCCCCCCCCCCCCCCCCCCCCCCCCCCCCCCCCCCCCCCCCCCCCCCCCCCCCCCCCCCCCCCCCCCCCCCCCCCCCCCCCCCCCCCCCCCCCCCCCCCCCCCCCCCCCCCCCCCCCCCCCCCCCCCCCCCCCCCCCCCCCCCCCCCCCCCCCCCCCCCCCCCCCCCCCCCCCCCCCCCCCCCCCCCCCCCCCCCCCCCCCCCCCCCCCCCCCCCCCCCCCCCCCCCCCCCCCCCCCCCCCCCCCCCCCCCCCCCCCCCCCCCCCCCCCCCCCCCCCCCCCCCCCCCCCCCCCCCCCCCCCCCCCCCCCCCCCCCCCCCCCCCCCCCCCCCCCCCCCCCCCCCCCCCCCCCCCCCCCCCCCCCCCCCCCCCCCCCCCCCCCCCCCCCCCCCCCCCCCCCCCCCCCCCCCCCCCCCCCCCCCCCCCCCCCCCCCCCCCCCCCCCCCCCCCCCCCCCCCCCCCCCCCCCCCCCCCCCCCCCCCCCCCCCCCCCCCCCCCCCCCCCCCCCCCCCCCCCCCCCCCCCCCCCCCCCCCCCCCCCCCCCCCCCCCCCCCCCCCCCCCCCCCCCCCCCCCCCCCCCCCCCCCCCCCCCCCCCCCCCCCCCCCCCCCCCCCCCCCCCCCCCCCCCCCCCCCCCCCCCCCCCCCCCCCCCCCCCCCCCCCCCCCCCCCCCCCCCCCCCCCCCCCCCCCCCCCCCCCCCCCCCCCCCCCCCCCCCCCCCCCCCCCCCCCCCCCCCCCCCCCCCCCCCCCCCCCCCCCCCCCCCCCCCCCCCCCCCCCCCCCCCCCCCCCCCCCCCCCCCCCCCCCCCCCCCCCCCCCCCCCCCCCCCCCCCCCCCCCCCCCCCCCCCCCCCCCCCCCCCCCCCCCCCCCCCCCCCCCCCCCCCCCCCCCCCCCCCCCCCCCCCCCCCCCCCCCCCCCCCCCCCCCCCCCCCCCCCCCCCCCCCCCCCCCCCCCCCCCCCCCCCCCCCCCCCCCCCCCCCCCCCCCCCCCCCCCCCCCCCCCCCCCCCCCCCCCCCCCCCCCCCCCCCCCCCCCCCCCCCCCCCCCCCCCCCCCCCCCCCCCCCCCCCCCCCCCCCCCCCCCCCCCCCCCCCCCCCCCCCCCCCCCCCCCCCCCCCCCCCCCCCCCCCCCCCCCCCCCCCCCCCCCCCCCCCCCCCCCCCCCCCCCCCCCCCCCCCCCCCCCCCCCCCCCCCCCCCCCCCCCCCCCCCCCCCCCCCCCCCCCCCCCCCCCCCCCCCCCCCCCCCCCCCCCCCCCCCCCCCCCCCCCCCCCCCCCCCCCCCCCCCCCCCCCCCCCCCCCCCCCCCCCCCCCCCCCCCCCCCCCCCCCCCCCCCCCCCCCCCCCCCCCCCCCCCCCCCCCCCCCCCCCCCCCCAAGCACGTGGCAAGATGGAGTGGCTGGATGTACATGCTACTTTCCTGGTGGCCAAATAACAGCCGTACACTCAAGTGGTGCATTAAATTCACTGTCAAAGATAAGGATGATCACACTGTAGCAACTTTACACCTCTCCCTAATACTATTTGCCACTGTTGGTGACCCCTTCAAGCATATAAAAGGAGGCCCAGAGGCAACAGGGAAAGAGGAAGGAACTCTCTGGCTCAGTCTCGCTAGCAGCAGCTGTGTACTGTAGCATACTCAGCGCTCCTGAGCTAGGGTTCGAACATTCATAATACACTCAAAGCAGGAGTAGAGTTTTACGCATCCGTGCGGCCCGAACCTGGGTAAATCGCTCGTGCGCTCGCGTGTGCTCGCTCGATCTGCTCTTTGTGCGATCCTCTCCCCCCGCCGAACGAAAAGGGGCCGGCCCGCTGGTCCCATAGGTGTTCGAGGATTCGTTCCCCGACACAAAGTCTTCGCATTTTATTTATCTTCAACTTTGATTTGACTTTATGTTTATCTTCACAATATTGATTTGGTCTTATTCAGATATATACATATACTTGTGTTCTGTCCTCTACAGCATTCACTTATAGCTATGTCTTCATGCTTGAATCTTTTGGTCTAAGTGAATGTGATCGGACCCTAACCTCTTCTATGCTTCCATCTCAAATTCTATCTATCCAAATCATATGCATTCTATTGGAACTGTCAAATGTCTTCTCTACATCCTTGTCAGCAGAAGATACAGAGACAAAAAATTGAATCTATTTTAAATGCTAAATCCTTATTGCCTGAAACCCGGAGAAGCCGGAACGACCACCCGACAATCCAGGCGTGCGTGGGAACATGGAACATCTTCCAATGTGTTGCATGTTTGCCACATGTCCCTCAGATGTGAACCGCCAGGGGCACCTGCGTAATTGCGCTGTGTTGTCCCTTTCCTTATAAATACACATCATATCGTGGTCAAAATCTTTCCCCCCCCCCCCCCCCCCCCCCCCCCCCCCCCCCCCCCCCCCCCCCCCCCCCCCCCCCCCCCCCCCCCCCCCCCCCCCCCCCCCCCCCCCCCCCCCCCCCCCCCCCCCCCCCCCCCCCCCCCCCCCCCCCCCCCCCCCCCCCCCCCCCCCCCCCCCCCCCCCCCCCCCCCCCCCCCCCCCCCCCCCCCCCCCCCCCCCCCCCCCCCCCCCCCCCCCCCCCCCCCCCCCCAACGAATCCTCACAATCGCAACATAACCGGAACTATCAAGGAGAAGCGCAACCAGAAAGAAGGAAACATCATGGTAAACAACCATCACATCAACATGGCATGATGCACAATCAAGTATGATGCATGTCCGGTTTAATGAGGCATGACATGACAAAGTGCAACAAACAATACTACAAATTAAGTGGAGCTCAATATGCAACGAGTTGCATATTGACGAAACACCACATCAATTATTTAGTTCTCTCTCGTTTATGTACCCAACAATATTAAATATTGGTTAACATGGCAAGAGGTGAAGCATACTAAAACTACCTATCTAGGCAAGGTTAAATGAGGCCGGAAACATCAAACAACAATTCCGGAAAATCCCCATATGCATATTTCGAATTTGGTACTATTCTGCCCTAAACCATGTTTAAATGTTGTTAAATAGTAAAACAAAGTGCACCAAGTTAATCTATGCATTATTCCACCCCATTTACATATAAAGTTTGTTTAAATTCGGAGCTACGGTTAATTAGTTATGAAATAAATCATTTTAACATGGTATTTATGCAAAATTGAACAAACAGCAAGTTTAAACATTTTAAACATGGATGAGAGTTGGAAAATATGAAACTAGAAGAAATTCTAAGCACTTTTCATATTTGAAGTTTTAACATATGTTGCATGGTTATTTAGTTATTAAATGCATGAACAGCAAGGGTTTTTCTGCAAAACAGGCGTTCTCTGGATAATGCTAAAATCGCAACAGAGGAAAAAAAACATGCATCGGGCCAAAACTGGTTGGCCGAACAGAGCAGAGGGGCTGGAGGGGCTGCTCACCCATGGGCTTCGGCCCGGTTCGGTGGAGGAGGCAGACCGGCTGAGGAGGCGCTAACTGGGCCGGCTGAGGAGGCGCTGACGCGGTCAACGGGCACGGGTGGGGTGAGCGGGACTCCGGTGAGGCGGCGTCGGAGATGGCCGGATCCGGGCCAGTTCGGGTTGGGGAGGCGAGGTAGCAGGCCGATGTGGAAGAACTCAGGCGGCCATGGCGTTTTCCTGTGCAGAGAGAGTCGAGATGGAGTTGAGAAGGGACGCATAGAAGAAAAAGAAGGAAGGAGGAGAAGGGAGGCGCGCGAGGACTGGCCTGGAGGTCACCGGCGCGGCGTGAGGAGGCTCGGGAGGCGGCGCCTGGACATCAGCTGGGGTGCTCGGGGTTGTGCTGTTGCTGTGAGTTCGAGGAGAAGCAGAGGAGGCCGCGAGATGAGGTGGCTCTGGTCGCCGGTGGAGCTTGCTCCGGCGAGGCAAAGGGAGGCGATGGTTGTCGGTGAGGCCCTCGAGCGCGAGGTCCTTGGCGATTGGGGATCGAGGTGCAGAGGGCGTCGGGCTCCAGAGCGATGGAGCCATCGAGGGGAGGCACTGTTGCGGGCTGGATGGGTGGATTGGGTGGCGGCGGAAAACAAGGGACTTGGTCGGAGAGCATTTGGATCGGGAGGAGATGCCGAGGTGGAAGAGGACTGGCGGCGACGGGTGAGGGGATTTGGTGGATGGGACAAGCCCCTAGGATCTAGGGTTAGACTGATATTTATATCAGATGAATTTAGGTTAGGGGATATCACGTCCCTACGATCGCAATCGAACGGCTGAGAAAATATAGGTTAGGAAGTCCAATTAAGAAAACCCCCCCCCCCCCCCCCCCCCCCCCCCCCCCCCCCCCCCCCCCCCCCCCCCCCCCCCCCCCCCCCCCCCCCCCCCCCCCCCCCCCCCCCCCCCCCCCCCCCCCCCCCCCCCCCCCCCCCCCCCCCCCCCCCCCCCCCCCCCCCCCCCCCCCCCCCCCCCCCCCCCCCCCCCCCCCCCCCCCCCCCCCCCCCCCCCCCCCCCCCCCCCCCCCCCCCCCCCCCCCCCCCCCCCCCCCCCCCCCCCCCCCCCCCCCCCCCCCCCCCCCCCCCCCCGTTACCCTTCGTGGGTTGAAGTCTCCATCAACGTGGATGTACGATAGCACCCCCTATCGGAACCACGGATAAAAAATCTCCGTGTCAACATTGCGTTTGCTCCCTCAAACTCCTCCCTTTACCTTCATATGCAATTGTTTTACATTCCGCTGCTATACTCTTAGAATTGCATGTGTAGGTTGATTGCTTGACTTGTGCTAAGTTGCTAAAATCTGCCAAGAACTAAAATTGGGAAAAGGCTAGATTTTTATTTGGTCAAGTAGTCTAATCACCCCCCTCTAGACATACTTTCGATCCTACAGCAACCCCTCAAGTGTGAACCTCGAGGGTGGTTCCTCTTACATTCACCTTGATGATTACATCGAGTGGAATTCACCGAGGGTGATTCCTCGGGTTTTCCTCCTTGATGTTTTGGACACACGGTTACCCGGACTTTACTTGAGACCATTGTTGAAGTCGGGTCGGCCCTGAGGGGTACCCGCGAGTTGATGTGAAAGTCGGGCGGGCCCATAGAGCACCCGCGAGTTTTCTACGTGGCACGGCCGCGCAGTCTGGGCCCTTGTCGTAAGTCCATGAGACGGGGCGACGGGGTCACATTATCGTGACTCTCTGCTCGTCTCCGCGAGCCCCCAATGCACTAACGGGTTTGGGTATTTGTTCTGAGTTGGCCTTTGGCCTTTACGCACTAACCACCACGCGAGAATGGTTATGGGCCTCGACGTCGCAGTATCAGCCGAAGCTTTGTCAGACGTCCAGTTCAGCAAGGCAGCATGGTCGGATCGCGTCGACCATCCGAGGTGGCGCTGGTATTCACCCTGCGCGCAACGACCCGGAGTGCAACGGGTGATGGCACTACTAGGAAAAACACTACCAGTAGCGTAGGTTTTTTGCATACTAGTAGCGTGGGTTCCCGCGCTACTACTACGATGCTACAGCTAACTTTTAGCAGTAGCACGTTTTTTACCCCGCGCTACAGCTAAAAAAAGTTAGTAGTAGTGCGGTGCCACCCACGCTACCACTATTCCAAACCTACGCTACTACTATCTAACTACTAGTAGTGCCCCATTTACACCTACGCTACTACTATCCAAGTACTAGTAGCACCACATCTTTCCCCCACGCTACAACTAAGTAACCAAAAAATAAAAAAATAAAAATAAAAGTCAGATGCAATATTCATGGATGGAAATCAAGACACGTCCAGTGCAAATAAACGAAGTTCACAGAACCATCTTAGCACCTGCAGCATTCATGGATACAACATTGAACTTCTCAACTCGAGATCTCGGAATCCCATCTAACATCAGATGCAAACAACTAGACCACTTCTCTAGATGTATCTACAAAGTTTTGGAGTTGAAATGTCGGTGGATCCGAGCAGTCCCTCCCGGCGGACGGTGGCGTCGAGGTCCTCCACCTCGGCGACCTCCGGCGTCGCAATGACCTGGACGATCATCTGTGCGGCGCGATCGTCGGGCTTCACGCTGAAGTCCGCCTCCGAGTGGTTGAAGAACACGATGCCCACCAGGCCGCGGTAGTCCATGTCGATCACCCCTGCGCCCACGTTGGAAAGTGAAAACTTGTTAGTTGGTGTCCGCATCCACATCTAGTAGGGTATTTTCTTTCTTTTTAGCACATGCACATGAATCAATAGTAATGCATAATGACAAGAAAAAATAACCATGAATCCTAAAGAAAAAGATCATTCTTTGGGCTAGGTTGATAGTTTCGAGGCACGGGAAAGGATAATATTGGTAAAAGTCTTCATTAACAAGAAAAATTGACCGAGATTTCTCAAATGGCATTTGTTTCACCAACAATGATTAATGACGAGGCATGTAAGATTTACCTGAGCAGCATCAGCATACCCTCTGATCCTTGCAAGAACTTAAAAGGCCAAGGTTCTTAGCTTTCTCCCCTCTGACTAGCACATGTCCAGCAGCACCATCGATGTACATTGAATAATAAGAATAGCACTAGAGTTACACTCAAAGTAAACATTGTTTTGCATAATTTATATTAACCATGGAGAGAGCGTAAAAAATGAGCTACAAAATAATCTAGCTTCAGTACACTCTTAAGATGATACATTTACTACTGAAGATATACAACATAGTGTTGTTGCATACTGCATATAGAAGGTAGTTTGACCATGTAAAAATAAAGCTACAATGCTACACTAAGAAGTTTGGAATCTTGGCAACACATTAATTCTAGAAGAAGCAGATAGAAGCATGTATCCATCTAACATCCAAACTTATCAGGACATCAGGATGTTTTAGTTCAAACAATAAATGAACAGGCAGCCTATATGCTTTTTTCTACAGATAAAATCTCTTGTAGAACCAATCCATCTATTTATTATGTTATCACTAAAACAATAGGAAAAATGTGCATCTATGCTTAACTGACCGTCAGCTATACTTTCCTACAAACAAATACTCCCTCCGTTCCAAAATAGATGACTCAACTTTATACTAACTTTAATACAAAGTTAGTACAAAGCTGGGTCATCTATTTTGGAACGGAGGGAGTAGATGGACAGTCAACTATACTTTTCTACAAACAAAACCTCTTGTAGAGGCTCCGAAAAGGCAAGACCGGACACATGAAAACTAGCAGAAGCAGATAAAATGTGCATCTACTAACATTCTTCTCATCAGAAGTTTTAGGAGTTCAAGGACGAATCACAGATGAACAAACGACATGCTTATCTGCAAAGAAAAAACACTAGTACTAGAGGTCCCCTGCAGACTACTTTCTTCTAGAGACCTGTGATTTTCCAAAACGAAATGAAAACAGAGAGGGTAAGTTCTGTATTCAGTTTCATGTTCACAATGCCATCTATGTTGAAGTGGTTTTGGAATCTAGGTAACACAATAATTCTAGAAGAAGTAGACAGAAATATGCATGAACCATCTAACATCCAAACATATATCAGGAGGACAAATAATAGATGACTAGCTGCCGATATGCTTTTCTGAGTCATGCTAAGTCTGAATCCCAGGAGACACGAGCAGCCCAGATAAGATTCCGCGTGACTCACTATGGTTCTAAAAGCTTGTGGCATCGTGCACAATTGGAAATCACAGTCCTGAATCGAGAACACCGCAAGCAAAACGCTAGCAGTCCTGAATTGCTAGTCCAGGAAGCAAGTTACGAGGCCACAAAAAAGCTGAATCCCAGGAGGCACACCAGCAGTCCAAAGCATATTACTCCATGAACCGCTGTTATTCTAAAAGCTTGTAGCATCATGCATGATTGCCAATCACGGTGCAGACTATGCACTTGCTTAGCCGATTCTGAACATTGATGTACATATATTAATACTAAACCACTAGCAGCCCCTATTGAATCGTACACATACTGCCATTTGAAGATAAAAAAGGACCACTCTGTGTGCAATAATTACTACTACTATAGTGGTGATTAACAAGGACCAATGTCACTCTGTATGTCATATGTAATTCTGCGGAGAGGAAATGAATTCTCTCTCTCTCTCTATGTCGGCCATTCTTGTATATGGCACAGGCTTTTATTTTTTTGATCTAACACTGCACAGGCTTTTATTTTTTTGATCGAACACAGGCTTTTATTTCAAGTGGTGGAGCAGGATCATGAATATAAAGCTTTTATTCTCGAGTGGTGGTGGAATGCAATGGAACAGAAACGAATTTAGGTAACACAACACGTAGGGCAATCAAGAAATTTGTCTGAAACTTACGCAAATGCGGGTGGACGCACTGAAGAAATGAAAATTGTGCAGGTGGTTCAGGACACGCTGCATGCTGCTACAAAAAAAAGAAAGAAATGAAATCTGTCTGAATCTTGGGTAGATGCAGGTTTGTGTCAGTAATACTTACAGTACTATCATAATCAATCTGGTTGCCTAATCTAGGCAGGCCGCGTCAATGCCACTCATGAGTGCAGGCATTGGACCCTCACCTCAGCCTAGTGCTTGGAGGCATTGTCTCAAACTCTGAATCATCACTGCTACTACTACCAATCCAACAGCTCGCGTGAACAAAAAATAGTACTACTACAGTATGGCTGTAAGAATTTAGTGCTGTAAGAATTCACCGCATGGATAAATCTATCTGTGTATCTATGCGCTTGCCCCTCCCTTGTGAAACATGGCGTGATCAAGACACAAATTGTGCAGGCAGGGACAAAAAAATCACTACTGGAATGTGAAGGAAAGAAAGAAAGAAGAAAAAAATCACTACACCTGAAGAGTTTGTTTCTTCAGCAGGCAGGATGGGTATACATGTGTGCCTTTGAGTGCATGATGCATGGGTTTCTATATTGTATATACATATATCACTAGCTAGCGAGGACAAGAACAAAAGGCTCCCTCACTTTTTTCTTGCTCGTGCACTAAAGCTTCTTCTTAGTAGTAGTATTTTATTTTTCTATCTGAAGAGAAAAACAAGTTTCTTTCTTCAGTGAGATCATCTAGTACTAGTACGGAGTGAGTACTTGTTTCTTGTTCATCTATCCATGTATTGATGTCGTCCAGTGATCTTGTGGCTGGCTGGCTAGATTTACGGTGTGTCTTCCCTGGGGGCGTGTTCATGTGGGACTTATTCGCATGGATCAATGAAAAAAATAGGACATGATGCCCTAGGGTCTTGCTCCAGGCCACATGCCTGGCCTGGTACACATGTTTGAGCAGTTCCAGGGAGGGCAGAGCACTCAAGAAATCAGCTCAGCCTAGAACTGCAAGATGGACACGATGTGGATGGATGCACTTACGAAATTGTGCAACGGTAGACAGCTGCATTGGATTCAGTTCAGGACACGATGCTACTCAATTGCCTTCCTCCTCAGAACACCTACGCCCACGACCCTCCCATCCTGCCTTCCTCCTCAGAACACCTGCGCCCACGACAGAAAAAAAGGGTTCAGAATCCTCCACTGCACAAAAAGAAGGAGCACCAACAGGCAGGTGTGGAGAAGCGGGCCCGTGCCTTGCACCGGGCGGCGGCGACGGCAGAGGCCGCCGACACAGAGAGGGCGGAGGCCATCCGCGGTGGGCGAGAGCTGCAGCGCGTGGAGCAGGAGGAGGAGGGGGGCGAGGGTGATATGGGCAAAGGTGCAGGTCTTGAGGCACGGATCTGACGGAGGGGGGAGGGGCGGAGCTTGAGGAGCTTGGGGGCGTGTTGCGCTCGGCCGGAGCTCGCCGGAACCGGCCGGCGTGGGTGGTGGTGGCGGCGAGGAGATCGTGGGGGAGAGGAGGTCGACCGAGGGGGTGGGGCTGAGGGTCACGAGAGAGAGAGAGAGAGAGAGAGAGAGAGAGAGAGTTTTTACGGATTCGTGATAGAGAGGGTGGGGGAAGGGGGCGTGCGTGGGGTGCGGCGGTGGACACGCTCGGTAGTAGCGTGGGGTATGTCACCTCACTATGGCTATTCGCTTAGTAGTAGCGTTGGTTTTACCACCCGCGCTACTGCTATGTCCGGTCTGCAAGAGATATTTACTAATAGCGCGTTTTTTTGTCATGCGCTACTAGTAAATATTTACTAGTAGCGAGGGGTCAATGTGGCGCGCTGCTAGTAATTAGCAGTAGTGTGGGTCAATATAACGCGCTACTAGTAAGCGTCTATCTATAAGCTATTTCCTAGTAGTGTGGGCCCAAGACCCCGGGGCACTTAGGATGTAGATCGGGGGGACCTCTCTGCTGAGCCTAGGTAGGGCTGCGACGTGTTGATCTTCCGAGGCCGGGCATGACCTAGGAAAGTGTGTCCGGCCAGAGTGATCGAGCGTGTTGGGTAATGTGGTGCACCCCTGCAGGGAAGATATATATTCGAATACCGTGTCCACGGTAATGGACGTTCAGACTTGTATCCTGATCTATTATTGTAATGCCCATGATGCGGCTATATCTCCCATGTGTCGAGGCACGACTTAGAGGCATAACTGCATTGTGGTTTTGTCGCAAGAAGGGTCATCTTCACACAATCCCATGTAATGAACAAGAAATGGATAAATAGAGTTGGCTTACAATCGCCACGTCACACAAATATTGAATAATTCATACATCATCAGAGTGCACACATAGTCCGACTACGGACAAATCCAAATGAAAAGAAGATAACCCCAAATGCTAGATCCCCCCCCCCCAACTGGGCTCCACTACTGATCATCAGGAAAAGACACGTAGTAACGGCCAAGGTCCTCGTCGAACTCCCACTTGAGTTCGGTAGCATCACCTGCACTGGTATCATCGGCACCTACAACTGTTTTGGTAGTATCTGTGAGTCACGAGGACTCAGCAATCTCAAAACCCGCGACATCAAGACTATTTAAGCTTATGGGTAGGATGTGGATATGAGGTGGAGTTGCAGCAAGCACTAAGCAAATATGGTGGCTAACATACGAGTACAAGAGTGAGATGAGAAACTACGCAACGGTCGTAAGCTAGAAATGATCAAGAAGTGAACCTGAACGACTTACGTTCATACATAACCCAACCGTGTTCACTTCCCGAACTCCGTCGAAAAGAGACCATCACGGTTACACACGCGGTTGATGCATTTTAATTAAGTCAAGTGTCAAATTCTCTACAACCGGATATTAACAAATTCCAATCTGCCACATAACCGCGGGCACAGCTCTCGAAAGTTTATACCCTGCAGGGGTGTCCCAACTTAGCCCATCACAAGCTCTCACGATCAACAAAGGATATTCCTTCTCCCGGAAAGACCCGACCAGTCTCGGAATCCCGGTTACAATACATTTCGACAATGGTAAAACAAGACAAGCAAGACCGCCCGAATGTGCCGACAAATCCCGATAGGATCTGCACATATCTCATTCTCAGGGCACACCGGATGAACACTACGTACAGCAACCGAAGACCCTGGGTGAAGGGGTGGCACCGCAAGTGGCTCTAGGTTGGACCAACACTCAGAGGAGCACTGGCCCGGGGGGTTAAATAAAGATGACCCTCGGGTTTGCAACTCCCAAGGGAAAAGGTTAGGGGGTTGTTAGGCAAATGTTAAAACCAAGGTTGGGCCTTGCTGGAGGAGTTTTATTCAAAGCGAACTGTCAAGGGGGTCCCATAACCCCAACCACGTAAGGAACGCAAAATCAAGGAACATAACACCGGTATGACGGAAACTAAGGCGGCAAGAGTGGAAAAAAACACCGACCAAAAGGCCAAGCCTTCCACCCTTTGCCAAGTATATAGATGCATTAATTAAATAAGAGATATTGTGATATCCCAACATAATCATGTTCCAACATGGCCCCCCCCCCCCCCCCCCCCCCCCCCCCCCCCCCCCCCCCCCCCCCCCCCCCCCCCCCCCCCCCCCCCCCCCCCCCCCCCCCCCCCCCCCCCCCCCCCCCCCCCCCCCCCCCCCCCCCCCCCCCCCCCCCCCCCCCCCCCCCCCCCCCCCCCCCCCCCCCCCCCCCCCCCCCCCCCCCCCCCCCCCCCCCCCCCCCCCCCCCCCCCCCCCCCCCCCCCCCCCCCCCCCCCCCCCCCCCCCCCCCCCCCCCCCCCCCCCCCCCCCCCCCCCCCCCCCCCCCCCCCCCCCCCCCCCCCCCCCCCCCCCCCCCCCCCCCCCCCCCCCCCCCCCCCCCCCCCCCCCCCCCCCCCCCCCCCCCCCCCCCCCCCCCCCCCCCCCCCCCCCCCCCCCCCCCCCCCCCCCCCCCCCCCCCCCCCCCCCCCCCCCCCCCCCCCCCCCCCCCCCCCCCCCCCCCCCCCCCCCCCCCCCCCCCCCCCCCCCCCCCCCCCCCCCCCCCCCCCCCCCCCCCCCCCCCCCCCCCCCCCCCCCCCCCCCCCCCCCCCCCCCCCCCCCCCCCCCCCCCCCCCCCCCCCCCCCCCCCCCCCCCCCCCCCCCCCCCCCCCCCCCCCCCCCCCCCCCCCCCCCCCCCCCCCCCCCCCCCCCCCCCCCCCCCCCCCCCCCCCCCCCCCCCCCCCCCCCCCCCCCCCCCCCCCCCCCCCCCCCCCCCCCCCCCCCCCCCCCCCCCCCCCCCCCCCCCCCCCCCCCCCCCCCCCCCCCCCCCCCCCCCCCCCCCCCCCCCCCCCCCCCCCCCCCCCCCCCCCCCCCCCCCCCCCCCCCCCCCCCCCCCCCCCCCCCCCCCCCCCCCCCCCCCCCCCCCCCCCCCCCCCCCCCCCCCCCCCCCCCCCCCCCCCCCCCCCCCCCCCCCCCCCCCCCCCCCCCCCCCCCCCCCCCCCCCCCCCCCCCCCCCCCCCCCCCCCCCCCCCCCCCCCCCCCCCCCCCCCCCCCCCCCCCCCCCCCCCCCCCCCCCCCCCCCCCCCCCCCCCCCCCCCCCCCCCCCCCCCCCCCCCCCCCCCCCCCCCCCCCCCCCCCCCCCCCCCCCCCCCCCCCCCCCCCCCCCCCCCCCCCCCCCCCCCCCCCCCCCCCCCCCCCCCCCCCCCCCCCCCCCCCCCCCCCCCCCCCCCCCCCCCCCCCCCCCCCCCCCCCCCCCCCCCCCCCCCCCCCCCCCCCCCCCCCCCCCCCCCCCCCCCCCCCCCCCCCCCCCCCCCCCCCCCCCCCCCCCCCCCCCCCCCCCCCCCCCCCCCCCCCCCCCCCCCCCCCCCCCCCCCCCCCCCCCCCCCCCCCCCCCCCCCCCCCCCCCCCCCCCCCCCCCCCCCCCCCCCCCCCCCCCCCCCCCCCCCCCCCCCCCCCCCCCCCCCCCCCCCCCCCCCCCCCCCCCCCCCCCCCCCCCCCCCCCCCCCCCCCCCCCCCCCCCCCCCCCCCCCCCCCCCCCCCCCCCCCCCCCCCCCCCCCCCCCCCCCCCCCCCCCCCCCCCCCCCCCCCCCCCCCCCCCCCCCCCCCCCCCCCCCCCCCCCCCCCCCCCCCCCCCCCCCCCCCCCCCCCCCCCCCCCCCCCCCCCCCCCCCCCCCCCCCCCCCCCCCCCCCCCCCCCCCCCCCCCCCCCCCCCCCCCCCCCCCCCCCCCCCCCCCCCCCCCCCCCCCCCCCCCCCCCCCCCCCCCCCCCCCCCCCCCCCCCCCCCCCCCCCCCCCCCCCCCCCCCCCCCCCCCCCCCCCCCCCCCCCCCCCCCCCCCCCCCCCCCCCCCCCCCCCCCCCCCCCCCCCCCCCCCCCCCCCCCCCCCCCCCCCCCCCCCCCCCCCCCCCCCCCCCCCCCCCCCCCCCCCCCCCCCCCCCCCCCCCCCCCCCCCCCCCCCCCCCCCCCCCCCCCCCCCCCCCCCCCCCCCCCCCCCCCCCCCCCCCCCCCCCCCCCCCCCCCCCCCCCCCCCCCCCCCCCCCCCCCCCCCCCCCCCCCCCCCCCCCCCCCCCCCCCCCCCCCCCCCCCCCCCCCCCCCCCCCCCCCCCCCCCCCCCCCCCCCCCCCCCCCCCCCCCCCCCCCCCCCCCCCCCCCCCCCCCCCCCCCCCCCCCCCCCCCCCCCCCCCCCCCCCCCCCCCCCCCCCCCCCCCCCCCCCCCCCCCCCCCCCCCCCCCCCCCCCCCCCCCCCCCCCCCCCCCCCCCCCCCCCCCCCCCCCCCCCCCCCCCCCCCCCCCCCCCCCCCCCCCCCCCCCCCCCCCCCCCCCCCCCCCCCCCCCCCCCCCCCCCCCCCCCCCCCCCCCCCCCCCCCCCCCCCCCCCCCCCCCCCCCCCCCCCCCCCCCCCCCCCCCCCCCCCCCCCCCCCCCCCCCCCCCCCCCCCCCCCCCCCCCCCCCCCCCCCCCCCCCCCCCCCCCCCCCCCCCCCCCCCCCCCCCCCCCCCCCCCCCCCCCCCCCCCCCCCCCCCCCCCCCCCCCCCCCCCCCCCCCCCCCCCCCCCCCCCCCCCCCCCCCCCCCCCCCCCCCCCCCCCCCCCCCCCCCCCCCCCCCCCCCCCCCCCCCCCCCCCCCCCCCCCCCCCCCCCCCCCCCCCCCCCCCCCCCCCCCCCCCCCCCCCCCCCCCCCCCCCCCCCCCCCCCCCCCCCCCCCCCCCCCCCCCCCCCCCCCTCTCGGTGGAGGTCAAAGCCCCACGTCTCGTGCCTTAAGGCTTGCTTTGATTTGATGGGTATAGTTACAAAGATTGCTTGTGCCCTGCTATGGAGGGGGTGCAGCTTATATAGAGTGTGCTGCAGCTCCACGTCCTCCATGCCGTTTGGGCAATTAATGACACTGAATGAGTCAGTTACTAGTGTAATGAGCCTCTACTACAGCAGTTACAGGTAACGGTAGCTATAACTCTAATTAGTGGATGATTTAGGATTCCTCGACCGTTGGAGCTCCCACGATGTCCCCATGTCCTCTATGTTCGAGTGGTGGTCCATCAGCCGAGCGACGTGCGATCGTCCGAGTGCCGCAGAGCCGTCCGAGTGAACTTCCTAATGTATGCATCCGAATGTTGGCACGGTCCAGGGACCTACCTATGATGATGATGAGCCCCATGTGGGTCCCAATTGATGGGTCCTTGACCCTGCCTGTAATAGGTGACCACATCAACCGCCGCCTCGACGGGGAGCTCGACAAGATTTACGAGGAATGGTCGCTTGGTGACACCTCCGCCAGTGACCACAGGGCTAGGGCGCCACGTGACGCTCCGCACGGTGCAGGAGGAAGCGGAGCGGCTTCTCCGCGAGTGCCACACATGGTCGGTGGAACAAAGCTGACATAGAAACCGGATCGTTCGGCTGACGTAGGAACAAAGTACTACAGATCATCTACGAATATCCTTTTTTACGGGTCCGCTTTGCGGGGTCTGCTTGGCCGCAACCCTCGCCGGCCCGTAAATCCGTTTTTCCGCGAACTGTAAACGCATTTTGCGGGTCGACATTATATGGGGTCTGCCAGAGAAAATAACCGCCAAAATACGAGTCTGTGCGTAAAATGCTGCCTGTCCAGACTCCGCAAACGCATCCGACCCGTAAATTTTTTTTAGGGGCGCGGTAAAATCCCATCTCGAACCCGTGAAAACGCAGGTTTCCACCTAGCCCCGACGGTGCCCCGTATCCCAGAAAAGCAATTGGCGAGAAGGACATTTCAGCCCACGCCCTTTCCCCACCCCTTCCACCGCCGCCCGTCCGCCGCCGGCAATTCCGGCCAAATCTGCGGGCGCAATCGCGCCGCGAGGGCGCCCCTCCCCTCTGCCACCTAGCGCTTCACCGGCTCCCCGGATCCGCCGATCCGAGCCGTCCCTAGTCGCCGTCCCGGGATCCACCACCGCGGAGCCACCGCCCCGAGCCGCCCCTAGTCGCCGTCGCCGCCCCGGGATCCACCACCGCAGAGCCACCTCCTCGAGCGGCCCCTAGTCGCCGTCGCCGCCCCGGGATCCACCGCCGCAGAGCCACCGCCCTGAGCCGCCGGTGAGTACTTGTACTTGTGCTTGTGCCGAGCGGTATGCATAGTTGGTTAACACGACGTGCGTATTTGTAAATTTAGATGGAATTGAGACCGTGCGAGAAGTTTTTGCTTGAGGATTCTTCCGATTCGGACGACTCGGATGTTGAGACGCTGCTTGTCAACTATCGCTAGCAGACGTTGGTGATGGCCCTCGCCGTGATGGAGCACGAATATGAGAACCGAAAGAGACAGCGAGGATCGACCGTCGGCCGTCTTTGCATTCCTCGAAATTGCCATCTCGGGAACGAGATGTTGATGCAAGACTACTTCGCGGACAATCCGACATATCCGCCGCACCTCTTCCGAAGAAGGTACCGAATGCGCCGATCCCTCTTTGTGAAAATAGATCAAGCTTGCGAGGCCAACTGTCGGTATTTTACTCAAAGAAGAAATGTCGCGGGCTTGAAGGGATTTAGTGCATATCAAAAAATCTCGGCAGCTATGCGGGCAATTGCATACGGCATTCCGGCTGACTATGTCGATGAGCACTTTCGCATTGGTGAAGATACTACAATTGAGTTAGTGCGTAGGTTTGCCAAAGTGATCATCCGTGTCTTTGGTCTGAATATCTTCGGGCATCCACGAGGAAGACAAAAAAAAATGATGGCATCTAATGAGAGAAGAGGTTGGAGAGGTTGGCCTGACATGCTAGGAAGCATTGATTTTATGCACTGGACTTGGAATAACTGCCCGAAGGCATGGCAGGGAATGTATTGTGGCAATTCTTGTGATGCAACAATTGTGCTAGAAGCCGTAGCATCCGAGGATTTATGGATTTGGCATTGCTTTTTTTTGTATGTCGGGTACTCTCAATGATGTCAATGTATTGCAACAGTCTTATTTGTTTGCTAGGCTTGCTAGTGGTGATGTTCCTGCTTGCAACTGCACTATTAATGTGCATAAATACATAAAGGGGTACTATCTTGCAGATGGTATATACCCTCCTTGGTGCACATTTGTCAAGAGCATCAAAGACCCCCAAACTGGGAAACAATGTGAATTCGCAAGGGTACAAGAGGCAGCCCGAAAAGACACTGAAAGATCATTCGGGGTTTTGCAATCTAGGTTTGCCATTGTTCATGGTCCTGCTCATTTTTGGGACAAGCGATCCTTAAAAAAAATCATGACCATGTTGTGTTATTCTTCACAATATGATTCTCGAAGATGAGAGAGGCATGAACTTGGAGTTCTTCCACGACAATGTGGGTAGCCGTGTCAAATCAGGTAGAGACCCTAATCGCATTAGAGCTTTTCTTCAGACCTACAGGGAGATTGAAAATGCAAGCACTCACTTTCAGCTTCAGGAGGATCTCATTAAGCACCATTGGCAAAGGGCTGGGCAGTAACACATTCTATTTTTCCATTCATTTTCATTTAATTCATGTGTGATTTGTATTCGGGACAAGTTTTGTATTGAATTATTTAGTTTGCTTCGGTGATATGAATAATTATTGTAATTTGGATGATTGTTGTATTGTAATATTGTCATTTTTTTTCTTATATTAAATTAGTAATTCTGAATATGTGGCATATGTGTCAAATTCAAATAAAACCGTATCTGATATGCGGGCCGCACGTGGGCGCCGGCAGAGCAGACACCGCATAACGAAACTGTAAAATGAAATATCCGCGAATATTCTATTTTACAATTCCGCTATGCGGGGTCTATTCGGCCGGGCGCCGGCCGGCTCGCGAAACCTTTTTCTGTAAATTGTAAACGAGTTTTGCGGGTTGGCGATATACATGTCTGCAAGGGACGGCAAATCATGCTGTTTCACACAAAAACAAAACACCGAGTTTCTGTCTTGGTTCGGTACAGCCCGGCTGTGGCACGCACGGACGGCGGGTGACGCGACGACACCTTTTCCTTCTTCCTCCTCGCTTTCCTCCACGAATCCGATCCAATCTCCTCTCCGTCCCCTCGTAGATCCGATCACCATCGAGGTTCAGATTTGAGGGAGGGGAAGGATGGGGGCGTGGATGTCCCGGGTGTGGTTTCTCATGTTCCCGGCCAAGGAGTACAAGATCGTGGTCGTGGGGCTCGACAACGCCGGAAAGACCACCACGCTCTACAAGCTCCACCTCGGCGAGGCGGTCACCGCCGCGCCCACCATCGGCAGCAACGTCGAGGAGGTCGTGTTCAAGAATATACGCTTCGAGGTCAGCGCTCCAGCCCCTTCCTTTTCTCCCGGTCTGGATGCTAGAATCCGAATTTGCGCGACTAGATTTGCTCTTGCTGGTATACTCAGATCCTGCTTCTTGCTCCATGATTCGTGTGCTCGGAAAGCATGGCATATCATGCATCCGGAGCTGTATGTTTTTTCCTTGAGATTAAAGATCTGGTCTCGGCAAGAGGGTTAGGAGATACAAAAGAGTTATTTGTTTCTTCCTTGAGAAGTTCTAGCAGCGATGAGCAGCAGGCGATCTTGGTTGCCTCTGTAGGTCTGTGTACGTTCATAGCTCCATGGGCATGTGAACACTTTAGCGAAATTGCAGATAATGAATTCCTTGCTGTTAGATCTATTGAGTAGCTTAGATTTGCCTATCTTACATGTAACTATGCTGACTTGCTGAGGATGGTGCATACCACGTACCTCCATCCAGACTAGTAGTAAAAGGAGAACCTTCTACCTATAGCAGGAACTTTTTGATCTACTTTCATAGTTTGTTTCTGGACATGTCTGCGCACCCATATTTTGCCCAACTAATAAATTGTTCAAGTTCAGAACAGAAATGCCAATAAGGAAATGATCCAATTGGATATGAAAAAGAAAGTCAAGCTTGTTGTACATATACAAAATTTAACACAATAGTGGAACTGTCTCACATATATACATTAGTTGCCTACTAGTTTTCTGGCCATGTCCAGAAAATTGAAATTTATTTAGATGTTGTCAAACTTTTGGTATGCCCATTTCCAATTGCACATTGGTGCCAGTATTGACCAAAACAATGGCTATTAGATTCTGGCAGGATTGGCCTGGGCACCAACCAAACACATCCATGCCACCCGAAATCAAATCAAGTCTGTCTTGTTTCTCCGCTCAAACTTAGTACTTGTCAGTCTAAAATTTATCTAGTCTCCCAAGCCCAACTATCCTTGTGTTCATAAGCCATTATCCATTTAATCATTTGCCTTTCTTCAAGTTATAAGACTTCACTTGGTTATTCCTAGACCAGGTCTAATGTGGTGAGTTGTCCATACTTATCATTTACCACAAATCCCAGCAATCTGTAATTTTCACTTGCTTCCTGGAAAGATGCGATCGTCTGACTACCACAGCTTACTAAAACTTGATAGTGCCTAACATTTTCTTAGTTGGACTGGTAGCAAAATTCGTCTTGCACGCTTGTCAAATTTCATGAAAACAGAATTGGCAACTTGCACGGAACTAAGACATGTCAAATCCTAGTCTAAATTTGTGGATGACGAAATGCTTCGCCATTTTTTGGCAGGTTTGGAGTCGCTATAGTTCAAACTCTAATCTAATATTTAACTACAATATTTGTCGTTCTCCTGTTTCGTCCATAACCAATTTTTGATGCTTAACTAGATGGGCACAAACAAAACCAAACATGCCTTTGTGTTGTGGAAGTTGCACATTCTGTTTTAAGGTTACTTCTTGACTTATGGAGGTTGTTTGACCCATTCATGTGGCACATTCACTAAAAAAACTGTTTTTCAGTAAATGCAATTGTATTATTTGTACTTAACTTCATATATGTTTGATGAAGTAGGTGTGGGATCTTGGAGGACAAGAGAGCCTACGCGCTTCATGGGCGACATACTATAGAGGAACTCATGCTGTCATCGTGGTAATCGACAGCACCGACCGTGCTCGGATCAACATCATCAAGGATGAGCTCTTCCGGTTGATTCAGCATGCAGATCTTGACAACACGGTGGTCCTTGTGTTTGCGAACAAGCAGGATCTCAAGGATGCCATGTCGGCGGCTGAGATCACAGACGCCCTGTCCCTCCACAGCATAAAGAACCACGACTGGCACATACTGGCCTCGTGTGCGATCACTGGTGAGGGCCTCTATGATGGGATGGGATGGATAGCGCAGAAAGTTGCCGGAAAGGCCACGGCAAGCTAACCACAAAAACATTGTGTGTTTTGGTGAATTTGTTGGAAATGGGTGGGAGGATGGGTTTGTTGTTCCTGCCATTTGGGTGTTTATTTATGTTGTTACATACTCCCTCTGTTCCTTCATGTAAGGTGTATTATTTTCGGCACTGTGACCGAGGCACATAATTATAGACATGTGATGACGAAATTACCCTTGGCAAATTTGTTGGTTAGTGGCAAGTAAATCAGCTAGACAGGGAAAGTAAGAGATAGATGCAATCGACACACAGATACTTTCCTTCTTTTGCTACAAGGAGAGATACATACAATCAGGAGAGAGATACTTTCCCTTTTGTTGAGGGATAACAAGGGAGTTATGAGAAATTATAAGAAATGCACCTTTCATTCTAAAGTTTTATCAAAAAACAAATACACCTTATATGTGAGAACTGTGTACTCCCATTGATCTGAATATAAAAAGGCAAATTTGCAAGGACATCTGTATGATCAGATCGACTATATGCTTCTAAGATTCACGACATTATATAGGCTACAACGCTACATAATAAGATGTATCCGGATGAATGCGCCTCATGAAGTTGGCGATTGCTTCGTCATCTAGGAGAGGAGATCGTAGGTTTTCATCTTTGGTATTTACTAGCACAAATGCCTGTGTGTTGCAACAGGAGAAAATACCAGTTCCTATGAAGTATGGTTGGTGAGGTCGAGGAACTATGTCAAGTGACAACGGCCGCTCATGAAAAAAAAGATGGTTGATTTGAGAATCACAACATGAAGCTTAGGACATGGGTTATGATCTGAAGGAAAAAAAATATGGAAATTTTCGAGCCTGTGTGTTGCAACGGTAGAGAAAAATTGGCCCGTACTAAGATTAAATATTTACATCCACAATTCATGAAAAATTTAGCTTTATCAAGATATGTAGAAACATGAATGAACTATTGTCAACAATCATCTTGTTATTTTATTTTGAGGGATTTTATTGTGTAAAAACTAAAAACAGATCAAAAAAATTAGACGTATACTATGAGAACTTTAAATATACAAATCTTTAAATTCAAAATCCCATATTTGTAGTTCAAATCGTAATTTTAACCTAATTGGAGTTTATGTTTTTAGAAATTAAAATACAAACTAAATACTAATGAAATATAGATTTGGTGTAGGCTTTCTTTCAATTTGCTGGCTGTCTTCCATCGCGGTATGTGTTCATACCACTATGTGTCATGTATTTGTATTGACAGTAATATTTCACATTTGTGATCATTTCTCTTTTTTTCTTTCTTGTGAATTGTTTCGGTCAATTTTGTCACCTCGGGTTCATATTATTCGAGTCTTGCTTAGTCCGTGTGAAAATGAATGAGCATTTATGTGCTTGACAGAAATCAATTAAGGTGATCCTAAAAAAACAATTGAGGCAATAGAAATCAATCAGGAAACTGATAGTGCATGCGTTGTGCTTCTGGGCTATTGTTTTTTTGGGATGCTTGTCTGCTGCTGATTATGCAAGAAATCGGATTGTATTTGGTACACATGCATGTGACAGAGTTGTATATACATATTTTTCTAGTGAAGTACTCCATATACATCTATTAATGGTGCGTGACTCCCGAGGTCAACTTATATGTTGGTTGCTTTTTCAACTAATCTTTTATCTGTATGTGTTATTTTCAAAACAAAACAAAAACTAATTATGTTTTTAGACTAACTTCACGTCAGGCTTGATCCACTAATCAGGGCAAGGCCCTCACAAAGAAAATGTAGGCTCATGCACGCACTATACTACTTGCATGCAACCGGAAAAACTGCTAATGAACAACCATGTGCAGGTTCATGGCTAACATCCGCGCGGCACATCGCATTTCAAACGACACGTCGCCCACCTTGCCCGCCGGCGCTCCCGCATGTCGCCCAAATTGCCACAATGCCCGTGCACGTCACCTACTTTGCCGCTCCACCGGTGCACGTCGCCGTCGGTGGTTGTGAAACACGGGTTTGTACGTATGTTTGGGGTGGACTCCACGACCTCCGCTTGGCTCTTATATTTATATGGGAGAGTTGTACATAAATACAATGTATACACCATATATACGGAAAGTTATACAAAGGCTAACACCCTCCCTCTATCTCAACCGTGTCCCGTAGGTTGAGATTGCGAAGGCAAACCTCAAACAAAGGCAATGGCAACGGCTTTGTGAAGATGTCCGCAAGTTGATCTTTAGAGGAGATGAGCTTGATTTGAAGTAGCTTCTATGCAACACGTTCTCTGACAAAATGATAATCAACTTCGATGTGCTTTGTTCGTGCATGAAATACTGGATCAGAGGAAAGGTATATAGCACCAATATTGTCACACCAAAGAACAGGTGGTTGCCTCTGTGACATCCCCAACTCCTGAAGCAAGCATTGTACCCAAATGAGCTCGGCGGTTGCATTGGCTACAGCTTTGTACTCAGCCTCAGTACTGCTGCGAGACACAGTGGCCTGCTTTCTCGCACTCCAGGCGATCAAGTTAGGACCAAAGAACACGGCATAACCCCCCGTGGATCGCCGATCATCCGGATTACCTGCCCAGTCAGCATCTGAGAAAGCAAACAAACTACCAGAGGGAGCAGGCCGAAGATGCAAACCATAGGAGACAGTGAGACGTACGTAGCAGAGAATGCGCTTAACTGCAGACCAATGTGAGTCACGACGCGAGTGAAGGTACTGACAAACACGATTAACCACGAAGGAAATGCCTGGTCTGGTAATAGTCAGGTATTGTAGAACACCAAGAATACTGCGATATGTGGTGGCATCATCAGGAGAGAGAAGAACACAATCATCAACAGAGAGCTTATCAGTCACAGTCATGGGTGTGGACGCAGGTTTGCATTTTTGCATACCAGCACGTCGTAGAAGGTCCAGAGAGTACTTCTTCTGAGTAAGAGAGAGAACCAGGAGCATTATGTGTACCTTCCAAACCCAGAAAATAGTGAAGCTTGCCGAGATCTTTGATAGCAAAGTCAGAACTAAGAGCTGAGAGCAGACGATCAGCAGCAGGCACTGAAGAGCTGATAAGGATGATGTCATCAACATAGACCAGAAGATACATGCTGACCTCGGGACGGCGAAAAAGAAATAGCGATGTGTCAGCCGTAGAGGGAACAAAACCGAGAGCATGCAGAGCAGATGCAAGACGAGCATGCAAGACACGAGGCACCTGTTTCAGGCCATATAAAGCTTTGTCCAAACGACAAAAGTGATGGGGGTAATCGGGATCAACAAAACCCGGTGGCTGCCGCATATAAACTTCCTCCTCAAGCACACCATGAAGAAAGGCATTCTGGGCATCCAACTGACGGAGAGACCAGCCACGAGTAACTGCCAAAGATAATAGCAGTCGTATGGTAGTAGGCTTGACGACCGGACTGAAGGTATCCTCATAGTCAAGACCATGTCGTTGTTTAAATCCTTTAGCAACCAGACATGCCTTGTACCGTTCAATAGACCCGTCAGAATGTTTCTTCACTTTGAAAACCCATTTAGAATCAATGACATTAACACCTGCTAGAGGAGGAACCAAACGCCATGTTTTATTGTGAAGAAGAGCATTACACTAGTAGAAAACAGGGCTTTGGTCTAGGCAGGGCAAGCCCATTAATCCCGGTTCACTCATGAACCGGGACCAATGGGGGGCATAGGTCCCGGTTCATGAGGCCAGGGCGCGGGCCGGGCCTCGGGGGCCATTGGTCCCGGTTCGTCTGAGACCATTGGTCCCGGTTCCAGACACAAACCGGGACCAATGGGCCTTGCTCCTGGCCCACCACCTTTAGTCCCGGTTGGTGTCTGGAACCGGGACCAAAGGTTTGTTTTTTTACCCACTAATATATTCTACAATAACAAAAAGAATCAACTAAAAAGCTTTAATAAAACTCTAATAGGAAAAGGAATCA
>JAAAWM010012142.1:0-188028 GCA_036873465.1 Thinopyrum obtusiflorum | reverse complement strand
CACGAGATGCTCGACTTGCAAGATGATCTTTCTTATAAGGAGCATCCGATCCGCATTCTTGATGAAGCTGAACGTCGAACCCGTTATAAGACGACCAAGTTCCTAAAAGTGCAGTGGTCGAATCATACTGAAGATGAAGCCACTTGGGAACGCGAGGATCATCTTCGGGAAGAATATTCCGACCTCTTTCCTTCTACCTCCTGAATTCTCGGGACGAGAATTTCTTTTAGAGGAGGAGAATTTGTAACACCCCTGTGTAATAGCCACTGTGATCAACTGCTAATAATGCCAAGTCATCTTCATTTGCAGTGCCTAGCCACTTTGGTTAAATATTCAATTCAAATTCTATTCTGAAAATCAACTCAAATTCAAAAGTGAAAAATGAAGTTGCTCAAACACTGTTGGAAAAATGTTCATTGAATAGCAAATAATCCAGAAGCAATTATAAAAACATAATCAATACTAAATGAGTTAGTTAAATGACTCCAACAACATGAAACAGCACCAAGACAGAATTATTTAATTCATTTAAGGTTAAATCAAATCCAAATGAAATTCTACTTTGCCCAAACTAGTTCTTGGTGAAAGGTAACATTGCACTGTAATATTTCGGCCAAGTCTCACATTTTATAAAAGTGCAAATGTGGCCTAACAATTAACAAAACAGAAAAGAAATAAAGAAACAGAAAAATAAAAAGAAAGAGGCACCGTGCGCTGGGGGGGGGGGGGGGGGGGGGGGGGGGGGGGGGGGGGGGGGGGGGGGGGGGGGGGGGGGGGGGGGGGGGGGGGGGGGGGGGGGGGGGGGGGGGGGGGGGGGGGGGGGGGGGGGGGGGGGGGGGGGGGGGGGGGGGGGGGGGGGGGGGGGGGGGGGGGGGGGGGGGGGGGGGGGGGGGGGGGGGGGGGGGGGGGGGGGGGGGGGGGGGGGGGGGGGGGGGGGGGGGGGGGGGGGGGGGGGGGGGGGGGGGGGGGGGGGGGGGGGGGGGGGGGGGGGGGGGGGGGGGGGGGGGGGGGGGGGGGGGGGGGGGGGGGGGGGGGGGGGGGGGGGGGGGGGGGGGGGGGGGGGGGGGGGGGGGGGGGGGGGGGGGGGGGGGGGGGGGGGGGGGGGGGGGGGGGGGGGGGGGGGGGGGGGGGGGGGGGGGGGGGGGGGGGGGGGGGGGGGGGGGGGGGGGGGGGGGGGGGGGGGGGGGGGGGGGGGGGGGGGGGGGGGGGGGGGGGGGGGGGGGGGGGGGGGGGGGGGGGGGGGGGGGGGGGGGGGGGGGGGGGGGGGGGGGGGGGGGGGGGGGGGGGGGGGGGGGGGGGGGGGGGGGGGGGGGGGGGGGGGGGGGGGGGGGGGGGGGGGGGGGGGGGGGGGGGGGGGGGGGGGGGGGGGGGGGGGGGGGGGGGGGGGGGGGGGGGGGGGGGGGGGGGGGGGGGGGGGGGGGGGGGGGGGGGGGGGGGGGGGGGGGGGGGGGGGGGGGGGGGGGGGGGGGGGGGGGGGGGGGGGGGGGGGGGGGGGGGGGGGGGGGGGGGGGGGGGGGGGGGGGGGGGGGGGGGGGGGGGGGGGGGGGGGGGGGGGGGGGGGGGGGGGGGGGGGGGGGGGGGGGGGGGGGGGGGGGGGGGGGGGGGGGGGGGGGGGGGGGGGGGGGGGGGGGGGGGGGGGGGGGGGGGGGGGGGGGGGGGGGGGGGGGGGGGGGGGGGGGGGGGGGGGGGGGGGGGGGGGGGGGGGGGGGGGGGGGGGGGGGGGGGGGGGGGGGGGGGGGGGGGGGGGGGGGGGGGGGGGGGGGGGGGGGGGGGGGGGGGGGGGGGGGGGGGGGGGGGGGGGGGGGGGGGGGGGGGGGGGGGGGGGGGGGGGGGGGGGGGGGGGGGGGGGGGGGGGGGGGGGGGGGGGGGGGGGGGGGGGGGGGGGGGGGGGGGGGGGGGGGGGGGGGGGGGGGGGGGGGGGGGGGGGGGGGGGGGGGGGGGGGGGGGGGGGGGGGGGGGGGGGGGGGGGGGGGGGGGGGGGGGGGGGGGGGGGGGGGGGGGGGGGGGGGGGGGGGGGGGGGGGGGGGGGGGGGGGGGGGGGGGGGGGGGGGGGGGGGGGGGGGGGGGGGGGGGGGGGGGGGGGGGGGGGGGGGGGGGGGGGGGGGGGGGGGGGGGGGGGGGGGGGGGGGGGGGGGGGGGGGGGGGGGGGGGGGGGGGGGGGGGGGGGGGGGGGGGGGGGGGGGGGGGGGGGGGGGGGGGGGGGGGGGGGGGGGGGGGGGGGGGGGGGGGGGGGGGGGGGGGGGGGGGGGGGGGGGGGGGGGGGGGGGGGGGGGGGGGGGGGGGGGGGGGGGGGGGGGGGGGGGGGGGGGGGGGGGGGGGGGGGGGGGGGGGGGGGGGGGGGGGGGGGGGGGGGGGGGGGGGGGGGGGGGGGGGGGGGGGGGGGGGGGGGGGGGGGGGGGGGGGGGGGGGGGGGGGGGGGGGGGGGGGGGGGGGGGGGGGGGGGGGGGGGGGGGGGGGGGGGGGGGGGGGGGGGGGGGGGGGGGGGGGGGGGGGGGGGGGGGGGGGGGGGGGGGGGGGGGGGGGGGGGGGGGGGGGGGGGGGGGGGGGGGGGGGGGGGGGGGGGGGGGGGGGGGGGGGGGGGGGGGGGGGGGGGGGGGGGGGGGGGGGGGGGGGGGGGGGGGGGGGGGGGGGGGGGGGGGGGGGGGGGGGGGGGGGGGGGGGGGGGGGGGGGGGGGGGGGGGGGGGGGGGGGGGGGGGGGGGGGGGGGGGGGGGGGGGGGGGGGGGGGGGGGGGGGGGGGGGGGGGGGGGGGGGGGGGGGGGGGGGGGGGGGGGGGGGGGGGGGGGGGGGGGGGGGGGGGGGGGGGGGGGGGGGGGGGGGGGGGGGGGGGGGGGGGGGGGGGGGGGGGGGGGGGGGGGGGGGGGGGGGGGGGGGGGGGGGGGGGGGGGGGGGGGGGGGGGGGGGGGGGGGGGGGGGGGGGGGGGGGGGGGGGGGGGGGGGGGGGGGGGGGGGGGGGGGGGGGGGGGGGGGGGGGGGGGGGGGGGGGGGGGGGGGGGGGGGGGGGGGGGGGGGGGGGGGGGGGGGGGGGGGGGGGGGGGGGGGGGGGGGGGGGGGGGGGGGGGGGGGGGGGGGGGGGGGGGGGGGGGGGGGGGGGGGGGGGGGGGGGGGGGGGGGGGGGGGGGGGGGGGGAAACTGCTGCTACTACTGTTATCCTATTTCTGCTGCATAGCCTGTTTATTGTAACCTGCTGTTGATACCTACCTGATTATCCTAAACTGCTTAGTATAGGCTGGGTAGAAACCATCAGATACCCCCACTCTATCCCGACTGCCCCGCTGGATTTCAGAAGACCCGATCAACGGGATTGAAGACCAGGCACCGCACCTCACTTCCCCTTTAGTTGCTCGACACTACTGGGTTACTATCGAGTGCCGAGGGTGATACCTCATCAGCACTTCTGATGATAACCTTGTAGGTTAGTTAATCAGTCGTGGTCAGCGAGGGTGATTCCTCCTACACCACCCCCCGATAACGACGTTGTCGTGCAAACTCCTCAAGTGTGGACCTCGAGGGTGATTCCTCCTACGTTCACCTTGATGATTAACATCAGGTGGGAATCCAACGAGGGTGATGCCTCAGATTCCTTCTTGGTGTGGTAACCACACGGATTGCCTTTACACCACTGTTGATACGGAATACACTGGATGAGTTACTTACTACAGGACTGGAGGGACAGGCGGTACCGCCCTGTAGAGGTGAACCTGAGTTCCCGATAGTGCCTTACGAGACGGATTGATCTGGGCGGTGCCCGAGTGATGAATACGAGGCGTGGCCAGGGATTCTTAGCCCTTGCCGCAAGTCCTCGAGACGGGGCGACGGGGACACAGAAGTCATGAGTCTCTGCTCGTTACCGCACTACCAACGCACTAACGATTTGGATATTTGATCCGAGGGGCCTCTGGCCTGATAGCACTAACCATCACGTGGGCATAGTATGGGCGTTTTGCGTCGTATACTTCAGCCGGAGCTTAATTGACGTCAGCAAGGAGTGGCGCGTGCTGGATTGGACTAGTTAAGCTCACGCTTGTATTAAGGGGGCTAGGTCTGCTTCTGGCCGCGTTCGCAACGCACAGGAATCCCTGGGGCGAAGGCCCAAGACCCTTGGGCGCATAGGTTAGTCCGGTGTGCTGACCTCTCTGTTAGGTATTCGGTTAGGTTGCGGCGTATCGTTTGGACGAGGCCGGGCATGACCCAGAAAAGTGTGTCCGGCCGGAGTTAATCGAGCGTGGTGGGTAAGTTATTGCACCCCTGCAGGGAAGAAACAATCTATCAATAGCCTGTCCTATGGTAACGGACACTCGGAGTTATATCCCGATCGATTCAACTAGAACTGGATACTTGAGATGATAACTGGATAGTATGGCTCTAGGATCGCTTTCTCGCAGGGTGTCGAGGAAGGATCTCTGGGCGAGGTTGATGTTACTACTACTACTTTACACGATACTAATCTATACTCTTCTAATGCTGCAAGACCGAAGAAGATGCTGAAGATGCTAGTCTTCGATAGGACTAGGCTTTCCCCTCTATTCTGGCATTTCTGCAGCCCAGTCCACATATTCAGCCCTTCTTTGATAATGTTGCATATGTATTGTAGATCCTTGCTTGCTGAGTACTTCGGATGAGTACTCATGTTGCTTTGCTTTCCTTTTTCCCCCATATCCGTTTGATGCGACCAGATGACGGAGCCCCGGAGCTAGCTGTTCCTGTTGAGGACTACGGTTACTACTACTATCCTCCTAGAGGTTACTACTACGAGGAGCCGTCCGACGACCAGGAGTAGGCTCGGAGGGTCCCAGGCATGAGTCCTGCGCCTTTCGATCATAGTGTTTTATTTTGCCCCGCCTTGTTAAAGGCTATCTGTTCCTCTGTAATATCTGTACACAGATATCTGATGCTTCCGCTGACGCTTGTATGCCATCGAGCTATGTATTCGAGCCCTCGAGGCCCTGGCTTGTAATATAAAGCTTGTATGACTTTCTTTATGTTTTAGAGTTGTGTTGTGATATCTTCAAGTGAGTCCTTAGGCTTGATCGTGCACATTTGCGTGTATGGTTAGTGCATGATTAAGCCAGGGTCATCACAATTATGGGCGGGGGGGGGGGGGGGGGGGGGGGGGGGGGGGGGGGGGGGGGGGGGGGGGGGGGGGGGGGGGGGGGGGGGGGGGGGGGGGGGGGGGGGGGGGGGGGGGGGGGGGGGGGGGGGGGGGGGGGGGGGGGGGGGGGGGGGGGGGGGGGGGGGGGGGGGGGGGCAAATTTGGTCAATCTTAATTAAATCCAGGGATGGAGATTGACCTCTAATCTCCTTGCTTTGCTTCCTTCTTAGTTTTCATAGTGCTTGGCCTTTTTGGTTGTGCGAAAGGTTGTTCTCATGGAAAATGGCTACAATAGCCCCCCAAAAAAATGCAAGCATGAATTATGGTGCATATAAAATTTTCTAGAACAGTGAGATGAGAATAAAAAGGAAGGAGAAGAAAAGGCTAGGTTCATGGACTGAACATCTCTACCAGCTTAGCAATGAAATGAAATGATCTGCGACTTTATCTCCTCCCACCAGTGTTGCACCATGACTGGGTTACACAAATTTTGTCATTCTGACTGGGTTCTGCAAATTTGGTCAATCTTAATTAAATCTAGTAAATAGTAGCTAGCCACAAATAGTAAATAGAAACACTCACCTATTTTTCTTTACTTCATTCAGGAACATCATAGTTGCATCCAAAGCTTCTTTAGAACACAGGAAGGTAGTAAGTAAAGATGTGCCTAGCACTGTTATGAAGAAAGGGAAAACATCAGGCTAATCATGATATTTATGCAGTAATATTAGTATTTAAAACCAGTACCATAAACAGACATCTGATGGTACTCTCTTGCTAATCCATCCATTAAAAATGTAAAATAGTGAATACTAACAATAATCAGACAGAGAGCAAAGCTGCCTTTTTCCAAGTTGTATTGTAGCCACATAATACTATACGGTCTAGGGCATTTTGTTTTTGATAAGCTACTAATCTGCAGTATAGAAGAATGAAGAGTGTCATATCTTGGCATCTTGCAGCCACAATCTGTAGTGCGTGAATATAACATGTTTCATCAAAGGTTCTAAAGAAGAATTTGTATACACATATAGGAAACACTGTGATGTCCGTTGCGGAAGTAAGAAAATCTACTAAAGAAAATAATTCAAAACTAAACATTTAGCTATTCCGAGACCGCAATGAAGAATTTGTATCGCATAGCCTATGCAGTGCTACTTAGTAATTTGTTGTTCCCATCCTTTCCTTGGAACATCTCTGCTACTACTTAGTAAAGAAATTTGAACCAAAAAGTGTGTATTTTAAAGAATCAAAACATATGCAAGGACAACCTACAGCTTGATGCTCAACTGAGTGAACTGCTTTATCGTGTAAACTACTTAGAACTCGCTGCTATCCAAAGGGCGCACTGCAGTCATAATATAAATGTCAGTACCCTATATAACTTGTAGTATATATACCAAACACCCATGGGAAAACAGAAACTCAACGAAATATATCAAACATCAACATCAAACTTGTTTGAAATTAAAAATCATCATTCTTTAAGCATCTCAACTGAATCAGACTGCAAAATTGTAAAACTTTAATCCCCACTTGATCTGAAACTCAAAACCATGCCTAATGAAACAAATGCACCTGTTTGATATATCCCATCTGATATATTCTAACTACAAACTGTTATTTGAGTATAAAAGCCACTTAAATAGCTAGAAACTATGGAATCAATGGATCAATCTAGAGAGAGGGATGGAGAGAGAGAGAGAGAGAGAGATGTTAGCCTATCCTCACCGCTGTTCGGCGCCGCCATTCACCAGACCTTCCCATGGCGAAGGGCGACATCCAGTGCTAGATCGGCTGGAGAAGTAGCTTGAGGAGGGCACCAACAGAGGCGTTCAAGGGAAGAACTTGGCTACTCCTGCTCGCCTAGACCCGTTGCTCCTCCTTCTACTCTGTCGTGGGGACTGGAGGAGGCGGACATTGGCCTGCTACCAGTGTGTCGTAGAGGGGCCCAGGGCAGAGGCGACGGAGCTTGTACCAGGGATGGAGATCGTGCAGTTCAGCTGATGTGGAATGGCGGCCGGTAGCGCAGTGCAAGAGGATGGCAGCAGGAAGTAGTAGGAGGCAGGAGCAAGGTGCGTCAGAGACTGAAATCAGAGGGGGGGAAGCTAGCCCAGGTTCCCACATCGGCGGCGCGAGCGGCGGAGCCGTGGAGGAGCTCCCTACTCCTCCTCCGTGTCCTGGATGTAGACGGTGAGCCAGGGGTGGAGGAGGAGGAGCTACGCCAGCCGCTGCATAAAGAAGAAGAAGGTGCTTAGGGCGGCGGATGGGGAGGGAATGGAGGGGGTGGTGCCGCGGGGTGGAGGTAGAGCATGGGAAGGAACGGAGGATGGCGGCGGCAGCGAGAGGCATCACGCATGTGTGCAGGAATCGGGAGGCGGCTAGGGTTGTACCGCGGGTGCTGCTGCCCTTATATCTTGAAGATGAAGAATGACAGGAATATGCCGGCCCAAACCACCGAATTGCCCACATTTGCCATCTGTAAAAGTATCCAACGGCTCATGTTGATCTATGAAATATCCAACGGCCGAGGTCACTCGGGCCCGAGATCGGGCGGTTAGCAGCGCCTGGTAAAACAGATCAAACGGCCGAGAACCTCCGGTGAATGTGAGAGCTCTATTTTACACAGCTATCTAACTATGGGATACTTGTTATGCTACTCCGGGATCGCTTCCTCGCTGGGTAGACAAGGAAGGATCTCTGGGTATTACTGTTACATTGCTTAACTCTGTATATATGATACACTGCTTGCTTCTGATGCTGCAAGATGCTAGTCTTCGATAGGCTAGGCCTTTTCCTCTCTACTCTAGCATTCTGTAGTATAGTCCATAGATATAGCCCCATTCCTTGATACCGATGCATACATAGCATAGATCTGATGTAAGCCTTGCGACTACTTTGTATGAGTACTCACGATTGCTGCATTCAGATGACAGAGTCCAGGAGCCAGAGATACCCGATGGTGCCTTCTACGTGGAGACCGATGATGAGGAGTAGTTCAGAGGCCCCAGGCAGGAGGCCTTGACTCTTTCGATCAAAGCCGTAGTTTGTTTTTGCCTTCTTAAGGCACCTTTGTAAATGTCTGTAGTCAGACCTAACGCTTGATGTATTATTGGGTCTCACGACCCCTGTTTGTAATAAATGTTGTACTTTGTGTCCTAGAGTTGTGTTGTGATATCCTACCGTGAGTCTCTGCTCTTGATCGTGCATGCTGCATGGAAGATTAGTGCATGGTCGGGGTCGGGAGCGTCACAAACTGGTATCAGAGCCGACTGCCTATAGGAGCCCCCTTCCAACTCCTTGGTCGAAGTTGAGTCTAGTCTTTAAAAAACTATTTTACTAACAGTGTTGTGTGGCTTACGGGCCCATGACACCTATGGGTGGTATTAGAATTTTTTAATTCCGCACCTTTACTTTGGGACTCTGATCTCTCTTCTATTTCTGGTTAAAGATTTTACTAACTCTGACTCTAGGTTCTTGTAACCCCTTCCTCCCAGAGAGCCCCTCATTCCAGATGATCGCTGGCTTCACCAGAAGTTTCCGAAGCTACTCTTCGATGTTTTCTGAGACTCTATGTGCCCACCACTTTGCAATTCCCTACCACCAATAAATCCTGATGGATAACAACATACACTTGTCGTTCATATATTCATTTCAGTTACTCTCTTGTTCCATCTGACATAACGAAATACTCTTTGATATTTCGAGAATTTTTGTCTCTACTGCCTTGCAGTTCTTTGTCGCATGAATACACTTGCGAATAATTCCTCACACTTGTCGGGAATTCGTTCATCCGTAGTTGTTCATGTATTTCACGAAATACTTTGTATTGCTATCCGATCTTTCGAGAATCCTCTGCAACCTATTACTCTTGAAACTATTGACATACTGCACTATGGCTAATTCCATATGTGTAGTAATCTTTGTTGACATCCCTTGTCATTGCCATTTTGAGCCTAATGATTCAATATGTTTGTGAATACTAATAATCATCGATCGAAACTAGAATTCATCCTTCCGGCTCAGACGACATTTCGGATATGATCTGGTTCTTGGTCAATCCAGTTTTGATCGGTTGTGCCTCTAAGTCTATTCAACCTATCCATCCATGATCAGAGCATTTGCTTCTGATCCACCAATTTGGAAATCATATTTCCTTTGTGTTTAAGCTTCAAATTATTCAGATATTTCTATAATCCGATGCCTTTGCATTCTTTCTTCTGCTGGATGAGTAACAATACTCACATCAGCTCCTTTGTGGACTGCCAAATCCTTTGTTGAACTATTATCCGACAGTGTCCTTCATCTTCAATAACCTTATGGGTTCTTCTCCTGATACATAATGCCTTTGGTAAATTGTATCCTCTGCTTTGGTTAACCATGCTCTGCTTGTCCTTGGGAAAGGATATACAACTAATGCTTGTGTATGATCGCATTGTCCTTTCCATTGGTCTATTTAATCTGATAAACACCTTTTCCTTTCCATTGGTCTGTTTAACCTTCTTGTAATTAATATGATCTAAGCAGTAATAATTCCCTGCTTATGTAAAACACCTCGGTGTACAACTCTGTCAGTAAAACCCCGTTACTATTGTTGCTGACATTCCGGTAACCACCGATCGACGAGAACTTTGTCTTTAGGTCCGCCTCATTTCATCAAGCAGGAAAATGGTTCCCTTCGCCCCCTCCCCTTGGTACTGACATTGTTGCCGACATAGCTGATAAGTTATCTTCTGACATGCCTTGCTATCATGATCGTGCAGGATGTCACCACCCCTTCCTATTCATAACCCACACTAACCACAGTTCCACAGGATCGAAACCCGACTCTCCTGTACATCCTTGTTTCCAAAGCTATTCCTCGCACTTGGCTTCGTATGTAATTCATGAGCCACCTTCCTCGAGATAT
Organism: Thinopyrum obtusiflorum; assembly: GCA_036873465.1. Taxonomy (NCBI): domain Eukaryota; kingdom Viridiplantae; phylum Streptophyta; class Magnoliopsida; order Poales; family Poaceae; genus Thinopyrum; species Thinopyrum obtusiflorum. The sequence goes on along the minus strand of JAAAWM010012142.1, from coordinate 178,028 downwards.
TCATTCCGGTATCAGACGCAACAATTATTCTCGTTGCTCTGCACCCATTTCACACTCTGTTTCAGGCATCGAACGATTGCCTACCTGTTTGAAACTTCTTTCACCTTCTTATATTTTCTCTTAATGAATATTTTGAGAGATACCTTGTTCCTCATAAGATAACCCCGGTTGGTTAACTTTGCACTGATCCAACCCCCCTTAAGTTTTCCCTCTTGTCCTATTCATAGGTACGATGAAGATTCTAAAGAAAGGATGACGACTTCATCATGATGACCTGAACTAGAGAAATGAAGACATCAACGAAAGGGATCAACTTCTTCGAGAAGGGCAACAAGAACAAGAAGACTCATTAGAATTTCATAACCAAACCTTTCCCCTTACTCTACGTATTAAATCTCGGGATGAGATTTCTTCAAGTGGGGGAGATTTGTAACATCCCCAGACCTTAACCTTTTTATTAAGCTAACTAAATTGCCATGTCATCATGATCATCTTAATTGAATTGCATTTAGGAAATCATCCAACCTCAAATTCAAAATTCAAATTGCAAGTGAAATTAATAGTTGCACAAATAAGCAAGGAAAATAGTTCATGATTTAACAAACAATCTATAGATGTTTAATGTTAAGGAAAACAATATCACTTGTGTGATTAATTTGAAACTAGCAACCTAAAACGGTACCAAAACAGCTCATTTAATTCCTTTCCCATTTATCCAAAATTCTAGCAACTTCAAATAAATCCCAAACTTTTTGTGGCGGTGAGGTATATTGCATAATAATTAAGGAAACAAGTTGTTCATTTTACAAAAGAGTTCTGGTGCAAAAAGAAAGGGCAAAACAGTTGTTAAAATTTAAAACAGAAAAGAAATAAAAGAAAAAGGAAAAACCAACTGTGCACAAAGCCCAAAACTATAGTTGGAGGCCCAGCCCACGCACAGTATTGTCTACCTACTCCCCCTTGCGTGTCGGCGCTGCCATGGCCGAGTGCACGATGCTCCGGTCACAGGCCGCCACGGCGATGGAGTGGGTGAGCTGAGGGGATAAGGACTCGCCCCTGCTCCCCCTGGACACCTGACTCTCCTCCTTCCCCATTCCCTCGCTTTCCTTCTCGCCTGGGAACTCGCCCAAGCGCTCCCATCGCCGTGCCCGCTTCGGTCCCGTGGCCACCGGCGTCCCCTCACCAGGAGGCTTTGTCTGGGAGGTGGGTCGGGCTCCGCTACATCTCCTACGCTCCTCAGCTTGAGTCGAGCCGCTCTGCAATGACCTAATCGACGGCTTCTCTACATCAGCCGCCACGCGCCCTCACCGATGAGATCACCCTCCTTGCTGCTACTAAGCCTTTACCGGACCACCGTGCGTCCACTCGGTGAGCTCCGCATCTTCTCCCCCTAACCCCGTTGCCCTGCTCGTCCTCTAGCCACTGATTTGCAAGCTCCCGTGCCACCGTCCGCCATGGTCGATGTGTGCCTTGCTATCGAGCTCGCCATGCCTCGCCGTGCTGTCCAGTGTGTTCCTGACGATCCCGTGGAGCCTCCCAGCTGTTTATTTCGCTCGCTAGCCAGCTGCAGCATGACACCCGCAACCCCCGTAGCTCTGGTCGCCGCCATGGCCACTGAGCTCCGTGCTCCTGAGCCCTGTTGCTTCGTCCAACCACTCTAGCGTGCTCCTGGTGAGCCACAGCTCCCGTCTCGCCTCATAGAACGCTCGAAAATGAGCCATAGCAACGCGCTCGAGTTTGAAACACCGTTGCCGCCAACCTCGACGCCGGCTTCGATTCCGATGACCATTTGGTCCAACTCCGGCACCGTTGAGTAGCGCGCGACCTCAGGAGCCCAAACGCCGCAAACCGTGCATGAAATGGTACCCTGTAGCGAGCGCACGGTGCTCGTCCACCGTCGGGTAGGCCTCGCCGGCTTAGCTCTGGCGGTGATGATGTGGCGCCATCATTAGCCGCTAATGACGTGGTTAAGTACCCCCGAGTGACACTGACAGTGGGGCCCGCGACTTAGTTAAACTGAGTTGTTAGAATTATTAAATGATATTTAAAAAACTGGGCCACTAACACGCGGGTCCCACTTGACCCGCTGACCAGTCAAACCAGCTGACTGGGCAAGCCCAGTCACTGGCATGTGGGTCCAGTGGCCCCCTTTGACTAGTCAACATGGTCAAAACTGACTGCTGAGTCAGCATTGACCTGGCCCCACCTGATAGTCTCACCGTGCATAGCTGGGTGCACTGCACCGGGTGAACCTAGCAATTTCACTGGCATTTTCGAATTAAAATTAAACCAGGAAATTTCATAAATTGTTTAAAACTTTGAAAATTCATATAAATTCAACCGTAGCTCAGATGAAAATAATTTATATATGAAAAACGATCAGAAAAATATGACAAATCAGAATATGTCATCCATTTAACTGTCACATGCCTCCAGCACAGCAAACATGAAACCTTCCCCTCCGGTTCAGTACAACGATAATCACCTGGAGTTGGGAAAATATTCCCGGATATTTTCCCGCTTTGACTAAAATACGTAGTACTGCATTAGGTCACCCCTAGCATAGCCTACAAACATGTCATGCATCTGTGTGCTTTATATTTACGGTTTCTTCCCCCTCTTCTTCTCCGATAGACCCCGAGACTGACGCTGCTCCCAAGTACGACTACGCCACAGACGTTCAGCCACTTGCAGCAGAGCTTCCAGGCAAGCAAACCCCCTTGATCATGCCTATATCGCCCATTCTTTCTCTCTTGTGCTTGCATTAGATTTTGCTCCTGTTATTCGATAGCTCCTACTCTGATGCATAGCCTGATTTTGTAACCTGTTGTTGATACTTCACCTGATATCCTATATGCTTAGTATAGGCTGGATAGTTATCCATCAGTGGCCCTACACCTTTGTTCGTGTTTCCATGCTTTACTACTGGGTGATCCGAGTCAGATGGCTGTGGAGCAGAGACCGAACACACCATCATCACCCCCCTAGCTGTACGACTCTGCAGAGTTACTATCAAGTATCAAGAGTGATTCCTCGTATCTCACTTTTGATGATATCTCTGTAGTGTAGCACCTCGAGTGTGGGTTATCGAGGGTGATTCCTCCTTCCCCCTCTCGATGAAGACTCTGTCGTGCAGTACCTCAAGTGTGATCCTCTTGAGGGTGATTCCTCCGAGTTCACCTTGATGGTATACCTGTGAATCGATCGAGGGTGATTAATTAGATTCCCCTTGATGGTATGGAACCACTGTTACACTTTAACATGTTACTACGGGACTGATGGGTAGGTGGTACCATTCTGGGAGAGGTGGACCTGGGTTCCCGACAGTCCTTTGATGAAGTCAAGTCGGCCCCAAGGGTACCCGCGAGAGATATTGTGGCGGATCGACCGGGCAGGCAGAGACCATCCAGGAGAGTGATGGGCCTGGACCCTCGTCACGGACCACGAGTCCGCGAGCTACTAATAATACACTAACGGATTTGGGTATTTGATATGAGTTGGCCTCTAGCCTATACGCACTAACCACCACGCGGGATAAGTTATGGGCACTCGGCGTCGTACGTTCCTCCCGAAAGCTCTGTCGGACGTCCAGTGCAGCATTGCGGCACGGTCGAGCCGGGACCATCCAGGAGAGAGGTGGTGCCTGGTCTCACCCTGCGCGCAACGACCCCGGAGTGCTTAGGGCGATCGGTCCATGACCCCTTTGCAATTAGGATGTAGACCAGCGGGGACCTCTCTGCAGAGCCTAGGTAGGTCTATGGCATGTTGATTATCCGAGGCCGGGCATTACCCAACAAGTGTGTCCGGCCAGAGGTAGTCGATCGTGCTGGATAAGTTGGTGCACCCCTGCAGAGAAGTAATCTATTCGAATAGCCGTGTCCACGGTAACAGGACGCTCAGTGTTGTATCCTGATCTACTACAACTAGAACCGGATACTATGATCTTAATTATTTGTTATGCTATCCGGGATCGCTTCCTCGCTGGGTAGACGAGGAAGGATCTCTGGGTATTACTGTTACATTGCTTAACTCCGTATATATGATACGCTGTTCTCTTCTGATGCTGCAAGATGCTAGTCTTCGATAGGCTAGGCCTTTTCCTCTCTATTCTGGCATTCTGCAGTATAGTCCATAGATACAGCCCCATTCCTTGATACTGATGCATACATAGCATAGATCTGATGTAAGTCTTGCAAGTACTTTGGATGAGTACTCACGGTTGCTTTGCTACCCTTTTTTTCTCTACCCGGTTGCTGCATTCAGACGACGGAGTCCAAGAGCCAGAGATACCAGACGGTGCCTTCTACGTGGAGACCGATGACCAGGAGTAGTTCAGAGGCCCCAGGCAGGAGGCCTTGCCTCTTTCGATCAGAGCCGTTATTTGTTTTCGCCTTCTTAAGGCACCTTTGTAAATGTCTGTAGTCAGACCTAGCACTTGATGTATTATTGAGTCTCACGACCCCTGTTTTGTAATAAATGTTGTACTTTGTGTCTTAGAGTTGTGTTTTGATATCCTACCGTGAGTCTCTGATCTTGATCGTGCATGCTGCATGGATGATTAGTGCACGGTCGGGGTCGGGGGCATCACACTGACCATCCAAAAAGATTTGAGGCAATGGATTAGAAAATAAGTCGGAACCTCGCATCCAATAATAACTCCACATTATTACCCTCTTAATTCATAATTACTTTCTTAATGCACTTCCAGTAGTTGCCCTTTACCCACAACACAGTTGTTTGCTGCAACATGTGCGTTCCATTGATCTTCTATCGAGAGTAACCCTTCATTGGGGGTTGATAAAGATTGAAATAAAAATATTTTTTGATGAGTTTTATTTTATACTTCCATCGATCATGAATCGGCAATTTTTGAATGTAATGGACACTAATGGCCTCTGCACACTCTCCATCTTATTAAACACTACCAGCCGCGAACGTGCAGTGCACTTTTTTCAATGTATTTTGAATACAAAATATAACTATCTTTTGTCAGAAAACCATTTCTAAAATTTAAATGTAGACGTAGTTAAAATTTGTTTTCTTCTCACAATCCACTTTATGGAAGAAAACATGGGGCATTAAGCATGGCGAAATCACAAGCCAACAGGTGGGTAATTAAGAATAAGATGTTACTAGTAGAGATGTATCGGAATCAACCATACCAATATAGAAAATGCTCTACGTAGGATTAATCCAACCAATCCAGACCATCCAAAAAGATTTGAGCCAATGGATGAGAAAATAAGTTGGAACCTCGCGTCCTACTATAACTCCGCATTATTACCCTCTTAATTAATTCCGTAATAACTCTCTCAATTCACTTCCAATAATTGTCCTTTACATCCCTTGGTATTGTAAATTCTATCATATCCTCTATGTACCATTTGCAGCCTGCGCAAAGAGAACGTATCCGGTGCACCGGGGCTTTTGGTGCACCAGGTACCTCCGACCACGATATACATATATATAAATTTAAAAAAATCTGAAAAAATAGAGTGCATAGAACCAACTTGTGTGCAACATTTAAAAAAAATTCAAATCAAAATTCAAAACACAACTCAAGAAATAAAAATGACAAATTCACTGTCAATAACTTTAATGGGCCAAATTTATAGCCCAGTTTTGATTATCTACTATTCATAGATATTTGCCTATGTCTTCGGCTATGTTTTAAATTTTGACTTGAACTTCTGTGGCATGGTAGACAATGTTGTGTCTACTTTTTTTTTTCTCAGAACGTCTAACTAATTCTAGACAAGTGTACCGAGATTGGGTGCACCGGATGCACCACAAGCCCTGGTGCGCCAGATATGTTCTCCCTGCACAAAGTATTGTTGTGCACGGTGCTCCTTTAGCCATTTATTGCATATGTCGTATATATTCGGTTGTATATATCGACACACATTCGGAGTGATATACATTGCACATGCAAGGTTGCTAGTACCATAAAAATGTGTAACTCCCCTAAAAAAAATGTGTAACTAATAAACCGTCATTTTTAGGACAACTTAAAAGTTAAAGCTTGAGCCAATGACGAGAGATTTATCGACGGCTCAGATAAATAGTATCACATCCAATTGGTACTTTTTATACGGGTATAAAATAGATGGAAGGATAGTGTCATATTCATTATTATCACTGGTACCAATGTGGCCTGCGCGTCACAAGAAAAAGAAAAAGAAATCAAATTTACCCAGCATGACACTCGGAACCGTGTGCTAACAAAGTGTGCCCGCCTTGGATCAGTTATAGGGCCAGCCGGGGCATGTTGGGTATGCCACACCGAAACTTTGAAAAAAAAAACAAGAAGTCAGCTCTACGGGAGCCTGAATATTATACATCTGGCTCAATTATTTAAACGTTGTGTGGAATTACTCAGCAGTCGGTAAACCTGCAATTGGAACCGTGATCTTGATGTAATCTCGGGTTTGCCCCTTAAACATGGTTAAAATGCATCGTATCCTTTTTTTTAAATATGTCCAATCAGTTACTACATGTAGTACTATGTCATGCATTATATACACAAGACATTCTTTGTCTTGTCACCCAGGTTGCCATGCATCTGTTACTGGGATGAATAAAAAAAACTAACACACAGGTCATATAATTCCTTTTCTCCATCCAAGCTAGACATATTGTATTTATACGTACGAGACATTCTTCGTCTTATATGTTGTTTCTCCATGAGTGTCATTAAACCATAACAAATAGTAACATATTAGTACATCTCGATCCATAGCAGAAAGCTCGTAGCTAAGGACAAACCATGTACTGTAATAAAATGAGCACCGTGTAGACTATATCCAACATTACATCCAAATCCTGTCACTATCGAGGCTGGGCTGTAATGAACAGTACTGTCACTGCTGCCTCCAACATTACATCCAAATCCTGTCACCATCGAGGTTGGGCTGTAGTGAACAGTGAACTCACTGCTGCCTCCAACGTTACATTCTCCTGTCTGGCAACTAGTTTTTATTTCACCAATGTTTTTGTAATATTTTGTTAATAATAAGTCTGTGTGCCCATTGGCATGGATTGTACTTTTTTTTACCAAATAACTGCAATGCTACTCAGAATGCACTGGGTAGCACTTCCTTGAACTGGCTACTGTGATCTCTCAGTCAAGTCTGACCAGGACACACAGCTGAGAGCATGCGAGGTAGAACATTTCTCACAAGAGGATCTGTAGCTAGTACAAATATATAATTGCCAATTTGCTTACCTAGCTAGGTGGTTGTGACATTCCCTTTTCGATTTTGGTAGCATATGAAACTATGTAACTAATCCAATATATGGAGAATGGGTGCGTTGTGATGCAACTATACCAGTTAAATAATAATCCTCAAGCTGCCAGCCCTGCTTTAGTTGTTGGTAATGTCCACTGGATGCCAATATAATTTTTATATATTTAAAAGAATATCTATTTTTTATCCCGGTCATCCTTTGACGGTAGGTGGCAATATATATACTCGCTTAAAGAAACCATGACTCTGATGTACCACCCCTATCTTCTCCGAGTGTGACATGGATAGAGGCGTGTTGGAAAAATGCATCTATATCATCACAAATATGTGACAAAGTGAAGGAATCTGAGCGGTGGGATTTTATCCGACATACGGAAAATACGATTGAGTGAATAAATTTTGTTAAAAAATTCGAATAGAACTTTAAAGGATACGAGAATCGATGCAGATTAATTGCACATATCAGATAAACAAAATTGACGTCATTTTGATTCCAAACCTTTCAACCCACTCGAAGATTTGTGCGATGCATCCCACTTTGGCGATGACGTAGTCTTTTGACAAGCATCGCACATCTAGACCTTGGCCAGGCTGTCTGCCTCAGATAAAGATTGGTAGCTGCCTCTGATGAAGCCCGCCACACCGCCAAACGCTTCTAACTCCACAATGTTATATGCAAATTGTTATTATTGTTTACCGTATCACTGGATCATCAGAAGCGTCTCTCTTCGAGCAACGGAATGTGTCAATGTGAGTAGGGATGAACAGGAAGATGAGAGTAGGCATGGGAGAGCTCTTGGTGGTTCTCGCCATTGATGCAGCGCATGCATGGTGTGACGGCATGGGCAGAAGAAGGCACGAGGTTGAGGGCGGCGGCTCACAGAAGGGGACAATTGTTTAGGGTCTGAGGATTTGATTTATATGGTAGGTTAAGAAGATGATGAGGATGTTACTATTTAGCTCTAGATCCAATGGCTAGAAAAAGTGTACTCTGGTGGGATTTTTCATGACAAAACCTTCTTTCATCTTTCTATAAAATCAAGGTGTTCACACCTTTGTAAGGAAAAAAGAAACGTGTTTGATTTTGAATAAAACATGTGAAAAATATGTCGATAAAACCTGATTGATTCATCAGTATGTCCCAATGTTTTAAATAGCGGCGCTATAGCGTTTAGAGAGGTCCTGCACTAAGAGACTTTGGTCCTAACACACGAAATAAAAATTTAAATAGCACCGCTATAGCGTTTGGAGAGGTCCGCCGCTAAGAGGCATAGCCCGCTATTTAAAGCTATGGTATATCCTAACGCACTATCATAATCCCTTATGCCTACATGGGGAATAGGCTGAACGAGTTTATATACTTGTGGTATACATTAGATTGGGACGTATGTAGCCTAGGCAACGCGAGTAGAAAAAGGCGTTCACTGAGAATCTATTAGCACTCGTATAATACTTTGATATTTTATATTTCAGTATTCCGTTCACAGAGAAGAAAAGGGTGTACATGCCAAGTATTCCGTGTAATTAAACAGGTAATATTTTTTTAATTCCACTCCTATAATACATTGATATTTTATATTTCAGTAGCCACTTCTCAGTCGTGTAGAGACTAGTGTAGAAAGTCCACGTGCTATATAAAAACAGTAAAGTCTTGGTGCTTTTTTTTTTGAGGGTCGTAAAGTCTTGGTGCTTGACGGACTAGCTAGCTACCACCTGGTTGATGTAACTTTGTTGAAGGAGCAAATATAGCAGCCTTCAGAACTTGGCATGCAGATATTTCTGTGACGTGCTACGAATAATATTTTCCTAGCTCCGTCACAATATATAAAATGTATGTTAATGGTTCAAATTGAATCTTTGATAACTAGTTACTTATGCAATACTCTATTAATCTGTACCAACATAAATTGCACGAGTTAGGATGTGTATTTTTCATCCAAGCCGTCCGAAATCATGGGCACAATGTTTTTATTTGCCATCCAATGGTTCTGGAGAAAGATTAGACTCTCTAATCACTCGTTGCCTACTAGTAGCATTGAATGCATTGTAATTACTCCCTAAGTTAAACTGTATACCTCCGAATTGTTTTTTAGTTCGTCAAGTTTCATTTACGTTCTAATTATTATTTGAAAAATAATCATCGTTGTATGTCCTTACTCTTGAGTTTACACGTTGTCCAAATTTTTAAACAATGTTCTCTGTTTTAGACTAAAGTCCACAATGATCGACATGCCTATATTGATTATAAATTTCTTGTACTCGTAATGTGTTTTATTTAATTATATATACTAACCATTCTTGGAGAGTGCGCATGATTACATAGTTTTGGTACCCCTTTTCCTCAACAACATTCAAGGCTACAAACATGTGCAAATAATTAAGAAATATACTCAGAGATGGTAAGAGTAGTACTTTTCATGTTTCATTTATTTTTTAGGAAAATGTTTTGTCAGCCGAACATGCTATCCACGTGCAAGGTTAATTACTACCAAGTTACTACAAAATCACAACCACAAGAAACTGATTTTGAATACGCATATAAATTCGGCGGTGTTAATTTTGTATCAAAGAACTCGCACATTACAAGATTATTAATTGTCGTCCAAAGTTTGGTTTTCAAGCACGATGGCGTTCATTTTGCATCGCATAACGTGCGCATGTTACAAGATTATTAATTGTCGGCCAAAGTTTGGTCTACAATGACAAAACACGACGCAGTTTTCTGGGAGTGTCTATAGATTAGTCCACCTAGAAATAGTTATTTCTCTGTCGATATTGAAGGCCATCCGATCAAGATTTTATCAATCCTTTTGGACTTTTTTTTGCGGGGATCAATCCTTTGGTATTTGCACGAGTCTCGTGCTTAGATCGATTGGCTGTTAGCAGCGACTTAGAAATAGTTATTTCTCGTTCGCATGACAAATAGCATGACCGTAGTTTCATTTCTGAATGGAGGAGGAAGTACATCTTGCTGGTCCTCACGGGTTACGGATGCGCCTGCTGGAGCGCAGATTCATCGACATGCATGGACACGTTACTTACGTATATGTGGACTGGTACTGGACGTGGTTAATTTGTGAGATGTGGAAGGCAGGCCGGAGAGGAAGATCCAAGGACGATGGGTCGAGGAGTAGGTGGCGTTCGTTGGTGTGCCAGTCCAACGGCGGGACTAGGACATGTACAGCGATTGACCTCAATCGCGCATATGTGCTGGCAACTTTCCACGTCCCACGCGACATCTGCATGCGCTCGATCCATCGTGACGTCAATTACGCTCGATCCATCGATCCTCTGAAACATGTAGCAGTAAAAATTAAGCCAAGTACTTACCTCGATCTGCATGCATGTTCTCAATCGATCCAAAAAGGAATAACATTTAAAAGGCGAATCCACTATACCTGCATGATGCGTAGGATCGATCGATGCCACAAAGTAAGCGTACGATCTATCCATCAATCGCTTCCGTTCTGCCGCCCGGCCGTATGGTCGTCCGTGCTGAGGAGCAAGATTCGACCGTGACCTCGTCGTTTTCTACTTTTCTTGCCCCGCCTGGGGGGGCGGGCCATGGACGACGGAGGTTTGCTATTCAGGCACGTTTAAAGGCCGGGTCTACTGTCGCAGTGACAGTGCCTACCTTGTTGGCTTCCCAGCTGGTGGACTCGTGACCAACCTAGGCCATAGCTTGCTCCGGATCCGGCTGACATGCATACTGTTGGTGGAGGAAGAGTTCACTCCCAAGGTTAGTTTTTTTTTGACGAAACGCAGTAGACCGCTGCTTTTCATCATTAAGATGGGGGAACACAACTACACAGAAAGTTCTGAAAAAGCAGAAAATAAATATACAGATGAAGCAGACTATGATCTACATCGCGCCAGTCCAGAGCACCTTTAACCCCAGCCAATCTCCAAGTGGTCAGCTCATTAGTAATGCTATCACAGACCTGCAGGAAGCTAAGTGCACGGTTGCTGAAAATTCTGTTATTCCGCACTCTCCATATTTGCCACCAGATAATCATGATTAGGGAGGACAGCTCATCGTGTAGGCCAATCGCAACACCTCCACCTCCTCCAATACGGGCCAACTGCATGCCCGCGACAGCGACTCGTCTCGCTGCAGCTCGCCACACAAAGACCACAGAAGATTGAGAGTGAGCCACTGCTCATACCACTCCGCTGCCACGGGCGGTAACAAGGGGAGCAGCGCCCAATGAGCGTCGGATCAGACCATGCCGACACGGCGTCCTTGCCACGAAGTACTCGCACAACACCGAAGCGCTGCCATCATGGCACCCATCGCCCGCGAGCATATGCCTAGCCACAACACAATCGTGTGTGGCACGCCAGCCAAACGACGCCCCGTCGTCCACATGGCCAGAGCTCTTCCACCGCCCATGCGCTGGCACCGCCACCCCATAAGACGACAACCAGATAGGCTGCTCCATCGGGATGAAGACCCACGCAGCCCATTGGGTACGGGGTCGGCCGCCACCACGGCAAGGCCAGAGGCCGCGGCGGTGGGGTAGATGGGAAGAGGAGACCGTGCTCCGGGCAATGGAGAGTCCCCCACCGCCGCCCGAGGGACGTGATGAGGGTACGGGGGCCTAGGATGGGGAGGGAGACGGCGGAGGTGGCTGAAGATTCGTCGCGGCAGCTGGGGTTTTGGGCAAGAGGGGGGTTTCAGGAGAGAAGGGACCACTCGACTTAGCGCTGCTTACCGATTGCTTTTTGGTGGAAGCGCATGTCTTGAAATGAAGCTAGCTAGCTAGCTACTCCCTCTGTCTCATAATGTAAGACGCTTTTTTACACTACACCGTCCCATAAGACGCTTTTTTACACTACACCGTCCCAGTGTCAAAAAACGTCTTACATTATGGGACGGAGGGAGTAGCTACCAAGCAGCTTACCAATTGATCTTTCAGCTGGAAACACATGCAACACACACACATGACACAGGAACATGATGGATTGTAACAGGTTGGGGTAACAGTCAAACCCCTAAACATGATGTGTTTCATTTCATAACTTGGACGCCAATCCATTCTAACATCTCCAAGAACTTCAGTCGACCCAAAGACTTGGTAGGGATTTTTGAAAGCTGATCATCGGTGCAAACATTGTTGACTTGAATCTTGCCTTCCTCCACGCACTCCCTTATGTAGTGATACCTCGTATCTATGTGCTTGCTTCTATCATGATACACTAGATTATTACATAGAGAGATTATAGACTTGCTGTGAATGTTAAGCACCCCTTGTTCTGGTTCCTGATTCATGAGATCACCGAGTAGCCTTCATAGCCACACACCTTGACACGCCGCATTTGCAGCTGGAATATACTCTACTTCACAGGAAGATAATGCAACTCCTCTTGCTTTTGTGATAGCCAACTTAATATGCTTCTCCCCAAGAAATATGCCATGCCCAAGTTACTCTTATGGTCGTCAACATCTCCTGCCGTATCACTATCAGTATAGCTGAGTGGCTTCACCATTTCCTTCTTCTTCTTCAAATAGACACAATCAATATTTGTTGTCCCTTTGATATATCTGAGTATATGATTCATAGTTGCCCAATGTTCCGTCCTGGGCGCTTCCATGAAGCGGCTCACAATCTCAACATAATAGACCAAGTCCGATCTTGTGTTAATGAGATACCTCAAAATTTCAACCATGGTTCTATACTCTGTTGCATCAACCGCGAGTGTTTCACTCTTTTAGCTCAATTTAAGACGAGGTTCCATTGGAACATTAGTTCGATTGCAATCTTCCATGCCACAGCTTTCATCTTGAATAGTTCCTTCATTTGTAGCTTGAACATAGGAATCTCCTCTTCTTCTGCTCCTATTATCAATAGATCATCAACATAGATACCAACTATGAGGTGATCCCTTCCTTTACATCGCTTATACATCACATAATCTAGTGTGCTTTTCTCAAATATGAGAGAAATCAAAGTCCGATCAAGTTTGACGTTCCACACCCTAGGGGCCTACCATAGCCAATCCAACGCCTTGTGTAGCTTCAGTACATTGTTTCTCTCTCCTTCTTTGATGTACCCCGGTGGTTGCTTCAGTATAATTCTTCTTCTAACTCCCCTTTTAAGAACGTGGATTATACATCCATGTGATATAACCTCCATGATTCTTGAGCTGTGAGAGCTATAAGTAATCTCATGGATTCCATCATTGCAACGGGAGCAACCACTTCTTCTAAATCCACATCTTGCTCTTGTATGTATCCTTTAGCCACTAGCCTTGCTTTATGCATCACCAAATTCCCTTCGGTATCTTTCTTGATCTTGTACACCCACTTGAGCCCTATGGTTTTATGATTATTGGGAAGATCGGTAAGCTCCCATGTATTGTTCTCTTGGATCGATCCCAACTCTTCCTCCATAGTACGATGCCAACACTCCTCCGTTATTTGCGTCTTCAAAATTTTCTAGTTCCTCGACGCTTAGCAAACATCGCCGTCCTCTTTGCTTCATCTTCACCAGATTTATTGTCCGAAATCCTTTCTCCGGATAGAGTTTCAATTTCACTTGTAGGAGAACAGGTGTAGGTGGATGACTCCTTTCCTCCACGGGCACAGGCATTACCTCATCAGCTCGATATCCTTCTGATGCACTGGCCGATGGTGGCAAAATTGAACACGCACGCACTGGCGATGCTTGGCCTATAGATCCATCACTTGGTGTCTTGCGAGCTGGGCCTCCACCGTCCCTGTCGCATGGGCCTTTCCCTCCTTCTTTACTTTCTAGGCCATTAGGCGATGGGTCACGCCCACTTAGTCCGCTTCTTAGGCCTTTAGGGCTACTTCTTGTTGGCTCCTACTGCTTGTTGGCCGCCCCTGCCTTCAGGACTCCCTGCTTGTCTGCTTCCTAGCCCACCTGTTTATAGTGCGTCTAGCCTGCTCGGACCGCCTATAGCCGGCGAGCAAGGCATAATGGCTGAGCCTTCTAGTGAGACATTTCACTCAGAAAACTGATCCTTGTCCCCGGTCATGCAATGGCTCATGCCAGTGTTGAGGTACCAGACATTGCTCGCAATCCTCTGCCTCTCCTTGTCATGAAGGTAAACCTTCTCTTCTATGAGCGGTACAGTCTCGATAGTCGGTGCCTGAGGAGCTAGTCCCCCCTTGTCCAATAGCTCACACACTTTGTGCATCAGAACCATTGGTCCATCATCTCCTTCCTTGTCCATGAGAGCCTTCCCCTTCACTGCTTTTCTGCAGTCAGATTTAAAGTAGCCCTGGAGGCCACAATTGTGACACTTTACTTTCTTGATGTCAAACTTCCTCCTTGGTGGTGCGGCCTTGTCATCATGTCTGGTGATGGTCTTTTTCACTGGGCACTGCTTCTCCTTCTTGTTGCTGTTGCTTGTGGATCTGCCTTGCTTTTCTTTCGACAGGTTCATCCACTGCTGCTTTGTGAGCAACAAGTGCCCACTTTTCTTCGGATCTCCAAAGCTAAGCCGAATTCTCTCATCATGTGCCTTGAATCTTTCAATGAGATCCTCGACCATGAAAGTATTCAGATTGAGACATTGTTCGATCGACATGGCGATTTGGATGTAGCTTGTCGGTGCGGCGGGCAAGAATCATCGGACAATCACATCATCTTGAAGGTTTTCACCATAGCCATGTATGTCATTGATGAGGGTGGGTGGCAAACTGATCCACCGTCTTGCTCTCCTCCATCTTCAGGCTCTCATAACTTCTCAGCAGAGACTGAAGGTGTGCCTCCTTGACACTGGCGTGGCCCTGGTGTAGGATCTTGATCGTATCCCATGCAGTTTTCACTTGCTTCTTTCTGATGAGGTGTTACATCACAACCTTCAGCACGACAAAATAAAGTACCTTCAGCACCAAGCGATCCTTCTGTTGCTTCACGCCACACTTCCTGCACTCATCGCCACCAAGATTCACGGCTTCCCTGATCAACTGTGCCTCCAGCGCAACTTCCATGTTCGAAGCCCAGAGGCATAGTCCTCACGATCAAGGCAAGGGTATAACACTGCCTCCACCGATGTCGATTCTCTTGGCACTCCCGAATTCTCTCCATG
The DNA here is from genome assembly GCA_036873465.1 of Thinopyrum obtusiflorum. Lineage (NCBI taxonomy): Eukaryota > Viridiplantae > Streptophyta > Magnoliopsida > Poales > Poaceae > Thinopyrum > Thinopyrum obtusiflorum. The sequence continues at coordinate 162,720 of JAAAWM010012142.1, read as the reverse complement.
CTTGACCACGTCCATGACCTCCATCTTCTTTTAATAGATCACGTATGAAGAACCACAGGATGCAATGCAGCAACGTGATGGATTGCAACAGGCCTGTGTCGTGCCTATTTTTTATTGCTTCTGATATTATTTTACAGTTTACGGTGGGTATTACACGTATACTTATAGCAGCTAGAGGCACAAAATCTAAACCGACTTGGTGATTGCATGACTTAGACTTCGACATGGACTACGCATCGTGACTTACTCTAACATCCTGGAGTTCCAGCGCTCTACGCAGATCAATCCAATCATGGTAACAGGTTCTTTCTGTTGAAATTATGCCCTAGAGGCAATAATAAAGTGTTTCTTTTTTATTACATTCATGATTTGTTCCCTGAATAATATTGTAAGAATTGGTTAACGAATATGTGATTCGCTTGTGAAAGCCAATTTACATGTATACGAGCATTATTCTAAATGGATACCAGGTCAGAAAATGTACGAGGACACATATGCATAGACTAGCATACATATCGGTGGATGACCGTGTTTCTGCGAAAGCATCATCTTTTCATGTCATCAGTATATCTCATATGTAGTATGGGGGGTATCACACCGATATTATGGACTTCTGTTAGTTGAACTGGCATTAGATAGACCTGTGCTGAGATACTGAGAGAGAATCATTTTTTCATGTCATCAGTGTATCTCATATACACTATGTATGTCTACATCCTTAGGCCAGAGATCATGGCACATACTCTAGATGTGGACTGGTCTGCTTAGTGGTCACCAAATGTTACTCCATAACGGGTAATTTTAAAGGTTATTTTTGGGCTTACCAGAAAGCATTGCCATGAGTCGTGAATTGATCAAGATGGGATTTGCCCCCTCTGGTGATGGAGAGATATATCTAGGAAGCTCGAGTGATCGGTTTTCAGAAATGCTTGGGCATGCTTATGATTAAAGAATTATTCATATTTTAGGGGATCTGATGCATGTACCAAGAAAGAGGTCGAGCTAGAAACAAGGGAGCTGACAATATCGTGAGGCAAGAGGATTATATACAATAGTTGCTAAAAGGTTCGTCCGATATGATCTTTATATATATACAGGAATCAATATGACCTATAGGGTCCGCTATCGATTATTGGCCGAGAAAGGGTTCTCGGGCATGACTGCATATATATGAGACTGTAGGGTCACACACTTAATGGAATGAGAGTTACTACAGAGGAAGAGAGTGAGAGAGGGAGAGGAACTTGGGCCGGAAAGATTTCTGGAGGCCCCCCCAGCAAATTGGGTTGAAGGCCCATGAGTAGGAGGGGGCATCCCAAACCCTGGGAGCCTGCCTCCTATATAAAGGAGGGCAAGGGGCAGAGAGCATGCCCCTAGCTATTGCCCTACCTCATACGCATTCCCCCATCTCCTCCTCTCACAAGCCACCACACTAGGGTTCCAGGAAAACTAGGGCGCCACCCATCCCTACAGATTGGGTATGCAGGGTATGCCTTCTTGACTTGTTGCTATCTAGAGTTATTAGTAATACTTTGATGTGCAAGTTCTTGATCTCGTACTATCGATGATTAATGCATCGCTGATCTTACGACCTACTGGAGGTCGTGGAAGATAGTAGAGGGATGGGTGGAGTCCTAAGGATCTCGTTGGCGATGATGGTGACACAGTGGTTTTACCTAGGTTTAGGCCCCTAGGTGGGTAAATGCCCTATGCCTTGCTTATGGTGTGTATTGATCAATGGGAGAATTGCAATGGAGTAGATCCAGTCTATGGAGAGCTAGGTTACGAGCGTGTGCCTCCCAGAATCAGATGATCTTTGATAGGTGGCCGCCAGCCCTATATAGAGGTTGGCCTGTGCCATTGTTAGATGGCTATCTTTGTGGAGATACGATAGGATCCGGTGATCCCGGTGTTATAGGGAATGTATCTCCTATAAGAGCAGAATCCCAGACTTAGCGCACCTGTCCTTATCCCTTTCGAGTTCCTACTCGGGCATGACTAGGTGCAGGTCCGGAGGTCCCTAGACACTCGTAGGTGGACTTAGTCCACGCACGACCAAAGGGTATGCCCCTAGGATGGTATTCCTGTATGCACCGACCAGCCCCCCACTAGTACATGAAATGAGGTTACGATTTTCACTCGGAGGAGATGGGGTCGAGAGAGTATCGTCCGGCCTCGTCCTCACCAAGTATTTCCCCGACTTCCTTTCAACAAAATAGGACCATCAACTCTTTATGGGTCATTCCCATGGGTGACACGAGATGCATTCCTAGTTGCTCTGTGAGCTTACTCGAGTCAGGACCATGGCTCAAACGAAATATCCTGAGTTAGGATCGCCCCCGTCTAGCATGCTCAGGGAATTCCCCTACCAACGCCTAGTTTTAGAGGAGTCCCACACATCCACGGGAGGGAGTATAAAACTTATTAGCAACAGGCTATGTGATCCGCCTGTGTCTAGATTTTGCCTCTTCTTCTTTCCCTATGGGTTTCGGGCACAACATTGTTTCACATTTGAGAATAGCACTCAGCGGAGTACATCAATGGGCCATAGAAAACTTGCCTTTGTCATGGTGATCGAGGTGGTTCTACTACACCCCACACGCCTTCCCGGGAGGTGAGTACACTGGGAGCCCACTGGTCGAGGTGTCAGAGTGGCACTCCGACCCTCCTGCCAGGGAGGAATTGGTGCTCCTATCGGCCGAACTGATGGTCTTGGCCGACAAGTGTCTCGATGCCAGGGATGTCATCCAACATATCTCTCCCGTGTGCCTGTGCGAGCTCCCTTTGTGGGAGTCCTTTGATGAAGAAGCAAGTTGTGTGGTAATCCGCGAGTTTACTTCCACGTTTCTTGCTGCCTCCTCCAGTGGAGTAACCATCCCTTAATCGATTTTGATGCGTAAAAGCCTCCCGATGACCGACAAGAAAGGGTTCCCACAATGCCTGGCCAACCAGCCTGCGTCGTTGAGTAGGAAGTATCTGGCGGGGCCCTATCAGGTGCTTAACCCATAACAACTAGCTCTGAGGTAGGACGACGGAGAGATCCCCTGTCGACAGCCCGGTCGGGGTTAGGGGCCCATCCCCAAAGAGCTCAGGCAAAGACGAAGAGGTCAGATAAAGCTCCTTCGGTGCCCCATTACCCAAAGTTCCAGGGGCACCTTCGCTTGGGGCATCAAGGTACCTGCATTATAAATAGTTACTCACTTGCCTTTTTGTTAGGGTGATCTCACCTTCTTGTTGGCAACACTCTAGTACTGGTATTCGCCGTGTTGTGCGCTAATATGTCCAAAATGTATCTATAACTTTTGAAGTTTCCATGCCAATTTCTTGTCATTTTATGCAATATTTTATAATTTTTTACTAACCTACTAATAAATAACCATAGGGCAGAATTGCAAGTTTTTTATGTCGGTGGTTTCAGGAACCTTCCTAAACTCAGAAAAATCCCAAAAAATTCAGCATGTCATAACTTTCCAGATGACGGAGCCATGCAAAAGGTGGCGCCCGAGGGCCACCCAGGGACCCTACACGGCCCCAACACTCGGCTAAAGGGGAGGCCACATGAGGTCCTTGGGGCACCCCGGGCCTCCCCCTTTAGCCGCCACCCTTATATATATGCACTCTTATGTGACCTATTTACAAAGAATTATCTGCCATCACCACTTCTTGATATTTGTGATCAGAGGAGAAGTAGTCCTGTAGTCCTTCTCCGATACACCGTCAGAGGGGAATTTACTGCTGATTTTCATGAACAATGCCTCTCCACTGCTCCCAGATGATGTGTGAGTAACCCACCCCATAGACTACATGTTTATAACAGTAGCTATGTTGGAGATCTCTCTATGTGCTTCGACGTTTAGATCACCTGAGGTGCCTAACATGATTGTGATCATCCATGTAATTCTTGCTGTGAATCTAGAGGATTTATGGACGTACTGCCTATATAATATGGTCTGAATTTATGCTATAACATGCCATGATTGTATGAGAGATGATATGCTTATTATTTCACATGCCTATGCTTATTATTTCATGTCTTCGTATTTATGAGAGATTGTTAGGGCATATTTCTCCCTTAATGGTTTTGGTGATTGATGACAATGCATTTTGCGGACTAACCATGTGCACTGAGTATTTCAGAGATTTTATTAGATGGCACGAGACGGTTTATTTCCCTTCGGTGATTAAGAGTGAAGACGGTTATTTTCTGACGATTTCTTTTTGGTGGATTTGAGTCATAGGAAAACCGTACTATTAAGAGGGGGTCTGCAGTGGAAAGGTTAGGGTGGAATCAACACGTACACACTTCATTTGCAACCTCTTTCCCTTCCCGGTAACTTGGAGTTCCTCCCTGTTTCTCTGCTTGGGCTTTCTTGTGGTGCCCAAGCGATAGTACCGCCCTTGGGAGCGGTAGTACCGCTTAATGCGGTACTACCACAGCCCAGGACCACTGTACCACCACTGGGGTTTGAGCTTCTGTTGCCCTCCCCATTTTCATGGTGGTAGGGCGGAGGTGAAGTGCGGTTGTACCGCCTTGAGCGGTGGTATCACTGGTGTAGGGTGGTAGTACCGCTTTGTGGAGTACTGCAGCTCCTACCACCGCGGGTCCCACCGCAGCTCATTTAAATCCTCTAGAAACTCGTGTTCGCATTCACGGTTGTGGAGCGGATGTGGATCATGGTAGTACCGCTCCAAGTGGTACTTCCGCCCTGCCCGTCTCTACTACCGCGGCGCCACTGCATTATGCCATACGCAGTGGTAGTACCGCTCGTAGGGCCGGTAGTACCGCTCCAGCGAAACTACCATGCCTATGGCTCGCCCACTTGCATGCGTCGGCCAGTACCATCGTGCCAAGCGGTAGTACCACTCCCTCGAGTGGTAGTACCGCGTGTGCGTGTGTGCGTGCAGGAAAACGGTTGGATTTCCCCTTCTCTATAAAAGGGGGTCTTCTTCCCCAAGAAGCGCCACCTCTTTTCCCCAAGCTCCATTGTTGCCCCTAATCTCCATTCTTGCCCGATCTCCCTCCCTAGCCAAAAAAACATGTTGTTGCTCTAGGGTTTGCTTGAGAGGGCCCTGATCTACGCTTCCACCAAGAGATTTTTGATTCCCCCACTAATCCCTTGTGGATCTTGTTACTATAGGGTGTTTGGGGACCCTAGATGGAAGAGGTCACCTCGAAGCCACATTCCATTGTGGTGAAGCTTCGTGGTGGTGCTGGGAGCGTCCAATTTGGTTGTGGAGAGAGCCCCAACGTTGTTTGTAATGGTCCGGTTGCTGCCTTCAAGGGCACCACGAGTGGAATCATGGCATCTTACATTATGCGAGGGCGTGAGGAGAATATAGTGGCCTTAGTGGATTCTTGGGGAGCATTGTGCCTTCACACCGCTCCAACAGAGACGTGCTTCCCCCTAAAGGGAAGGAACTTTGGTAACACATCCTCGCCTCCATCGGCTCCACTTGTGGTTACTTCTTACCTTTACTTTGTGCAAGCTTGTATTGTTTTGTATCTTATGCTTGCTTGTGTTGTGGTCAGCTAGCTCTTCATATAGGTTGTCCACCTAGTTGCATTTCTAGACAACCTACTTTGTTGCTAACCCTAATTTGTTTAAAAGAGCTAAAAATTGGTAGTTGCCTATTCACCCCCTCTAGTCAACCATATCGATCCTTTCAATTGGTATCAGAGCCATGTCTCTTATTAAGGGCTTAACCGCCTAGAGAGTATGGTTGATGATGGGAAAGGGCAGATGAGTTAACCGCGGCCGAGGCGGTGGTCATGGTCACACAAGAGGATTTAAATAAAGCTACTGCTTCACTTAAAACTTCTATGATGACCAAGGTCAAATCCTTGTTTAAAGAATTCCTTGAGGGTCTCAAAACTTCTATCGATCCCTTGCAAGTGGTGAAACCCACTTCCTCGGATTCGAATGCCAACTCCGGTAAGGAGGGGGCTAATAGCGATAAACCTACTTTGCCTCAAGGAAATAATGTGTTGGGCACCCATGCCGCGGTTGCCCCTCCCCCGGTCTATGGAGGACTGGTTACCTCACCTCATATTAATTCTGATGGGCCTCCTCCTAAGCTTGATTTGAATAACCTTCATGATTGGGTTTTTCGTATCAAGTCTCATTTGAATCACTGCCCAACACAACTTTGGAGAATCATTGAGCAAGGCTTCCATCCTCATGATCCATACAACATGACTCCGAGAGAAGAAGTGGACAACCAACTCAATCATTCTGCATTGTTCATTCTTCAAGCCGCTATGCCTCTAAAAGAGCTATCTCACTTGCGGCCATACACTCGAGATAAGGATGCATGGGAGCACATCATCTCATTATACAAGGGAAGCTCAAGCATTCAACGCTCCAACTTTGAGGTCATACTTGATAAGGCCGATGAGTTTGTGATGAAAGATGATGAAGATCCTCATGAGTTTTACCGGAGGTTGACCACTCTTGCGTTCTCTCTCCGTGATCATGGGAGCAAGGACACGGATGATCCTGGGGTCAAGCACAACTTTCTCAAGGCCATCATGCCATTCAACAAAAGCATGTCCTTTGTGATCCGTCAAAGGCCGGACTTCCACAAGTTGACTTCAAGCGAGGTGTTGGATGAGTTCATTGCTATGAACATCTTGAACAAGATCGCCAACAACGCTCTAGCTCATGTCCGATGGGCGAGGAAACCCAACCTTGCTTTGAAGGTCAAGGCCATACCGAAAGAGGAAGAAGAGGATGAAGAAGAGGGTTGCCCCGAAGACACCAAATATGCTTACCACGAGCACATGGCTCTTGCGTCAAGGTAATTTGAGGGCAACAAGAGAAACTTAAGGCCCAACTTCTCCAAGAACAACTCAAGTGGCTCGAAGGGCAAGCAACAGGTGAGGAGTTGCTAGAATTGTGGCAATGTGAGTCACTTCGTCATGGATTGCCTCTACAAGAAGAGGGAAGACAATGGTGGCAAGCTCATACACAAAGATAAAGCCAAGTCCTTCCACAACAAGAACAACTTCTGCAAGAAGGTGCCACAAAAGGGGTTGGTGGCGCAAGAAGAGTACAACTCTGATGATGATGATGATGATGATGATGATACAAGTGGTGAAGGGATTGCAACGGTCTCCGTGGCCATTGCCACCTCTTCTCCAACCACGGTGTCTCTCTTTGACGCCCCAACGAGAACCTCATCCCCAAGTGCCTCATGGCAAAAGGCATCAACAAGGTAACCTTCAGCATCAAAACTTCCATCACTACTAATCCCTCTTTGTTGGATTATGAGGATGAAAATTAGGAGGTAAAGGTGGATGAGAATGAGTTCAACAAGTTCTTGGGTAAGCTTAAAGGTGAGACCAAGAAGCACTTTGTTGCACTCTTGGAACAACTTGGTGAGGCCAATGATATCATTGAGTCTCACGAAGAGACCATCACTAACTTGGAAGGCCATAGTCATGATTATGCTGATGAGATAGTGGATCTTTCTATTGCTCTTGAGGAAGAGCGAGGTCTCCGTTTGGCTCTTGAGGAGTCACACAACGTTGATCATGCTAAATTAAAGAAAAATCATGATCATGCTCAAGTTCTTACTCTTGTGCTTACGTCCTAGAAGGTTGAACTTGGGGTTGGCCATGCTAGACTGAAAGAGGAGTTTGAGTTACTTGACAAGGCTCACAAGGCTTTAAAGAGTGCTCACGCTACACTCAAGGAGTCTCATGGTCAACTCCATGTGAAGCTAACAAAGGAAATAACCACTTGTTCTCCTTTTGTGTTAGTTGATAATGCCCATGCTACTAACCCTTATTGTGAGCATGTGCATCTTGTGGAGGAGAATGCCAAGTTGAAAGAGCAACTTGAGAAGGGCCTTGTGACTTGGATACAAGGCGAGAAGAACCTCAATGACCTTTTGAGCAATCAAAAGGAAGTTGTGGCAAAGGAGGGACTTGGGTTTGCACCCAAGTCAAAGAAGAAGAAGAAGAAAAGCAAGACCAAGCAACCTCTCCCTCTCAAGGTGGTATTTGTCAAGGAGGGAGAGGGTGCTCATGAGAAGAAGAAGAATAACAAGGTTGTGGGTGGTGATGTCAAGAAGGGCAAGACTACCCCTCCCAACAAAGCCGGTGACTTTAACCCTTCTTATGTTTTATGCCATGCTAGTGATGGGCATGTTTATGCCAAATTTGTTGGTTCTTCTTATGAGTACATTGAATGGTCTATTTGGGTTCCTAAGACCCTTGTTACTAACATCAAATGACCCATTAAGAAATGGGTACCTAAATCCAAGCATTGATCTCTTGTAGGAGTTTACTTCTGGTGGGGTGTCATGGTTGCTCGACAGTGGAGTGACAAATCATATGACCGGGATCAAGGACTTGGTGGTGGACATGCAACCAAGCCCATCCATGCCCACCCATGTCCAATTCGGTGATGCTTCAACATCTAAGGTATTGGGTCTTGGCAAGGTTGTCATTTCTCAAGATTTATCCATTGAGAAAGTCATGCTTGTCGAGACCCTTGCATACAATTTACTTTTCGTTCATCAACTTGCACTTATGGGCTTTGCCACTTTCTTTGATCTTGATACCGTGGCCCTTTTGTGGAACAAGACTCTTAAAGTAGCCTTTGTTGGGCATGTTGAGAACAATCTCTATGTGGTTAACTTTTTGGAGGGACCCACTAAGACCGCGATGTGCCTAATGGCTAAAGTTGACGTGGGGTGGCTTTGGCATCGCCATTTAGCCCATGTCAATATGAGATCTTTGCAAAGTCTCCTCAAAGGGGACCATATCCATGGACTAACAAATGTTAGTTTTGCCAAAGATCGTGCTTGCAATGCTTGTATCGAAGGAAAGCTATAGGAGACGGCTCACCGACCCATGACTACTATCTATTCAATGAGGCCATTTGAACTCCTTCACATGGATCTCTTTGGGCCTCCATCTTTTGATAGTCTTGGGGGAAGAAAATATTGCTTGTTGATTGTGGATGATTATTCAAGATACACATGGGTATACTTCTTCAAGAGGAAGAGTGAGACCCAACAAACCGTCATCGACTTTGCAAATGAAGCTCAACACCAACATGATGCAAAGGTATTGATGATGAGAAGCGACAATGGCACCGAGTTCAAGAACTACACCTTGGATGAGTTTCTTAGTGATGAGGGGATCAAGCACCAATATTCCGCACCATATACCCCTCAAAAAAATGGTGTAGTGGAGAGGAAGAACTGGACGTTGATGGATGCGGCAAGGACCATGATGGTGGAATTCAAATCTTCGTACAACTTTTGGACCGAAGCCATCAACACCGCATGTCATGCATCCAATCGGCTCTACCTCCACAAAGGCTTGAACAAGACTCCATACGAGATACTTACCGGCAACAAGCCCAACCTCAAGTACTTTCGGGTGTTCAGTTGTAAGTGTTTCACTCTCAAGAAAGGTGTTTGTTTGTTTAAATTTGAAACTAGGGCTCAAGAGGGCATATTTGTTGGTTATACTACAAACTCTCATGCTTACCATATTCTCAACAAGTCCAATGGACTCATTGAGGAGAAATGTAGCATGGAGTGTGATGAAAATAACGGCTCCCAAGTGGAGCAAAGTGGTCTTTGTGATGTAGGTGATTAAATGCCTCCCCAAGCCATAAGAAGAATGGGAGTTGGTCAAATCCTCCCCATTAAGGAACCCCTTATGGTTGAAGGAGAAGAACAATGTTCTACGCAAGTGGGACCATCACCGACACTTAACCCACACGCTTTCAAAGAAGAAAGTGAAGGCCCTCAACCAAGTGAACAACATCAAGGGCAAGATCAACCTCATGATGATGGTGATGCACCAAGTGATGCCCAAGATCAAGTTCATGACACCGAGCAAGCTCAAGATCAAGAGCAAGCTCAAGACGATGCTCAAGATGATCATGATGTGTATCCTCATATCAGACATGAAGAGCAATTAGAGCATCATGCCACCAAGATAGCTTCAAATCTCAAGCAAAAAGATCATGGAGAATGTCATTGGAAGCTTGAGAAAAGGGGTATCGATTCATAAACAATTAACGAACTTTTGTGAGCATCACGCATTTGTTTCATTTGTAGAACCCCAAAAGGTCTATGAGGCGCTCGAGAACTAGGATTGGCTAGAAGCCATGCATGAAGAACTCAACAACTTCGAGTGCAACAAGGTGGGGCAATTGGTGAAAGGCCAAATGATCATAATATCCTTGGAACCAAGTGGATATTCAAAAACAAGCAAGATGCAAATGGTATCATCGTTCACAACAAGGCGAGATTGGTGGCTCAAGGCTACTCCCAAGTTAAAGGAGTCGACTATGGTGAAACTTTTGCTCCCGTTGCTCGTCTTGAATCTATTTGCATATTGCTTGGATATGCATCTCATCATTATTTCAAGTTGCAACAAATGGATGTGAAGAGTGCATTTCTTAATGGTCCCATTAATGAGTTGGTATACGTCAAACAACCTTCGAGATTCGAGGATCCTAAGTTCCCCAATCATGTATATAAACTCGATAAGGCACTCTATGGCCTTAAACAAGCCCCACGTGCGTGGTATGCGCGCCTTACTGAGTTATTGCAAGATCATAAGTTTGAAATTGGTAAAATCGATCCCACTCTTTTTACGAAGAGGGTTAAAGGGAATTTATTCATATGCCAACTATATGTTGATGATATTATCTTTGGTTCTCCTAACAAAGATTTCAATGATGAGTTCGCCGCACTAATGACCTCGAAGTTTAAAATGTCTATGATGGGAGAGTTGAAGTTCTTTCTTGGGTTCAAAGTCATGCAAAGAAGAGAAGGAACCTTCATCAACCAAGCCAAATATACCCAAGACATGCTTAAAAGATTCTAGTTAGAAGATGTGAAGCCGGCCAAGACTCCAATGCCTACCAAGTACCAACTCAACATTGATCCCAATGGTAAAGCAGTGGATCAAAAGGTATATCGCTTCGTGATTGGATACTTACTTTACCTTTGTGCATCTAGGCCGGATATCATATTGAGTGTGGGAATGTGTGCACGGTTTTAAGCTGCACCTAAGGAAAGCCATGTTGTGGTGGTCAAGCAAATCTTTCGATATTTGGCTCATACCCCAAACTTTGGCTTATGGTACCCTAAAGGAGCAAGCTTTGATCTCATGGGATATTCGGACTCGGATTGGGCGGGAGACCGTGTGGATAGGAAGTCAACTTCCGGAGGGTGCCAATTCCTTGGTCACTCTTTGGTGAGTTGGTCTTCGAAGAAACAAAATTGTGTGTCTCTCCACCACAGAGGCCGAGTATGTAGCTGCCGCGAGTTGTTGTGCATAATTGCTATGGATGAGGCAAACTTTAAAGGATTATAGTGTCACTTGTGACAAAGTGCCTCTTCTATGTGACAATGAAAGTGCGATCAAGATCTCCTACAATCCGGTGCAACATATCAAGACAAAGCATATTGAGATTCGTCATCATTTTATTCGAGATCACATCAAGCGTGGAGAGATTGATCTTATATATGTCAACACTCATGAGCAACTAGCAGATATTTTCACGAAGCCATTGGATGAAGCAGGATTTCGCGAGTTAAGGCATGAGCTAAATATCATTGATTTGAGCAATGTGGCTTGAGACTAGGCACACCCACCGCATTCATCATATTATCTTGTTCTAGATGTAGGCATGGATTTAGGGGGAGTGTTGTTCTCTCAATGAACTCTCCCTCGCCCTATTATGCATAAATAAACCTATTCTTTCACATTAGTCATTTTATGGCACTTGTGCTTCAAAGATGAGTTTTGGTCATGGGCCCAGGGTTAAAATCTTTGTGGTGCCATACCAATTGACTCAAAATTAGGTGGCTTTAGCCACCGCCCTCTCCTTGAGAGGTTTTGGTTCTAGTTGGGTTTGTTTGTTTTCTTTAGGCTTTAGGTCTTTTGTGTTTTGGTTCACTCCATATGTGCTCTTATTTTGGTTGGTTCTTGACCGTGGAGTGTTCCTTCCCATTTGTGGTGTTTTGCTTCTCCAACCAAGCCTCTCTCTCATCTACAAACTCCCAAAATTTCATAAGCCACCATCCATCTCTTTTATCTTGGCAGTATGGTTGCTTGCAGGCAGTAATACTGCTGTGCTTGGATGGTATTACCATTTCAAACGGTACTACCACTCCAGGACAGCGGTACTACAGCAGCTAGGGGGTTACTTCCGGCCTCCTACCGTGCCAAGTACCCAGAGCGGTACCACCACTGGGTCCAGAACGGTACTACCGCTCCAAGCGGTACTACCGCCCTGGCCCGTGGTGGTACCACCTTGATGACGGGGGGGGGGGGGGGTAAGTGCATAGGTACAGAGAGTTCTAACTCCCCGTACCCATTCACTTCTCCTCCCCTCATCCTCTCCCCATGCAGGCGAGCACAACTGCTCCGGCGGCCGCCTCCGGCACGCCGATTTCGGACCGTCTTCTATGATTCTAACTGGTGGGATCAATCCCCACCCTATCCTCTTGCTATGGACGCCAGTATTGCCCCCATTTCTTGCTCCTATGGTTCTCTCCTTTGAATATAGGTTCTAGGACAATGCATGTTGTGTTCATCGATTTTTGGCTAAATCGAAGCATTAGTAGGACGTGGAATGACTGCTAGTCAGGGGATTTAAAGTTCTAGTGGAAAGATTCTGAAATTGGGTCTTCGGTACCACCACATCTAGCCGCGGATGTACGCCTGCTCTTTGAGCGGTAGTACCGCTTGAGGCGGTACCACCGCCGCTCGACCGCGGAACTACCGCTTGAAGCCCTAACTTCAACATCCTTTCACTACACTTTCCATTCCACTTTTTGATTCCTTTGGCTTATGAAATATGTTTACACCTACCTTTCCCTTGTGCTATTTTGTTTGGTCAGGTGGTAGTAGCTCCACTCCTCATGCAGCCTGTCATAAGAATCTAGATCATCAGTCATCCAAACGAGGCTGTACAAGTGGTGCTGGTGATGTGTCTGGTGCTTAGGCTAGGTAGAGGCCACCAACGAGAACAAAATCAGTTGCTAGAAAGGAGAAGGCAAAGGCCAAGTCCGTGTCTCAGATGACCTCCAAGGAGTTCTGGGAGTTCTGTCAGTGCAATCCTTATCGCCGTGCCTAGGACCCATCTTTGGTGAAGCGTCCCTTCTGGACTCGAGAGCAGGCATCTATCTTTCATGATGTGCTGAAGATGAAGAAGAATCTTTATGTGCCAACCAAGTCCATTGACATAGAGTACATGGAGAAGGAGCCTCAGTACTTTGGTGAGGCTCTTGCTCTTTGCCATCAGTTTGATATTGTCAGGATCATGCAGTTCAACAACAACTTTGACCCAGAGTTGTGGCTCAATTCTTTGCCATGGTTCACTTTGGCAAGGATGAGGAGAGGACTCTGACATGGATGACACATGGGAAGGTTCTGACTGCAAAGTGGAAGGAGTTCATGAACTTGCTTGGCTATGGGGAGGATGGCCCGCATAATTGTCTTGGTGTCCGTCCTCACAAGGCGGCGACCGCTACTCACAAATCCAAGCTATACAAGTATATGTGTATCAGGAGGACAGCGAGGACTGAGATAAGAGAGTTGATTCCTTTCCTGGACATCATGTACCGCATCTTTAGGCAGACTCTTTTCCCTCGAGTGGGAGACTAGTAAGTGGGGGCACTCTTATCTTGTTGACATGCTGCTGATGTGCCAGAAGGAGAAGGGCACGACAAGTGTGCTGGATGTTTCTCATGTGATGTGGTCTGAGCTCACGTCTATTGTGTACAATAGGAAGGTCCCCATCTATGGGCCTTATCTTTTCAAGCTCATCAGTACCACTTGGGCGGCTTAGGTTCCTGATGAGTGCCTTGAAATTGGTGACCTTGTCAGTCATGGGGTTATACAGCTCAGGCAGAAGGAGCACTTGGGAGCTCTGTCGGATGCTCCAGAGATCAACGTTCTAGGTGCAGACTCTGATGGTTCTGAGGAGCCTTATTATGTGCCACCCACGGAGCAGCCTACTTGGGCCGCCAAGCTCAAGAAGAAGGTGAGGAAGCTATTCTGTCTGCAGTCTGACATTCAGGAGAAGATGTACAAGGCACATGTCATAGAGAAGGTTGCACGCCAGCTTTAGATCCTCATGATGAGGAAGATGGACATTTCTATGGAGAGCGGTTCTGAGAAGAGGATTTAGACAAGGGAGTAGTGGATCTCCAAGCACAACAGGTGGACTTATTTTGATGATTCCACAGGTGCCACTTCAGCTCGTCATGCTGCCGCAGATTATGATGATGAGGAGATTGTTGAGGAAGTTCACGAGGAGGAGAGTGATGCTAATGAGGACGAGTCAGAGGAGTCCATGGATGAGGACCTGGATTGATCTTGTTACCTTTTTGGCGTCTCGATGCCAAAGGGGGAGAGAGGTTAGGACCGGGGATTTGCATTTACTTTCATAGGGGAGTTGCCGAGTCACAAGCTTGCTTTATGTGCCTCGAGTTTTATGCTTGTGAACTCTTTATCTTAGTTTACTTTGGTTTTGTGTGAGACTTGAGACTTCATCATATGGTGTGAGACATATGCTACCTATGCTATCCTTTATGTATGTCTTAATGTGTGTGAGACTTTGTTTATAATGTGCCCTATATCTTCTTGCTCACATGCTAGTTCCTTGCAACCATGCTTAGCCGTCGTATTATGTTAGTTGCAAGTATTGCCTCGTCTATAAAATATAGGGGGAGTGTTGATCCTAGTATGTGTGCTTTGCATACCAAAAGCATACTGAAATAGTGCGCACATCTAGGGGGAGCCCATATATATTTTGTAGATTGTCGGGTTTGCATTTTATTCATTTATATCCTTTGTGCAAATCCCGTGTTGTCATCAATCCACCAAAAAGGGGGAGATTGTTAGGGCATATTTCTCCCTTATTGGGTTTGGTGATTGATGACAATGCGTTTTGCAGACTAACCATGTGCGTTGATTATTTCAGAGATTTTACTAGATGGCACAAGACGGTTTACTTCCCCTCGGTGATTAAGAGTGAAGACGGTTATTTTTTGACGATTTCTTTTTGGTGGATTTGAGTCGTAGGAAAACCATACTATTAAGAGGGGGTCTGCAGTGGAAAGGTTAGGGTGGAATCAAAATGTACACACTTCATTTGCACCCTCTTTCCCTTCTCGGCAAGTTGGAGTTCCTTCCTGTTTCTCTGCTTGGGCTTTCTGGAGGTGCCCAAGCACTAGTACTGCCCTTGGGAGCGGTAGTACCGCCCTTGGGAGCGGTAGTACCGCTTAATGCGGTGGTACCACTGATGCAGGGCGGTAGTACCACTTTGTGCAGTACTACAGCTCCTACCACCACAGGTCCCACCATAGCTCATTTAAATCCTCTCGAAACTCGTTTTCACATTCACGGTTGTAGAGCTGATGTGGATCATGGTAGTACCGCTCCAAGCGGTACTTCCACCCTGCCCATCTCTACTACCGTGGCGCCACCGCGCTGTGCTATACGCAGCGGTAGTACCGCTCATAAGCCGGTAGTACCACTCTGGCGGAACTACCGCGCCTATGGCTCACCCACTTGCATGCGTCGGTCGATACCACTATGCTAAGTGGTAGTACCGCTCCCTCGAGCGGTAGTACCGCATGTGCGGGCAGGAAAACAGTTGGGTTTTCCCTTCCCTATAAAATGGGTCTTCTTCCCCATCAAGAACCACCTCTTTTCCCCAAGCTCCATTGTTGCCCCTAATCTCCATTCTTACCCGATCTCCCTCCCTAGCCAACAAAACATGTTGTTGCTCTAGGGTTTGCTTGAGAGGGCCCCGATCTATACTTCCACCAAGAAATTTTTGATTCCCCCCACTAATCCCTTTTTGGATCTTGTTACTCTTGGGTGTTTGGGCACCCTAGATGGAAGAGGTCACCTCGGAGCCACATTCCATTGTGGTGAAGCTCCATGGTGGTGTTGGGAGCCTCCAATTCGGTTGTGGAGAGAGCACCAACCTTGTTTGTAAAGGTCCGGTTGCCGCCTTCAAGGGCACCACGAGTGGAATCATGGCATCTTGCATTGTGCGAGGGCGTGAGGAGAATACGGTGGCCTTAGTGGCTTCTTGGGGAGCATTGTGCTTCCACACTGCTCCAACGAAGACGTACTTCCCCCTAAAGGGAAGGAACTTCGGTAACACATCCTCGTCTCCATCGGCTCCACTTGTGGTTACTTCTTACCTTTACTTCATGCAAGCTTGTATTGTGTTGTATCTTGTGCTTGCTTGTATTGGCGTTAGATAGCTCTTCATATAGGTTGTCCACCTAGTTGCATTTCTAGACAACCTACTTTGTTACTAACCCTAATTTGTTTAAAAGAGCTAAAAATTGGTAGTTGCCTACTCCCCCCTAGTCAACCATATTGATTCTTTCCGAGATGCTACTAGAAAACCTATGGACCCAGGTCCAATTTCCTCCATAATAAAACCTTCAAACTCTTATTTATTTGCACTTTACTGCATTTATTATTTATTCTAAAAATACAAAAATATTTATATATTATTATCTACTCATAACTTGTTGCTACTAGCAAAGCTAGTGTGATTGACACCCACACTAGAATTGTTGGAAACACAAGTGGACTCTTTATTTATTTTAGTGCTGCTTGAGGGAGAGAACTAAGAGGAGGTATCTCTACAGATTGATATCGTTGGTTCTTCAACTAGAGGAAACTTGCTGCTTACTGCAAACCCTTGCGTTTGTAGGCCCAACAACTTGGTACCAACTATAGGTGTTGTAGTAAGAATGCGCCATCTCTTTGGCGTCTATCGCACCGAGGAGGGACCAATCTGATGTGGACCCTAGAAAATCACTCAGGGACACCTTCCTGTTGAGGGAAAGTTGTTTCACCATATTCCCATGCAGCACATGCTATATTTTGGTCCATATTTGCCTTAGTACGTGTGGTACAGAGGGTCCACACCTGGCCGGCCGGATCCCTTAGGCCCACCCCCTAGTTTCCTTTAAGGGAGCCATGCGACTACGAAAGATGGAGGATTCTAGGATTCATGCAACTATCAAAGATGGAGGAGTCCAGGACTTCTGTGACCTCCAAAGATAGAGGAGTCTAGGACATATGCGGCAAGAATGTAAAGACGATGGACGACAGCCACTGACCAAGACTCTATATAAGGGTATCCCCTTAGACGATGACGGGACCGGGGATCTCTACTAAAACCCAAGAAGCATATATTAGCATATTAGTATATCTGATCTGGATTTCCCACCAAAATCGTCCACCAAAGAACTCGACAAGTTGACATCCAACACATCGAATACTCCATTGTGTTTCTCCATTGTAATCCCTTTATGATATAATTCCATATAAGCAGGAGCAGGGTTGTTACTCACCTGTCGAGGGCCTGAACCCGGGTAAAGCTTGTGTCCCCTGTCCATCTGGTAACCTAAGGTGATGTCCCACTATCATACAAATAAAGGCACGATCTTTGTATCGCTGTTGGTAGTTGGAAAAATACCATCGAGAGCTGGCACCAACCATGGGGATCCTCACGCTACTAGATTAGATTTGCGGCATCTCCTTCATCTTCAAAGTTCTTCTTTAGTATCTTCTTTGGGCTTATCACATTTTCTATCTTCATCAACACCATCGACTCCATTCACTGACTATGCTAATCCCACCAAGGCAGCTATGTCGACCAACACATCTAATCAGCAAAATGGGATCAGCATAATCGACCTTGACTGTAGCAGTTCAATTGGACTCGAGGACAAGGAAACCGAGAAGGCGTCCCTCCTGGGGGCTATGTGCCCATGGTTGGTTTTCTTGGTGGGAAGGTACATGATCATGGGAAAAGAAACTTGAGGCCATAGATGAGCAACCTCCACGCAGAGAAAACAACACAGGAGAATTGAAGTGGACGGACTAGAGCAATCTAGAAAAACAAGGCCTATCGATAGGCAGGCTCTTGGAGTCACCCAACAATTAGACCATGTCAGCCGATCCCCCCAAGTGGTATCATGGAGATACCATGCCGGTTCATATTTTGGCAGATAATAATCATGGGGTGGAGGATCAGATTGGGTGCACATCAGACAAGGACTTACCTAGGTAGGCATTCGAGAGGAGGTAAAACCCTACTCCTTCACGTCTGATTGTATTGATGGAGTCTCATATCATAAATGTCTATTGAAGATATGCTGGAGAGTTTGAGGTGTGCTGTGATCTACTCAGCCTCAATGAGGCATATTGTGCCATACCGATCGGGAGGCGCCTACTTCCCATTATATAGGGGGCGAGGCATAAGGTTACATGGGCCTGAGTCATTTTACATGGTAGAATCATATTTGGATCTACTAAATATACATGTCTTATGCACCAAGTTGGTGGCACCATCTTAAGGAGGCCTACCGGCTGGGTAGTGGGTCCAGGCAAGCTAGGTGCCCACACAGCACCAGGGCGCGCCCCCCAGGGGCGTGCCCTGATGCTGTGTGAGGCCCCTGGCCCATGTCTGGCCCGCTCCTTCTGGTATTTAAGTCATTTTACCCTAAAACAATTATGGGGAGACTTTCAGGATGAGGCGCCGCTGCCACGAGGCGGAACTAGAGCAGGAGCAATTTGGATCTTCGGCGGGCAGATTCTGCCGGGGACACTTCCCTCCGGGAGGGGGAAATCCAAGCCTTCATCATCACCAACACCCCTTTCATTGTGGGATGACCAATCTTCATCATCATCATCAATAGCACCATCTCATCTCAAACCCTAGTTCATCTCTTGTACCCAATCTTTGTGTCAAAACTATAGATTGCTACTTGTGATTTGCTTGTAGTGTTGATTACTTATCATAGTTGATGCTAGTTGGTTTGCCTCGTGAGATATTAAATGTTCAGATCCTTTATGTCATTCATTACCTCTCTGATCATGAACATGATGATGATGTGTGAGTAATTACTTTTGTTCTTGAGGACATGGGAGAAGTCTTGTCATAAGTAATCATGTGAATTTGGTATTCGTTCGATATTTTGATGATATGTATGTTGTGATTCTCTTAGTGGTGTCATGTGAACATCGACTACATGACACTTCACCATTCATGGGCCTAAGGGAACTCATTGTGGAGTAGTAATTAGATGATGGGTTGCTAGAGTGACAGAAGCTTAAACCCCAGTTTATGCGGTATTCCGTATGGGGCTGATTTGGATCCAAACGTTTATTGCTATGGTTAGACTTTGTCTTAATTCTCTTTTCATAGTTGCGGATGCTTGCGAGAGGGGGTAATCATAAGTGGGAGGCTAGTTCAAGTAAGAACAGCACCGAAGCACTGGTCCACCCACATATCAAATCATCAAAGTAGCGAACGCAAATCAAATGAACATGGTGAAAGTGACTAGATGAAATTCCCATGTGTCCTCAAGAACATTTGCACCACTATAAGTACTTGTTCTGGCCTGTCCTTTGCACTCAAAAGGATTGGGCTATCTTGCTGCACCTTATTTACACTTGTCACTTGTTACTCATTACAAATTATCTTGCTATCAAACTATCTGTTACCGCTTGTTTTAGTGCTTGCAGAAACTACCTTGCTGAAAACCACTTGTCATTTCCTTCTGCTCCTCGTTGGGTTCGACGCCCTTACTTATCAAAAGGACTATAATTGACCCCCTATACTTGTGGGTTATCAAGACTCTTTTCTGGCGCCGTTGCCGGGGAGTGAAGCACCTTTGGTGAGTGGAAATTGGTAAGGAAACATTTTTGTTACGTGCTGAAATTTACTGCTACTTGTCACTATGGAAAGTAATCCGTTGAGAAGATTTTTGGGGTATCTTTGCCTCAACCGGAAACCACTAGAGTTGATTCTCCACCACCTATTGAAACTACTGAAAATATTGCTTATGAAATTCCTTTTGGTCATGTTGAAAAACTGCTGGCTAATCCTTATGCAAGAGATGGTACCAAACATCCTGATATGCACTTAATCTATGTGGATGAAATTTGTGGATTGTTTAAGCTTGCAGGTTTATCTGGAGACAGGGCTAAGAGAAAATTATTCCCTTTATCTTTGGGGGGAAAGGCATTGACATGGTATAGGCTATGTGATGATGCTGACACATGGGATTGGAATCGTCTGAAACTGGAGTTCCATCAGAATTTTTATCCTATGCATTTGGTTCATCGTGATCAGAATTATATCTATAACTTCTGGCTTCATGAAGGAGAAAGTATCGCTCAAGCTTGGGGGAGGCTCAAGTATATGCTTCACACATGCCCCAATCATGAGCTCTCAAGAGAAATAATTCTTCAAAACTTTTATGCTCAGCTTTCTAATAATGATCGGAATATACTTGATTCTTCTTCGACTGGTTCTTTTTCGAAGAAGACTATTGAATTCAAATGGAATCTTCTTGAGAAAATTAAGCGCAATTATGATGATTGGGAGACCGACAAAGGTAATGAGTCAGGTATAAATCTTGAATTTGATTGTGTTAAGTCTTTTATGGAAACAGATGCTTTTCACAAGTTTAGCACTAAGTATGGACTTGACTCTGAGATAGTAGCTTCTTTTTGTGAATCATTTGCTGCACATGTTGATCTCCCTAAGGAGAAGTGGTTCAAATACCACCCTCCTATAGATATTAAGGAAAAAAACCCGAGGTTAAGGAGGAGAAAACTATTGTCTACAATGTTGATCTAGTTGTTCCTACAACTTATTTTGAGAAACCTCCGTTTCCTGTTAGAATTAAAGAGCATTCTAAAGTTTCTTCTGTTGTTAGAAAAAGTCATGTTAGAACTTCTGCACCTTCTGAGAAAATTAAGGTTGAACCTAGCATTGCTTTAGTTAAAGATCTTTTAGTTGATGAATTGGATGAGCATGTTATTTCTTTCTGTGATAATTCATCTAGAATTGCTAGTCCTGATCATAAGAATAAAAATAAACCCGTAGTTGGCATGCCTATTATTTCTGTTTAAATTGGAGATCATTGTTATCATGGTTTAAGTGATGTGGGTGCTAGCATAAGTGCTATTCCTTTTACTTTATATCAAGAAGTCATGAATGATATTGCACCTGCTGAGATTGAAGATATTGATGTCACGATTAAGCTCGCTGATAGAAACACTATTTCACCACTTGGTATTATCAGAAATGTTGAAGTCTTGTGTGGTAAGATCAAATACCCTACTGATTTTCTCGCTCTTGGTTCTCCACAAGATAGCTTTTGTCCAATCATATTTGGTAGACCTTTCTTGAATACTGTTAATGCTCAAATTGATTGTACCAAGGAGATTGTTAGTGTAAACTTTGGTGGTGTGTCCCATGAATTTAATTTCTCTAAGTTTCGTAGACAACCACATGATATAGAGTTGCCTAGCAAAGATGAAATTGTTAGTCTTGCTGCTATTGCTATGCCTCCTACTGATCCTTTAGAACAATATTTGCTTGAGCATGAGAATGATTTGCATATGAATGAAAGGAATGAAATATATGAGGTTTTCTTTAAGCAGCCACCTATCCTCAAACATAATTTGCTTGTTGAAACTCTTGGAGGTCCTCCTCCACCTAAGAGTGATCCTATTTTTGAATTGAAGCAATTGCCTGATACCCTAAACTATGCTTATCTTGATGAAAAGAAAATATATCCTATTATTATCAGTGCTAACCTTTCAGCGCATGAAGAGAAGAGATTATTAAAAGTTCTAAGGAAGCATCATGCTTCTATTGGATATACTCCGGATGATCTTAAGGGCATTAGTCCCACTCTATGTCAGCACAAGATTAATATGGAGCCAGATGCTAAACCTGTTATTGATCACCAACGTCAATTGAATCCAAAAATGAAAGAGGTGGTAAGAACTGAAATATTAAAGCTTCTGGAAGCAGGTATTATATATCCTATAGCTGATAGTAGATGGGTAAGTCCAGTTCATTGTGTGCCTAAAAAGGGCGGTATTACTGTTGTTCCTAATGATAAAGATGAGCTTATTCCTCAGAGGATAGTAACTGGTTATAGGATGGTGATAGATTTTAGAAAATTGAATAAAGCTACTAGGAAAGATCATTATCCTTTACCTTTTATTGATCAAATGCTAGAAAGGTTGTCTAAGCACACACGCTTTTGTTTCCTAGATGGTTATTCTGGTTTTTCTCAAATACCTGTTGCACAGTCTGATCAAGAGAAAACCACTTTTACCTGTCCTTTTGGAGCCTTTGCTTATAAACGTATGCCTTTTGGTTTATGTAATGCACCTGCTACTTTTCAAAGATGCATGTCTGCTATCTTCTCTGACTTTTGTGAAAAGATTGTTGAGGTTTTCATGGATGATTTCTCCATTTACGAAACTTCATTTGATGATTGCTTAAGCAACCTTGATCAAGTTTTGCAGAGATGTGAAGAAACAAATCTCGTCTTGAACTGGGAAAAGTGCCACTTTATGGTTAATGAAGGTATTGTCTTGGGCCATAAAATTTCTGAAAGAGGTATTGAGGTCGACAAAGCTAAGGTTAATGCTATTGAGAAGATGCCATGTCCTAAGGATATCAAAGGTATAAGAAGTTTCCTTGGTCATGCTGGTTTCTATAGGAGATTTATTAAAGACTTCTCTAAAATTTCTAGGCCTCTTACCAATCTTTTGCAAAAAGATGTTCCTTTTGTTTTTGATGATGATTGTGTAGAAGCCTTTGAAACTCTTAAGTCAGGTTTGATTTCTGCACCTATTGTTCAGCCACCTGATTGGGATTTACCTTTTGAAATTATGTGTGATGCTAGTGATTATGTTGTTGGTGCTGTTCTAGGGCAGAGAGTTGATAAGAAACTGAATGTTATTCATTATTCTAGTAAGACTTTGGAAACTGTCCAAAGGAATTATGCTACCACTGAAAAAGAATTTCTAGCAGTTGCGTTTGCTTGTGATAAGTTTAGATCTTATATTGTAGATTCCAAAGTTACTATTCATACTAATCATGCTACTATGAAATATCTCATGGAAAAGAAAGATGCTAAGCCTAGGCTTATTAGGTGGGTTCTTTTGTTACAAGAGTTTGATCTTCATATTGTTGATAGGAAAGGAGCTGAGAACCCCGTGACTGATAACTTGTCTAGATTGGAAAATGTGCTTGATGACCCACAATCTATTAATGATAGTTTTCCTGATGAGCAATTAGCTGCTATTAATGTTTCTTATAGTACTCCTTGGTATGCAGACTATGCTAATTATATTGTTGCTAAGTTTATACCTCCTAGTTTTACTTACCAGCAAAAGAAAAAGTTCTTTTATGATTTGAGACACTATTTCTGGGATGACCCACATCTTAATAAAGAAGGTGCGGATGGTATTGTTAGACGTTGTGTGCCTGAGCATGAACAGGAACAAATTCTTTGGAAGTGTCACTCCGAAGCTTATGGAGGACACCATGCAGGAGATAGAACCGCACATAAGGTATTGCAATCCTGTTTTTATTGGCCTACTCTCTTCAAGGATGCTCATAAGTTTGTCTTATCTTGTGATGAGTGTCAAAGGATTGGTAATATCAGTAGACGTCAGGAAATGCCTATGAATTATTCTCTTGTTATTGAACCATTTGATGTTTGGGGTTTTGATTACATGGGACCTTTTCCAAAGTCCAATGGGTATACTCATATTCTTGTTGCTGTGGATTATGTCACTAAGTTGGTAGAAGCTATCCCAACTAGCAGTGCTGATCACAACACCTCTATTAAAATGCTTAAGGAAGTTATTTTCCCAAGGCTTGGAGTCCCTAGATATATTATGACTAATGGTGGTTCACATTTTATTCATGGTGCTTTTCGTAAGACGCTTGCTAAGTATGATGTTAATAATAGAATTACATCTCCCTATCATCCTCAGTCTAGTGGTCAAGTTGAGTTAAGCAATAGGGAAATAAAGTTGATTTTGCAAAAGACTATAAATAGATGTAGAAAAAATTGGTCTAAGAAATTAGATGATGCTTTGTGGGCTTATAGAACTGCTTATAAGAATCCTATGGGTATGTCTCCTTATAAAATGTTTTATGGAAAATCATGTCACTTACTTCTTGAATTGGAACATAAGGCCTTTTGGGCTATTAAAGAACTTAACTATGATTTCAAGCTTGTAGGTGAAAAGAGGTTATTTGACATTAGCTCACTAGATGAATGGAGGACCCAGGCTTATGATAATGCCAAGCTATTTAAAGAAAAAGTCAAATGATGGCATGATAAAAGAATCCAAAAGAGAGAATTCAAGGCGGGTGAATATGTTTTATTATATAATTCTCATCTTAGGTTCTTTGAAGGCAAACTTCTCTCCAAATGGGAAGGACCATATATTATCGAAGAGGTTTATCGTTCCGGAGCCATAAAGATCAATAATGCCGCGGGTACTAACCCGAAGGTGGTGAATGGACAAAGAATCAAGCACTACATTGCAGGTACACCCATTAATGTTGAGACTAATATTATTGACACTATTACACCGGAGGAACATATCAAGGAGTCCTTCCAAAACACTCCAGAATACTGAAAAAGGGGTAGGTACATGATACGGTAAGTAAACGGACTCCGAAAAATCTGCAAAAATATATTCTGTTAGTTTTGGAATATTTAGAAAAATACAAAAAAAGGAAGCCGAGAGGGTCCACCAGGTGCCCACACAGCACCTGAGCGCGCCCCCCCGGGGCGCGCCCTGATGCTGTGTGGGGCCTTGGTGCACCTTCCCGACTCCGTTTTCCTTCTCTTTACTTGTTATGCAAGATAAAAAATCTATATATACTCCCCGAATTGATTTTACCACCGCATCGGGAGATATCTTCTGTTCTTGTTTCTTGCTGTTTTCTAACAGATCCAAAAATATGTTGTCCCAAGACTCCGATGATGAGAGCCATATTTCACATTATCTTCCCAACCCAAAGCTCTATGGGGGTTTAGATCCCTATGGGTTGTTCTCAGATGAGGAACAAGAAAGCAAGGAGGAGGAAGTAAGTTCAGATGAAGAAGAGATACCTCTACCTCAACCGGGAGACATGCATGTGAAGTTCAAGAAATCGAGCCTCCCAAACACAAGGAGAAAACCCAAGCTTTTGTTTATTCCCTCTCGTTTTCTGTAGGAGAACAAGCAAGAATTATGTCAAAGGATATTGAAGCTCAAGCAGGAAGTTGATGATCTATGGGAACAAAATTTTATGCTCAAGAGAAAACTGAACAAGCTTAAAGATCCTTCCTCACCTCCATCACCAAAGAAGGAAGCTTGATCCCACGGGTATGGGTGTGACGACCCCGGCTCAATCGTGCACTAACCATACACGCAAATGCACACGATCAAGCCTAAGGACTCACTTGAAGATATCACAACACAACTCTAAAACATAAATAAAGTCATACAAGCTTTATATTACAAGCCAGGGCCTCGAGGGCTCGAATACATAGCTCGATGGCATACAAGCATCAGCGGAAGCATCAGATATCTGAGTACAGATATAAAAAGAAAGACAGAAAGGCCTTTTAAGAAGGCGGGACAAAACAAAAGCTACGATCGAAAGGCGCAGGCCTCCTGCCTGGGACCCTCCAAACCTACTCCTGGTCATCAGCCATCTCGAAGAAGTATCCATCCTCGGGGTGGTAGAAGTAGTCGTCGGCGGGGCAGCGATCTCAGGGGCTCCGTCCTCTAGTTGCATCAAATGTATATGGTGGAAAAAGAAAATAAAGCAACCGTGAGTACTCATCCGAAGTACTCAGCAAGCAAGGATCTACACTACATATGCAACATTGTCAAAGAAAGGCTGTATATGTGGACTGGGCTGCAGAAATGCCAGAAAAGAGGGGGGAAAGCCTAGTCCTGTCGAAGACTAGCATCTTCAGCATCTTCATCGGTCTTGCAGCAACAGAAGAGAGTAGACAAGCACAATATAATGTAGTAGTGTGTTAACAACCTCACCCAGAGATCCTTCCTCGACTCCCTGCGAGAAAGCAATCCCAGAGCCATACTATCCAGTAGTAGTGTCATGTAGCAGTCTCACCCAGAGATCCTTCCTCGACACCCAGCGAGAAAGCAATCCCAGAGCCAATCATTTCAAGGGGGGGTCCAGTTCTAGTTGTATCGAACGGGATACTACTCCGAGTGTCCGTTACCGTAGGACAGGCTATCGATAGATTGTTTCTTCCCTGCAGGGGTGCACCAACTTACCCACCACGCTCGATTAACTCCGGCCGGACACACTTTACTGGGTCATGCCCGGCCTCGGCCAAACGATACGCCACAACCCGACCGAAAACTTAAAAGAGAGGTCAGCACGCCGGACTAACCTATGCGCCCAGGGGTCTTGGGCCTTCGCCCCGGGAACTCCTGCACGTTGCGTCAGGCGGCCGAAAGCAGACCTAGCAACCCCTTATACAAGTGCGGTTGCCTAACCAGTCCAATTCGGTGTGCGCTGCTCAGTCGCTGATGTCCATTAAACTCCGGCTGAAGTATACGACGCAGAATGCCCATACTATGCCCACGTGATGGTTAGTGCTATGAGGCCAGAGGCCCCTCGGATCAAATATCCAAATCGTTAGTGGATTAAGGGCTTGCGGTAACGAGCAGAGACTCACGATCGATGTGACCCCGTTGCCCCGTCTCAAGGACTTGCGGCAAGGGCTAAGAATGCCCGGCCACACCTCGTATTTAACTCTCGGGTATCTTCCCATCCTTCGCGGGTACCCCTCAGGGTGGACCCGCCTTTAGTAACATGGTTCAGTGTAAAGTCATAGTAACCATAGTAACCGTGTGTCCAACACCAAGGGGAACCCTGAGGATTCACCCTCGATGACCATAACCGATGAACTAACCTACAAGGTTAACATCAGAAGTGCTGATGAGGTATCACCCTCGGCACTCGATGGTAACCCAGTAGTGTCGAGCAACTAAGGGGGAAAGTGATGTGCGGTGCCGGGGCCTGGTCTTCGATCCCGTTGATCGGGTCTTCTGATAATCCAGCGGGGCAGTCGGGATAAAGTGGGGTCTCTTACGGGTCTCTACCCAGACTATACTAAGCAATTTAGGACATACAGGAAGGTATCAATAGCAGGTTACAATAAACAGGCTATGCAGCAGAATAGGAGCAATCAATTACAGTAGCAAAATGTAATGCAAGCATGAGAAAATAGAATGGGCGATATCGGGATGATCAAAGGGGGGGGCTTGCCTGGTTGCTCGGCGGCAAAGGCAGGGTCTTCAGGGGTCGTCGATCTCCGGAGCCGCGTCGGCCTCGGAGGCTACTTCGGGACGAGGATTTACCGAGAGAGAAGAGGGGGGAGAAACAGTAAATAAAAGCAAACAGATGCATGACAAAATGATGCGTGGTGCTAGGGGTGACATATCGTAGTGCTACACGATACCGGCGAAGGCGGAAAACATCCGGGAATGCTTTCCCGAAGTTTGGCCTTTTCAGACAGACAAACCGGAGGGGGATGGTTGCAGGTTCGCTAGGCTAGGGACGCGTGACAGACGAACGGACTGCGTATTCGGATTCGTCTCGTCGTTCTGAGCAACTTTCATGTAGAAAGTTTTTTTATCTGAGCTACGGTTAATTTTCTATGATTTTCTAAAGATTATTCAATATTCTAGACTTTCTGGATTTAAATAATAATTCAAAATTGCACAGGAAAATATTGGGTGCACCCGGTGCACTGCACCCAGAGTGCACTAGAGGCTGACCGGTGGGGCCAGTCAACTGCCTGGTCAGCAGTTGACTGGCTGGGTTGACCAGGTCAGCAGGGGCCTACTAGACCCACCTGTCATTTACTGGGTCTAGCCCAGTCAGCAGGTTCGACCGGTCAGCGGGCCTAGTGGGACCCACGTGTCAGTGAGACATTTTATTAACAGCTCTAGTTATTTTAAATTAATCAAATTAGTCAGTTGGCCTGACGTGTCAGTGACCTAACTAACTGACCGTTTATTTAAACTAACCTAACTACTACAGCGTCCGGGCCTGCAGGTCAGTAGCTATTAGGCCCAGGGTTAGGGGTTAATGACCCGGAATAATGATGGCCATGTCAGCGGCACTCCGGCGCGAGGACCGTGCGGTCGCCTCCGGCCACGGTTGGTCGCGCAGGTGGAGTCATTGGAGAGCTGGTGATGCGGCGCGTCCGGTGGTGCAAACTAGAGGAGCTGGGGTGGACGGTGCTGGCCAGAGTCGAGCTCGCGGCGGCTGCCGGAGTTCAGGCTCCGAGCAAAAGACGTAGTGGGGCTCAGGTTCGACAAACGAATGGGTCAGGCGGCTTCGTGGTGGAGCACTGGGTACGATGGTGGGCTCGGGTGACCACAAGACCAACCACAGCGCCGGCGATGAGATTAACAGCAGAGCGAAGCTCCGGCAATGGTGCAGCGGCGTTAACCGCGAGCTACGGCGAAAAATAGGCGGCTAGGGGGAGAGGGAGAGAGGGGAATGCTCACCGAGCGGCTAAGAAAAGCCCTCGACGGCTTTGTAGCGCAGGGGGAGGCGACGGACGGAGCCGTGGAACTCCGGTGATCTGCGGCGAACGTCGGCTCGATTCGGGCAATGCGTCAACCTCCTGCCTGAACGCGTGGTCGGGAAGGAAGGAGAAGACAATGGCGGTGCAGACGCGCTGGTCGGAAAGGTGAGGGAGACACGGTGGCCGCGGAGACGAGCAGCGGCGGCGATGGCTGCGCTTGGGCACCGCCGATTTCGTGAGAGAGAGAGGACGAGGGGGCGAGTGGATGGTTCTAGGGTTCGAGGGGGTGCGGGGGAGCTTATCTATCCGATCCAGGTGGCCGCGGGGTGGCCGTGTCGCGCATCGGCCGGCAACAACGCATCTGAGCCGCGCGCGTGTCGACACGCAGACGGAGGAGGGAGACGATCTTGGTGGGCTGGGCCTTGCCTGTGGCACTGGGCCGAGGCCACAATGGCGTCCCTTCTTTCTTTTCTTTAACTCCCTTTTCTGTTTTCTATTTTTGGCTCTTTTCTGAAAATTGTATGACCACAGATTGTCTTTTGTAAAATATGTGGCTGGTCCCAATAATTAGTATGCATTAATCCTTTCTGCCACAAAAGGTTCAGGAGTTGTTGAAATTTATTTGGATTTGATTGAAATGAAAATGATTTAATTTGAGGCTATTTTGCTACTGTTGTGGATGTTAGGGCAATTTTGGAAATTAATTAATGTTGCTTATATTTTATAAGAGCTTTGGGATTAATTGCAACACTTTGAACATTTTTTATTTGCTGTTTGATGAAATAATTATTTGACTTGCACTTTGAATTTTGAATTGAAGTTTGAATTATTTCTTATTGCAATTCCTGAAGATGATCTTGATGACCTGGCAACTTAATGAGCTTAACAGCAGGGTGAAGATCTGGGGATGTTACAAATCTCCTCCACTACAAAAAATCTCGTCCCGAGATTTAAGTGGGGAAGTAAAGGGTAACTTCGGGAAATCGGACCTTTGCGAGGTCGATTATCTGGTGGTCAAATTAGGGAATGCGGCAAAAGTATCTCTTGAGTTGAAACTTAGGAAAACATCGAGAGCAAAGTATGAAGGTACAATAAGAAGTTTCAAGCGAGTGGATAAATGATCGATACCTAAATAGAGTATGAGAAGCGGGTTTAGAGCATCGGGAATAGATCAACTCTCGGAAGGTGGCTCGTGATAACACACAAGGCCAAGAACAACGGAAACTTCGGAATCAAAGATGTATAGAAGAGTCAGGTTCCAAGGTATGTCAAAGGATAGTCTGTCAGTTATGTCGAAGGCAACATCGGTACCAAGGGCGAGGGACAAAGAGAACCATTTTCCTGCTCGTTGAACGAGGCGGACCAATAGGCAAGGTTCTCGTCCATCGATGGTTATCGGAATGTCATCAACAATATTAACAGAGTCTCACCGACAAGATTGTACAACGGGGTGTTTCCATAAGCAGGGAATTATTTCTGCTTATATTATATAGATCACAAGGAAGGTTAAACAAAACAATGAAAAGGAAAAATATGATTATCAGATCAAATAGTCCAATGGAAAGGAAGATGTGTCTACAAACAAGAGTTATGAGTATATCCTTCCCAAGGAAAAGCGGAGCATGATATACATGATAGGACAGCAAGTTCAAAAGCATTTAGATAAAGGGGCGAGGGAAAATCAAGATGTTACCCGTTCAACGGTGTCCGGATAATCGGCCAAGAAACATTTGGCAATGCACTTCGAATGTTCTTGTTGATTTTTGGAATACCACCATCATGCTCCGAGGTAGCATTAACATGGTGTTTTAGGGAAGAGTTGGTTCTAAAGATCACCAGAGATACAAAGGAATGATTTCAAGAATATCAAGGACCTCGAGGTATAACCAAACACTTCAGAGTCTGTGTTGGCAGGAAGCAAGGACGTTGTCGATGACAATACGAATCATCGAGACAAGGATGGTATTTCTCATCATGAATTCATTTGACATCCTCTGAAGAAGTCAAAATGTAGATGTTGATCACGACACATTTGTCGAGGGGTTCTAAGAAGAGGAAATCATTCAGTAAGATGATCAAAGTAGCTGGAACGAAGTTCGAGGTCAACGAAACCATGGATAAAACTCAAGCTCGAAATCAAGCTTGTTGTTCGAGGTGAAATGGTAAGATGAAGAAGATCGACATAAGCTTAGCTCATCGTCGAAAATTGTGCTCCGGGTATAGGGACCAGGTAGCATAGTAAATTTTTTAGCATGATCATGATATAGCCGATCAGGCTAGGAATGATGTGATGGAGTATTAAACTTCCCAGTAACAAGTACTAGGGGTAATACCGGAAGGTAAATCGGAGAAGAGGTTGGACGGGTGAAATGATCTGCAGAGGACAAGTATTTTAACTTATCCGAAAGATGGAATCAAGAAGGAAATATGGTGGGAACCACGACTGCAAGGGATCAATTCATAGATACAAGATGAACTTATACCAAGGGAACAATTGATTTTTACGAGTAGCTTCCATGATAAGTTCTACATCGGGTCCATGGGCATGAACACACAGGTTCAAGGTCGACTCCCACTTCTTCAATGCATAACCTTTCATTCACTCCTCGTTTTTGAAGAAATTGTAGTGTTGAAGATTTATCTGGTGAAGCACCAGAAGAGTATGACTCGCATAACTTTCATGTTCACACGAATTAGGGAAAGCATAGGTTCAACCCATCGGGACATTTTACGAATCTATACAACCAGCAGCCAAAGCAAGGGATGCGAGTCGAAAGCAGATTATCGAAGTCAAGCAGATGATACAATTTACCGAACATATTATGTATCAGGGGAAACTAACAAGGTTATGGAATAAGGGGAATGCTATTAGATAATAATCCACCAAAGGACCTGGCGGACCGCAAAGGATATGATTGTGAGTATCGGCACTCAATCAAATGTAGAAGGAATGCAGAGGCATTGGATTATAGAAACATCGAAATAATTCGGCGCTTAAGCACAAAAGGGTTATGATTCCAAAATGAAGGATCAGAAGCAGAGGCTCTGATCAAAAGATGAGTAAGTTGGATAGAACTAGATGGACAATCAATTGTCACTTGATTGGCCGAGAACCAACTCATGTCCAAATTGACGTCTGAGCCAGAAGGATGAACTAGTAGGGAAGAACTGACGATTGTGGGCACACATGTTGAATCAATAGGATCAGAATGATAGTGAGAAGGGGTATCAACGATAATTACTTGACATATGGAGCTAACCATAATGTAAGCAAGCAAGAATTTCAGGAGCAGTAAGCTGCAGAGGATTCTCGGGAGATCAGATAATATTTCAAAGTGCTTTAGGAATCACAAGAACAACTGGGGATGAACAGATCCTAGGTAATGTGAGGAATTAACCGCAGTGCGAAAGAAGCTGCACGGTAGTAGGCTCAAAGGATTCCCGGTTTAACGAGGAGTATTTCAGGGCATCTCGTATATACATGAGTAACTGGCCATGATGTTACAACGGCAAGGATGTGTAGACATCCACGGGGATTATCGGTGTTAGTAAACCGCAAAAGCAGTGGACAAAGGGTCTCGAAAAACTTCGGGAAGTATCTTCAGAGTCTTCTATTGATGACACGCCATGTTCTGGAATGAGGGGGAGGGCTCTCCAGGAGAAAGCGGTTACGAGAACCTAGGGTTAGAGTTGGTAAAATATTTATGCTGAATAGATGAGAGATCAGAGTCCCAGAGTAAAGATCAAGGAGTAAAAGATCCTAATACCTCCCAATTGGCGACGTGGGCTCGTAAGCCACACAGCCAAGTTAGTAAAATAGTTTTCAAGTTCTAGACTCAACTTCGGCCAAGGAGTTGAAAAGGGGGATTCCTACAGGTAATCCGCTCTGATACCAACCTGTGACAACCTCGGCTCAATCGTGCACTAACCATACATGCAAATGCACACGATCAAGCCTAAGGACTCACTTGAAGATATCACAACATAACTCTAAAACATAAATAAAGTCATACAAGCTTTATATTACAAGCCAGGGCCTCGAGGGCTCGAATACATAGCTCGATGGCATACAAGCATCAGCGGAAGCGTCAGATATCTGAGTACAGATATAAAAAGAAAGATAGAAAGGCCTTTTAAGAAGGCGGGACAAAACAAAAGTTACGATCGAAAGGCGCAGGCCTCCTGCCTGGGACCCTCCGAACGTACTCCTGGTCGTCAGCCATCTCGAAGAAGTATCCAACCTCGGGGTGGTAGAAGTAGTCGTCGGCGGGGCAGCGATCTCAGGGGCTCCGTCCTCTGGTTGCATCAAATGGATATGTGGGAAAAAGAAAATAAAGCAACCATGAGTACTCATCCGAAGTACTCACCAAGCAAGGATCTACACTACATATGCAACATTGTCAAAGAAAGGCTGTATATGTGGACTGGGCTGCAGAAATGCCAGAAAAAAGGGCGGAAAGCCTAGTCCTATCGAATACTAGCATCTTCAGCATCTTCATCGGTCTTGCAGTAATAGAAGAGAATAGACAAGCACAATATAATGTAGTAGTGTGTTAACAACCTCACCCAGAGATCCTTCCTCGACTCCCTGCGAGAAAGCAATCCCAGAGCCATACTATCCAGTAGTAGTGTCATGCAGCAGTCTCGCCCTGAGATCCTTCCTCGACACCCAGCGAGAAAGCGATCCCAGAGCCAATCATTTCAAGGGGGTCTAGTTCTAGTTGTATCGATCGGGATGCAACTCCGAGTGTCCGTTACCGTAGGACAGGCTATCGATAGATTGTTTCTTCCCTGCAGGGCTGCACCAACTTACCCACCACGCTCGATTAACTCCGGCCGGACACACTTTACTGGGTCATGCCCGGCCTCGGCCAAACGATACGCTGCAACCCGACCGAAAACTTAAAAGAGAGGTCAGCACGCCGGACTAACCTATGCGCCTAGGGGTCTTGGGCCTTCGCCCTGGGAACTCCTGCATGTTGCGTCAGGCGGCCGAAAGCAGACCTAGCAACCCCTTATACAAGCGCGGTTGTGTAACCAGTCCAATTCGGCGCGCGCTGCTCAGTCGCTGACGTCCATTAAGCTCCAGCTAAAATACACAATGCAGAACGCCCATACTATGCCCACGTGATGGTTAGTGCTATCAGGCCAGAGGCCCCTCGGATCAAATATCCAAATCGTTAGTGGATTAAGGGCTTGCGGTAACGAGCAGAGACTCATGATCGATGTGACCTGGTTGCCCCGTCTCAAGGACTTGCGGCAAGGGCTAAGAATGCCCGGCCACACCTCGTATTTAACTCTCGGGTATCTTTCCATCCTTCGCGGGTACCCCTCAGGGTGGACCCGCCTTTAGTAACATGGTTCAGTGTAAAGTCATAGTAACCATAGTAACCGTGTGTCCAACACCAAGGGGAACCCTGAGGATTCACCCTCGATGACCATAACCGATGAACTAACCTACAAGGTTAACATCAGAAGTGCTGATGAGGTATCACCCTCGGCACTCGATGGTAACCCAGTAGTGTCGAGCAACTAAGGGGGAAAGTGATGTGTGGTGCCGGGGCCTGGTCTTTGATCCCGTTGATCGGGTCTTCTGATAATCCAGCGGGGCAGTCGGGATAAAGTGGGGTCTCTGATGGGTCTCTACCCAGACTATACTAAGCAATTTAGGACATACAGGCAGGTATCAATAGCAGGTTACAATAAACAGGCTATGCAGCAGAATAGGAGCAATCAATTACACTAGCAAAATCTAATGCAAGCATGAGAAAATAGAATGGGCGATATCGGGATGATCAAAGGGGGGCTTGCTTGGTTGCTCGGCGGGAAAGGCAGGGTCTTCAGGGGTCGTCGATCTCCGGAGCTGCGTCGGCCTCGGAGGCTACTTCGGGACCGGGATCTACCGAGAGAGAAGAGCGGGAAGAAGTAGTAAATACAAGCAAATAGATGCATGATAAAATGATACGCGGTGCTAGGGGTGACCTATCGTAGTGCTACACGATACCGGCGAAGGCGGAAAACATCCGGGAATGCTTTCCCGAAGATTGGCCTTTTCAGACAGACGAACCGGAGGGGGATGGTTGCAGGTTCGCTATGCTTGGGATGCGTGATAGATGAATGGACTGCGTATTCGGATTCGTCTCGTCGTTCTGAGCAACTTTCATGTAGAAAGTTTTTTCGATCTGAGCTACGGTTAATTTTCTTTGATTTTCTAAAGATTATTCAATATTCTGGACTTTCTGGATTTAAATAATAATTCAAAATTGCACAGGAAAATATTGGGTGCACCCGGTGCACTGCTCCCAGAGTGCACCAGAGGCTGACCGGTGGGGCCAGTCAACTGCCTGGTCAGCAGTTGACTGGCTGGGTTCACCAGGTCAGCAGGGGCCTACTGGACCCACCTATCATTGACTGGGTCTAGCCCAGTCAGCAGGACTTACCGGTCAGCGGGCCCAGTGGGACCCGCGTGTCAGTGAGACATTTTATTAACAACTCTAGTTATTTTAAATTAATCAAATTAGTCAGTTGGCCCGATGTGTCAGTGACCTAACTAACTGACCGTTTATTTAAACTAACCTAACTACTATAGCGTTCGGGCCCGCAAGTCAGTGGCTATTAGGCCCAGGGTCAGGGGTTAATGACCCAGACTAATGATGGCCATGTCAGCGGCACTCCGGCGCGCGACGACGGCGAGGCAGAGCATGCCGCACGAGGACCGTGCGGTCGCCTCCGGCCACGGTTGGTCGCGCGGGTGGAGTCATTGGAGAGCTGGCGACGCGGTGTGTCCGGTGGTGCAAACGAGAGGAGCTGGGGTGGACGGTGCTGGCCAGAGTCGAGCTCACAGCGGCTGCTGGAGTTCAGGCTCCGAGCAAAACACGTAGTGGGGCTCGGGTTCGACAAATGAATGGGTCAGGCAGCTTCATGTTGGAGCACTGGGTACGGTGGTGGGCTCGGGTGACCACAAGACCAACCACAGCGCCGGTGACAAGATTAACAGCGGAGCGAAGCTCCGGCAATGGTGCAGCGGCGTCAACGACGAGCTACGGCGAAAAACAGGCGGCCAGGAGGAGAGGGAGAGAGGGGAATGCTCACCGAGCGGCTAAGAAAAGCCCTTGACGGCTTTGTAGCGCAGCGGGAGGCGACGGACGGAGCCGTGGAACTCCGGTGATCCGCGGTGAACGTCGGCTCGATTCTGGCAATTCATCGACCTCCTGCCCGAACGCGTGGTCGGGAAGGAAGGAGAAGACAATGGCGGTGCAGACGCGCTGGTCGGAGAGGCGAGGGAGACATGGTGGCCATGAAGACGAGCAGCGGCGGCGATGGCTGCGCTCGGGCACCGCCGATTTCGTGAGAGAGAGAGGACGAGGGGGCGAGTGGACGGTTCTAGGGTTCGAGGGGGTGCAGGGGAGCTTATCTATCCGATCCAGGTGGCCGCGGGGTGGCCATGTCGCGCATCGGCCGGCGACAACACATCTGAGCTGCGCGCGTGTCGACACGCAGACGGAGGAGGGAGACGATCCTGGTGGGCTGGGCCTTGCCTGTGGCACTAGGCCGAGGCCACAGTGGCCTCCCTTCTTTCTTTTCTTTAACTCCCTTTTCTGTTTTCTATTTTTGGCTCTTTTCTGAAAATTGCATGACCACAGATTGTCTTTTGTAAAATATGTGGCTGGTCCCAATAATTAGTATGCATTAATCCTTTCTGCCACAAAAGGTTCATGAGTTGTTGAAATTTATTTGGATTTGATTGAAATGAAAATGATTTAATTTGAGGCTATTTTGCTACTGTTGTGGATGTTAGGGCAATTTTGGAAATTAAATTAATGTTGCTTATATTTTATAAGAGCTTTGGGATTAATTGCAACACTTTGAACATTTTTTATTTGCTGTTTGATGAAATAATTATTTGACTTGCACTTTGAATTTTGAATTGAAGTTTGAATTATTTCTTATTGCAATTCCTGAAGATGATCATGATGACCTGGCAACTTAATGAGCTTAACAGCAGGGTGAAGATCTGGGGATGTTACAAATCTCCTCCACTACAAAAAATCTCATCCCGAGATTTAAGTGGGGAAGTAAAGGGTAACTTCGGGAAATCGGACCTTTGCGAGGTCGATTATCTAGTGGTCAAATTAGGGAATGCGGCAAAAGTATCTCTCGAGTTGAAACTTAGGAAAACATCGAGAGCAAAGTATGAAGGTACAATAAGAAGTTTCAAGCGAGTGGATAAATGATCGATACCTAAATAGAGTATGAGAAGCGGGTTTAGAGCATCAGGAATAGATCAATTCTCGGAAGGTGGCTCGTGATAACACACAAGGCCAAGAGCAACGGAAACTTCGGAATCAAAGATGTATAGAAGAGTCAGGTTCCGATCCTGTGGAACTATGGGGGGTGTCGATCAAAAGTAGGGTGAACGGTAACATCTTATCGGTCGCGACATCAAGGTATGTCAGAGGATAGTCTGTCAGTTATGTCGATGGCAACATCGGTACCAAGGGCGAGGGACAAAGAGAACCATTTTCCTGCTCGTTGAACGAGGCGGACCAATAGGCAAGGTTCTCGTCCATTAGTGGTTATCGGAATGTCATCAACAATATTAACAGAGTCTCACCGACAAGATTGTACAATGGTGTGTTTCCATAAGCAGGGAATTATTTCTGCTTATATTATATAGATCACAAGGAAGGTTAAACAAAACAATGAAAAGGTAAAATATGATTATCAGATCAAATAGTCCAATGGAAAGGAAGATGTGTCTACAAACAAGAGTTATGAGTATATCCTTCCCAAGGAAAAGCGGAGCATGATATACGGGGGGGGGGGGGGGGGGGGGGGGGGGGGGGGGGGGGGGGGGGGGGGGGGGGGGGGGGGGGGGGGGGGGGGGGGGGGGGGGGGGGGGGGGGGGGGGGGGGGGGGGGGGGGGGGGGGGGGGGGGGGGGGGGGGGGGGGGGGGGGGGGGGGGGGGGGGGGGGGGGGGGGGGGGGGGGGGGGGGGGGGGGGGGGGGGGGGGGGGGGGGGGGGGGGGGGGGGGGGGGGGGGGGGGGGGGGGGGGGGGGGGGGGGGGGGGGGGGGGGGGGGGGGGGGGGGGGGGGGGGGGGGGGGGGGGGGGGGGGGGGGGGGGGGGGGGGGGGGGGGGGGGGGGGGGGGGGGGGGGGGGGGGGGGGGGGGGGGGGGGGGGGGGGGGGGGGGGGGGGGGGGGGGGGGGGGGGGGGGGGGGGGGGGGGGGGGGGGGGGGGGGGGGGGGGGGGGGGGGGGGGGGGGGGGGGGGGGGGGGGGGGGGGGGGGGGGGGGGGGGGGGGGGGGGGGGGGGGGGGGGGGGGGGGGGGGGGGGGGGGGGGGGGGGGGGGGGGGGGGGGGGGGGGGGGGGGGGGGGGGGGGGGGGGGGGGGGGGGGGGGGGGGGGGGGGGGGGGGGGGGGGGGGGGGGGGGGGGGGGGGGGGGGGGGGGGGGGGGGGGGGGGGGGGGGGGGGGGGGGGGGGGGGGGGGGGGGGGGGGGGGGGGGGGGGGGGGGGGGGGGGGGGGGGGGGGGGGGGGGGGGGGGGGGGGGGGGGGGGGGGGGGGGGGGGGGGGGGGGGGGGGGGGGGGGGGGGGGGGGGGGGGGGGGGGGGGGGGGGGGGGGGGGGGGGGGGGGGGGGGGGGGGGGGGGGGGGGGGGGGGGGGGGGGGGGGGGGGGGGGGGGGGGGGGGGGGGGGGGGGGGGGGGGGGGGGGGGGGGGGGGGGGGGGGGGGGGGGGGGGGGGGGGGGGGGGGGGGGGGGGGGGGGGGGGGGGGGGGGGGGGGGGGGGGGGGGGGGGGGGGGGGGGGGGGGGGGGGGGGGGGGGGGGGGGGGGGGGGGGGGGGGGGGGGGGGGGGGGGGGGGGGGGGGGGGGGGGGGGGGGGGGGGGGGGGGGGGGGGGGGGGGGGGGGGGGGGGGGGGGGGGGGGGGGGGGGGGGGGGGGGGGGGGGGGGGGGGGGGGGGGGGGGGGGGGGGGGGGGGGGGGGGGGGGGGGGGGGGGGGGGGGGGGGGGGGGGGGGGGGGGGGGGGGGGGGGGGGGGGGGGGGGGGGGGGGGGGGGGGGGGGGGGGGGGGGGTCATTTCATGAAGCCAAGAGTCTATGCCATTCAGGATGCATAGTTCCCTGTCAGAAGAACTTAATTATTCAGTAAACACAGTCCTAAGCTTTTTACATGAGACAAAACATAAGGTACATACTTGACCTAAGCTGCGACCACGCTAATCCTGCTAACAACACACATGCAACTAGCTAATCAAGATTACTACTAACATAATTCACCAAAAAGAGTAACAGGTGATGCATCAAAAGGAATCTGGCCAGATCCGATCACATTAGACGAGCCTAGGTGTGTGGATCCAAAACAAAGTGTGCAGATCTTTGATAAAAAGAAACATTTTTCCAGCAAAATCGAGTTAAATAGATGGATTTCCATCTTGCATACATGTGTGCTTAGCAAATAGATGGAGGGGGAGAAGAGAGAGCTTACCAACAGCATCTGGTTGGGGAGGTGGTCATGAGCAGCATGTCGGAGAGGTTGTCGGCTAATGTTTCAAAATGAAGAATAGTCAAGTTAAGTGTTAACCAACATTGTACAAAATACAGTAATTCACCGTTTTGATAACTCACTTAACATTGTACAAGTTGAGGTAGCTGAAGATAAAATGGAGCTTATGGAAACAATATTCAGAGAGTAGGAGAATAGATCCTAAATTAAAAGGATCCACTAACAGCATAATATTTTTCGCAGATTAGCATGTAAATTTTTTTTGGCAGAACACAGAATGCACATCTGAATCAATCGAGACGGCCAGATCAAAGATTAATTATGATTGTGAAATTCCAAACAATATTCAGTCAATCACGGGCATCATTTAGCAAACAACTACATAATGAAGCTTAGCAGAAAATAAGAAATGGGAAGCAATTATTATGCTCCCTTGAGGCAGTCGATATACAATATATCAGTAGAAGTGTAGAACTACAAGCTTGAGGCTCAATATTATGCAAGGAAGTGCTTTAAAGTGCTACAGAAGAAAAATAATTGCTTTAGCATTAGCTTTATGGAAGCAAACAAATATCATCCCAGGTAGTAATTTCTTTAGCTAGTCAATCACAATCTCATCAGAAAATTGATAAGGAAAGTGCATGCACCAGGCTGTTGCATCTATAGAGCTGATTTCCATCGATGCACAGCAAAA
Source organism: Thinopyrum obtusiflorum (assembly GCA_036873465.1). Classification (NCBI taxonomy): domain Eukaryota; kingdom Viridiplantae; phylum Streptophyta; class Magnoliopsida; order Poales; family Poaceae; genus Thinopyrum; species Thinopyrum obtusiflorum. The sequence goes on along the minus strand of JAAAWM010012142.1, from coordinate 123,101 downwards.
CGTGACAAGAAACTGCATTTCTTCTCCCCTAAAAAAATCCTACAGCTACAAATCAATGCAGCAGATCGATGAATTCGTCTCACCTGCGTCATGCTACCACTGCATCCCGCGGGGGGAGAAGAGGATTGGGGGTTGCCTGTTGGGGTATGACTCATACCTTGACCAGAAGCTACGGTGGTCGACATCACGGCGCCGGCGACGCCGCTGGACGCCTCCACCAGCACGGACACGGCATCCAGATGCGAGGTCCCGGCTGGCCTAGGGTTTCGTGGCGGCGCGCTTGAGGCTCGATTGGAGGCGTGTCCGCGAGGGAATCTGCAGGGGGCGGCATCGGAGCTTCCCCGGACGGTGGCGAGGTTTGGGAGGGCTGGTAGGCGGCGGGGCGGAGGTGGGGCGAGGCTGGGTCTCGCGCGAGCTCAGGGACAAAGGGGGATTCGGGAGAGGACTGGGAGGCGGATGGGGTAGGAGTGGTCTAGGGCCGGCAGCGGAAGGAGGGCTGCGGTGGCCGGCCGGCGGCGCAGGTGAGGGGACGTGGTGGCCGGCGGCGCAAGTGAGGGGACGTGGTGGCCGGCGGCTGTTGGTGGAGGTGAGGAATCCCCCTTTGCTATGTGGTGGATAGGTGAGAGGGGAAAACAAAAGAAAAAGGCGGGCCGGTCGGTGCAGCACATAGCAATGGCGCATTGGACTAAAGGTGCGCCGCTACTAAAAAAAACAATGGCGCAGGGGGGGGGGGGGGGGGGGGGGGGGGGGGGGGGGGGGGGGGGGGGGGGGGGGGGGGGGGGGGGGGGGGGGGGGGGGGGGGGGGGGGGGGGGGGGGGCACCCCCTGGTGCGCCATTGCTATGTGCTGCCAAAAATGCCCACCTCCCATGGCTTACCAATGGCGCACCTTTGCCAGGTGCACCATTGCTACCTAAAATAGCAATGGCGCACCTGGCAAAGGTGCGCCATTGGTAAGCCTGGGGAAGGGGTGGACCCGGGAAAAAAATAGCAATGGCGCATTGGACTAAAGGTGCGCCGCTACTAAAAAAAACAATGGCGCACCTGCTTCTGGTGCGCCACTGCTATATAGCAGTGGCGCACCACCACCATGGTGCACCACTAATAGGGATATTGGCTATAGCCATTTTTCTAGTAGTGAATTTTTTTAGCACGATCATGATATAGCCGATCAGGCTAGGAATGATGTGATGGAGTATTAAACTTCCCAGTAACAAGTACTAGGGGTAATACCGGAAGGTAAATCGGAGAAGAGGTTGGACGGGTGAAATGATCTGCAGAGGACAAGTATTTTAACTTATCCGAAAAATGGAATCAAGAAGGAAATATGGTGGGAACCACGATTGCAAGGGATCAATTCATAGATACAAGATGAACTTATACCAAGGGAACAATTGATTTTTACGAGCAGCTTCCATGATAAGTTCTACATCAGGTCCATGGGCATGAACACAAAGGTTCAAGGTCGACTCCCACTTCTTCAATGCATAACCTTTCATTCACTCCTCGTTTTCAAAGAAATTGCAGTGTTGAAGATTTATCTGGTGAAGCACCAGAAGAGTATGACTCGCATAACTTTCGTGTTCACACGAATTAGGGAAAGCATAGGTTGAACCCATCGGGACATTTTATGAATCTATACAACCAGCAGCCAAAGCAAGGGATGCGAGTCAAAAGCAGATTATCGAAGTCAAGCAGATGATACAATTTACTGAACGTATTATGTATCAGGGGAAACTAACAAGGTTATGGAATAAGGGGAACGCTATCAGATAATAATCCACCAAAGGACCTGGCGGACCGCAAAGGATATGATTGTGAGTATCGGCACTCAATCAAATGTAGAAGGAATGCAGAGGCATTGGATTATAGAAACATCGAAATAATTCGGCGCTTAAGCACAAAAGGGTTATGATGCCAAAATGAAGGATCAGAAGCAGAGGCTATGATCAAAAGATGAGTAAGTTGGATAGAACTAGATGGACAATCAATTGTCACTTGATTGGCCGAGAACCAACTCATGTCCAAATTGACGTCTGAGCCAGAAGGATGAATTAGTAGGGAAGAAATGACGATTGCGGGCACACATGTTGAATCAATAGGATCAGAATGATAGTGACAAGGGGTATCAACGATAATTACTTGACATGTGGAGCTAACCATAATGTAAGCAAGCAAGAATTTCAGGAGCAGTAAGCTGCAGAGGATTCTCGGGAGATCAGATAATATTTCAAAGTGCTTTAGGAATCACAGGAACAACTGGGGATGAACAGATCCTAGGTAATGTGAGGAATTAACCGCAGTGCGAAAGAAGATGCACGGTAGTAGGCTCAAAGGATTCCCGGTTTAACGAGGAGTATTTTAGGGCATCTCGTATATACATGAGTAACTAGCCATGATGTTGCATCGGCAAGGATGTGTAGACATCCATGGGGATTATCGGTGTTAGTAAACTGCAAAAGCAGTGGACAAAGGGTCTCAGAAAACTTTGGGAAGTATCTTCGGAGTCTTCTGTTAACGACACGCCATCTTCTGGAATGAGGGGGAGGGCTCTCCAGGAGAAAGCGGTTACGAGAACCTAGGGTTTGAGTTGGTAAAATATTTAACCCGAATAGACGAGAGATCAGAGTCCCAGAGTAAAGATCGAGGAGTAAAAGATCCTAATACCACCCAATTGGCAACGTGGGCTCGTAAGCCACACAGCCAAGTTAGTAAAATAGTTTTCAAGTTCTAGACTCAACTTTGGCCAAGGAGTTGGAAAGGGGGATTCCTACAGGCAATCGGCTCTGATACCAACCTGTGACAACCCCGGCTCAATCGTGCACTAACCATACACGCAAATGCACACGATCAAGCCTAAGGACTCACTTGAAGATATCACAACACAACTCTAAAACATAAATAAAGTCTTTATATTACAAGCCAGGGCCTCGAGGGCTCGAATACATAGCTCGATGGCATACAAGCATCAGCGGAAGCGTCAGATATCTGAGTACAGATATAAAAAGAAAGACAGAAAGGCCTTTTAAGAAGGTGGGACAAAACAAAAGTTACGATCGAAAGGCATAGGCCTCCTGCCTGGGACCCTCTGAACCTACTCCTGGTCGCCAGCCATCTCGAAGAAGTATCCATCCTCGGGGTGGTAGAAGTAGTCGTCGGCGGGGCAGCGATCTCAGGGGCTCCGTCCTCTGGTTGCATCAAATGGATATGGGGGAAACAGAAAATAAAGCAATCATGAGTACTCATCCGAAGTACTCAGCAAGCAAGGATGGGGGGGGGGGGGGGGGGGGGGGGGGGGGGGGGGGGGGGGGGGGGGGGGGGGGGGGGGGGGGGGGGGGGGGGGGGGGGGGGGGGGGGGGGGGGGGGGGGGGGGGGGGGGGGGGGGGGGGGGGGGGGGGGGGGGGGGGGGGGGGGGGGGGGGGGGGGGGGGGGGGGGGGGGGGGGGGGGGGGGGGGGGGGGGGGGGGGGGGGGGGGGGGGGGGGGGGGGGGGGGGGGGGGGGGGGGGGGGGGGGGGGGGGGGGGGGGGGGGGGGGGGGGGGGGGGGGGGGGGGGGGGGGGGGGGGGGGGGGGGGGGGGGGGGGGGGGGGGGGGGGGGGGGGGGGGGGGGGGGGGGGGGGGGGGGGGGGGGGGGGGGGGGGGGGGGGGGGGGGGGGGGGGGGGGGGGGGGGGGGGGGGGGGGGGGGGGGGGGGGGGGGGGGGGGGGGGGGGGGGGGGGGGGGGGGGGGGGGGGGGGGGGGGGGGGGGGGGGGGGGGGGGGGGGGGGGGGGGGGGGGGGGGGGGGGGGGGGGGGGGGGGGGGGGGGGGGGGGGGGGGGGGGGGGGGGGGGGGGGGGGGGGGGGGGGGGGGGGGGGGGGGGGGGGGGGGGGGGGGGGGGGGGTACCCCTCAGGGTCGACCCGCCTTTAATAACATTGTTCAGTGTAAAGTCATAGTAACCATAGTAACTGTGTGTCCAACACCAAGGGGAACCCTGAGGATTCACCCTCGATGACCATAACTGATGAACTAACCTACAAGGTTAACATCAGAAGTGCTGATGAGGTATCACCCTCGGCACTCGATGGTAACCCAGTTTGATCTGAGCTATGGTTAATTTTCTATGATTTTCTAAAGATTATTCAATATTCTGGACTTTCTGGGTTTAAATAATAATTCGAAATTGCACAGGAAAATATTGGGTGCACCCGGTGCACTGGTCCCAGAGTGCACCAGAGGCTGACCGGTGGGGCCAGTCAACTGCCTGGTCAGCAGTTGACTGGCTGGGTTGACCAGGTCAGCAGGTGCCTACTAGACCCACCTGTCATTGACTGGGTCTAGCCCAGTCAGTAGGTTTGACCGGTCAGCGGGCCCAGTGGGACCCGCATGTCAGTGAGGCATTTTATTAACAGCTCTAGTTATTTTAAATTAATCAAATTAGTCAGTGTGCCCGACGTGTCAGTGACCTAACTAACTGACCATTTATTTAAACTAACCTAACTACTACAGCGTCCGGGCCCGCAGGTCAGTGGCTATTAGGCCCAGGGTCAGGGGTTAATGACCCGGACTAATGATGGCCACGTCAGCGGCCCTCCGACGTGCGACGACGGCGAGGCAGAGAACGCCGGCGAGGACCGTGCGGTCGCCTCCGGCCACGGTTGGTCGTGCGGGTGTAGTCATTGAAGAGCTGGTGACACGGCGCATCCGGTGGTGCAAACGAGAGGAGCTGGGGTGGGCGGTGCTGGCCAGAGTCGAGCTCGCGGCGGCTGCTGGAGTTCAGGCTCATAGCAAAACACGTAGTGTGGCTCAGGTTCGACAAACGAATGGGTCAGGTGGCTTCGTGGTGGAGCACTAGGTACAGTGGTGGGCTCGGGTGACCACAAGACCAACCACAGCGCCGGCGACGAGCTTAGTAGCGGAGCAGCGTCAACCGTGAGCTACGGCGAAAAACAGGCGGCCAGGGGGAGAGGGAGAGAGGGGAATGCTCACCGCGCGGCTAAGAAAAGCCCTCGATGGCTTTGTAGCGCAGGGGGAGGCGACGGACGGAGCCGTGGAACTCCGGTGATCCACGGTGAACGTCGGCTCGATTTGGGCGATGCGTCGACCTCCTGCCCGAACGCGTGGTCGGGGAGGAAGGAGAAGACAATGGCAGTGCAGACGCGCTGGTCGGAGAGGCGAGGGAGAGACGGTGGCCGCGAAGACAAGTAGCGGCGGCGATGGCTGTGCTTGGGCGCGGCCAATTTCGTGAGAGAGAGAGAGGACGAGGGGGCGAGTGGACGGTTCTAGGGTTCGAGGGGGTGCGGGGGAGCTTATCTATCCGATCCAGGTGGCCGCGGGGTGGCCGTGTCGCGCATCGGCCGGCGACGATGCATCTGAGCCACGCGCGCGTCGACACGCAGACGGAGGAGGGAGACGATCCTGGTGGGCTGGGCCTTGCCTGTGGCACTGGGCCGAGGCCACAGTGGCCTCCCTTCTTTCTTTTCTTTAACTCCCTTTTCTGTTTTCTATTTTTGGCTCTTTTCTGAAAATTGTATGACCACAGATTGTCTTTTGTAAAATATGTGGCTGGTCCCAATAATTAGTATGCATTAATCCTTTCTGCCACAAAAGGTTCAGGAGTTGTTGAAATTTATTTGGATTTGATTTAAATGAAAATGATTTAATTTGAGGCTATTTTGCTACTGTTGTGCATGTTAGGGCAATTTTGGAAATTCAATTAATGTTGCTTATATTTTATAAGAGCTTTGGGATTAATTGAAACACTTTGAACATTTTTGATTTGCTGTTTGATGAAATAATTATTTGACTTGCACTTTGAATTTTGAATTGAAGTTTGAATTATTTCTTATTGCAATTCCTGAAGATGATCATGATGACCTGGCAACTTAATGAGCTTAACAGCTGGGTGAAGATCTGGGGATGTTACAATGGGCACTCCCCTTGGCTTGTGCCAAGCTTGGGGCAGGTGCCCCGGTATCGTATCACCATCACTTTTATTATTTTTTGCTATTTTCAGTTCGATCCTTAGTTATTTCGTGATCTAGTAGAATAAAAGATTAGTATGTTCTATCTTTGAGTGTTAGTTTCTATCTATCTATCTATGTAATCGTGTGTGAGTTATATAATAAAGAGTAGTTTGAGTCTTGCCTCTTTACTTTTATGTTTTAACCAAAAGCAGTGAAATAATGAAAAGAAAAGATCATATGCTAATCTGATGGTGAGTAATGACATCACATAAAGAAAAGTATAAGTGGTAAAATTTATTGAAGGTTGACAAACATAGCATTGGTCAATGATGCAATTCATGAAAAAGTTAATAAGGAAGAGAAGATTCACATGCAAATATACTATCTTGGACATCTTTTGTGATTGTGACCACCCACTAAGTATTGTATGTCAAATGGTTGAGGTTGGACAAGGAAGACAACGTAATGAGTTATGTTGGTTCATATTCACATAGAAGGTATATTGTCATGGATCCTCCAACATGGGGTGCTTGCCCAATATCTATGCTAGCCAAAACTCCGCACTAAGTAGAAATACTACTTGTGCATCCAAATCCCTTTAACCAAATTCATGCCACGAGAGTCCACCATACCAACCTATGGATTGAGTAAGATCCTTCAAGTAAGTTGTCATCGGTGCAATAAGGCAATAAAAATTGCTACTAAATATGTATGATCTTTTATTTTAAGGGAAAACAAGTGTGGTACGAACTTGTGATGGTGAAGAATAAAAGCAACAAACTGCATAATAAATGTTGCTATCACAAGGGGTAATATCACGTGACGTTCCTTTGCAATAAGAGCTAAGTGCATCCAACATTGAAAGCACATGGCAACCTCTGCTTCACTCTGCGAAGGGCTTATCTTTTACTTTTTTGCAAAGTGTCAAAGTTATTCTCTCTATTCCTTTTTGTTTTATCCTTTGGCAAGCATCTTGTGGTGAGGAAAGATCTAGGCACATATGTCCAGTTGAATGTGGGTGGGCATGAGTTATTATTGTTGACATCGCCCTTGAGGTGAATAAGTTGGAATCTCTATCTTCCTCTTTGTCCGGCTGAAACTTGATGCTCCATATGTATGGTGTGAGTGTTAGCAATTATGAAAGACTAAATGATAGTTGAGTATGTGGACTTGCCAAAAGGCTCCTACATATGACCCTTCCTGAAAGTACAATGAATTGCAATTGCGTTGTTGACTAAGAACATAGTTTGTTAGTTTTCAAGAAAGTTTATGCTTCATACTTCAGCACTGTGGTGAATTGTTACTTGTTCATATGAAGTTTATGATAATGCTTGCTGTTGTTATGTTATTGTTCATGATGCTTTCATGTCCGTATTTTATTTTTATCGACACCTCTCTCTCTAAGCATGTGGGCATGTTTTTCGATTTTGGTTTTTCGCTTGAGGACAAGCGAGGTCTAAGCTTGGGGGAGTTGATACATCCATTTTGCATCATGTTTTATTGCTATTATTTATAAAGTATTTGATCAATATAGCACTTCATGGAGTATTTCTAATGCCTTTTCTCTCTTAATATGCAAGGTTTACACAAGAAGGCAGAATGCCGGTAGATGGATTTCAGGGCCTGAAAAAGCTACAGCAGAGATGCCTATTCTGCACATCTCCAAATGGGCTGAAATTTCACGAAGAATTATTTTGGAATATATAAAAAATACTAGGTCAAAGATCCACGGGAGGAGGCAAGCCAGGTGCCCACACAGCACCAGGACGTGCCCCCCTGGGGCGCGCCCTGATGCTGTGTGAGGCCCCTCGCCCACGTCTGGCCCCCTCCTTCTGGTATTTAAGTCATTTTACCCTAAAACAATTATGGGGAGACTTTCGGGACGAGGCGCCGCCGCCACGAGGCAGAACTAGAGCAGGAGCAATTTCGATCTCCGGCGGGCAGATTCTGCCGGGGACACTTCCCTCCGGGAGAGGGAAATCCAAGCCTTCGTCATCACCAACACCCCTCTCATCGTGGGAGGACCAATCTTCATCATCATCATCAACAGCACCATCTCATCTCAAACCCTAGTTCATCTCTTGTACCCAATCTTTGTGTCAAAACTATAGATTGCTACTTGTGATTTGCTTGTAGTGTTGATTACTTATCGTAGTTGATGCTAGTTGGTTTGCCTCGTGAGATATTAAGTGTTCAGATCCTTTATGTCATCCATTATCTCTCTGATCATGAACATGATGATGATGTGTGAGTAGTTACTTTTGTTCTTGAGGACGTGGGAGAAGTCTTGTCATAAGTAATCATGTGAATTTGGTATTCGTTTGATATTTTGATGATATGTATGTTGTGATTCTCTTAGTGGTGTCATGTGAACATCGACTACATGACACTTCACCATTCATGGACCTAAGGGAACTCATTGTGGAGTAGTAATTAGATGATGGGTTGCTAGAGTGACAGAAGCTAAAACCCCAGTTTATGCGCTATTCCGTAAGGGGCTGATTTGGATCCAAACGTTTATTGCTATGGTTAGACTTTGTCTTAATTCTCTTTTCATAGTTGCGGATGCTTGCGAGAGGGGGTAATCATAAGTGGGAGGCTAGTTCAAGTAAGAACAGCACCCAAGCACCGGTCCACCCACATATCAAATCATCAAAGTAGCGAACACGAATCAAATGAACATGGTGAAAGAGACTAGATGAAATTCCCATGTGTCCTCAAGAACGTTTGCACCACTATAAGTACTTGTTCCGGCCTATCCTTTGCACTCAAAAGGATTGGGCTATCTTGCTGCACCTTATTTACACTTGTCACTTGTTACTTGTTACAAATTATCTTGCTATCAAACTATCTATTACCGCTTGTTTCAGTGCTTGCAGAAACTACCTTGCAGAAAACCACTTGTCATTTCCTTCTGCTCCTCATTGGGTTTGACATGCTTACTTATCGAAAGGACTATGATTGACCCCCTATACTTGTGGGTCATCATACTGCACCTGGTTGGTGTAGCCCCCGAGTCTTTGGCCGACTCGAGGAGTCGGGCGGAGGGTCTTGTGATGATGGTAGCTATCGAAGCTGGGAGTGGCGAGGTCAAAGTATAAGAGCCAACATGGCAATGTGGAGCCCTCAGAGCCGGACATGGTGAGGCCAGAGCCCACGAGCCTTCCGACTTGGCAAGGTAGATGCGGCGAGGTAGGAGGCCTCGAGCCAGTCGATCGGGCAAGGCAGAGCCCTCGAAGTCAGATGAGACAAGGACGGAGACCTCAAGCCGGCTGACATGTCGAGGCAGACACAGCTAAATGGGGTGAGGTCAGAATCCTTGAGCCGATTGACATGGCAAGGCAGAGCCCCCAGAGTAGGACGTGCCGGGGTCAAAGTCCTCAAGCTTATCGATGTGGTGAGGCAGCGCCCCTGGAGTTGGATGCGACGAGGTCAGAGCCCTTGAACCTGCCAACAAGGCCAGGTGAAGACCTTGAGCCAGCCGACATGGCAAGGCGGAGTCCTCGGAGCTGGACGCGGCGAGGTCGGAGCCCTCGAGCTGGCTGACGTGTCCGCACCTCTTGTAAGACTAAGAAAATAGAATGAACTCATAACTGCATTTGGTCAAACACTAGGAATAGCTAGTGAACATTTATATGCATGATTAATTAATTGTTTAATTTATTTAGCCCCTGCAATTTGTCCTTGTGTTGAGTCTGGTATTGGGAAAGCTAGCCTTAGCTTTGGCTACCGTCAACAAAATAGCCGGCTTGCGGTCTATGGCTGCATCAAGTAGTGCTCCCACCAGCAGTACAACCGGCTTGCGGTCTACAGCTGGAATCAAGAAGTGGGCAACCCGGCTTGGTCGGGTCACATTATGGAACACATTGCTAGATGTTGGAAATATGCCCTAGCGGCAATCATGTATGATGATATTTCCTATATATTCATAAAACAATCAATATAGTCCTTGGATGATATCAACGATGTAAGTCAAAAAGTACATGACTTGTCTGTGAGATCTTATATTGTATAATATGTTCTAAAAGGTCCCTGGTCAGCAAAGGATGTGACCGGACTCACATATGATTAGACAAGCATACAACACGGTAGATGGCCCAGTCTCACTGGCCATGTACCATTGGATGCTAACCGGAAAGTGTGGGCTTGATGGGATCTGAGGTCGGCTTCGAGAGACCAGAACCGGGCTCAGATAAGTTGTCAGGTTGGACAGACCCAACCATGGGATGCAGTGATATGTCTTCTGTTTGTCTCAAGTATGACATGCATTATGTGTCCTAGACCAGTGGTCGGTACATGGACTCAGGATGGTGACCGACCTGCTTAAGCCGATCAAACGCTACTCCATAAATTGGTAGTTATAAAGGTAGGTTTCGGGCTAGTCCAGACCAATGCTGCGGGACATGGTCAAGCAAGCAAGAATAAACATGGCCATGCGACATGGATTAAGAGTTAATCTGATTATGGAAGTCGGCATCACATGACGTCAAAGAGGTTGGGCTGGTTCAAGGGGGACCAATTCACCTTGAGCCTGGCACATATATCATGAGGAAATGGAATAGAAGTGACACGTTGTACAGGTTCAGTAGACCAGCTTCATCGGACACTTGCGGCCAGCTCATTTATCTAGAAGCCGCTATCGACTGGCCAAGCTAGATGTAGTTCGGCTCGCTACCAAGTGTACATGAACCTAAGGCATCGCATGCTTAAGGAAAGGAAACCCACGAGGTCAGATCCGACTTAGCTGATTGAATGTTGATCTGACAAGAACTGAGATCTGGGCCGAATGGAGCTTGGGCTTATAGAGGTTCAGGAGGCCTCATGTGTTGAGTCCCATGATAGATGTCTATATAAGTCAAGGGGTGCTACCCGTGATGGCTAACGAACAATCTCAGATCATTGCTCTGGCTAGGGTTGCATGTGTTGAATCTAGCTACTTCATGCCCGAGCTCTGCGATCAGATCTAGCAATCCATCGCCCGGTGTTCCATCCGTATGTGCGGATACCATTAGAGGCAGTACACTTGTGCTGCTCTAGCGAATCTATTTGAGGGATCGAGTGACTTGCTGTATGAGGGAGATTGGTGACCAGGAGGAGATGACACCGGCGATGCACTACTCCAACTCTACTTCTGCTACGAGGGTTGTGTGTCTAGTGGTAATCCCATGATCTATCTCCTTTGCATGCTGCTAGGTGATGCATGTAGTATAGTAAAAAAAATATTGTGCAAGAGTTGCGCACCATGTAGCCCAACAGTGGCATCAGAGCCTCTGCTGTTGGTTTTAGATCAGGATTGCATGTATATCGGATATACGGGAGGCTATAGATGTGATCTAGCACAATTATAATGGTGGATGATCGATTCAAATAGATCGGATAAGTGCACGGCTGACTTGGTCAGCTGTAGGCGGGGGTTTAGGGTTGATTCAATTCCATGATCAGAATTGATGAGGTCGTAAGATAACATACCGGTCGGTTTCCACCATCGGGAAGATCATGTCACATAAATCTAACTCAGAATCATGATGATCAATTCGGATTGATCAGACCAGAAGAATCATCCTAATTGGAAGAGCGGATTCGATCTGCGAATTCCAAGATTGTGATGCAAGGCCTGCTTCAAGGAGAAGCACCTGCTCAGTCAAAATCCCACGTACTAACTGGCAAGTGGGACCACCAGAACTACCTAACATAGAGACAACTAGATTTCATACGTAATTTAGCCAACCCAGTAGAACGTGATCTAACTTGTTTTTGCAGGGTTGATGCAAATAGTATGGCTCATGTATGTGATGCATGTGTGTAAATAACATGACTTGCGTGTCATGAGTTCGTCAGATAGTTGGAGCCAAAAGTGTTGTCATTATATGTATAATGACCTAAGTGGAGCCAAAAGTCATAGTACTTGGAGGACAGGAGACGGCTTCGCTGACCCAACAATTATCCGACCTGACGTTCCGGCCTAGCGATTCAGATCAGTGCTGACCTGGTAGCTCAGCATAGAAACCGGCTAAGGGACAAGGAAAGATCTTCAAGAATGAGCCATGCTATTTCGCAAGTAATATGATTATTTGTGTTTGCTATTGCTTCTGTTTCTATGCATGAAAAATGGTAGAAAGATCCCTCACTTAATACCAAGTAAAATTTGCCTTCTCGGATGCTGCACATTCACATGTCACATATATCTGGTAGTGGGCTCATAAAATTGTGGGTACACTAGGTCTCCTTGAACTAAAGGGTTCATGTCAGACACTTACAAGTAGGGCATCAGTTAACTTGGCAGGGTAATCAAAATAGTTTTGGGCCTTGGGGCAAAAGAGGTCGGCACAGGGGGGGGGGGGGGGGGGGGGGGGGGGGGGGGGGGGGGGGGGGGGGGGGGGGGGGGGGGGGGGGGGGGGGGGGGGGGGGGGGGGGGGGGGGGGGGGGGGGGGGGGGGGGGGGGGGGGGGGGGGGGGGGGGGGGGGGGGGGGGGGGGGGGGGGGGGGGGGGGGGGGGGGGGGGGGGGGGGGGGGGGGGGGGGGGGGGGGGGGGGGGGGGGGGGGGGGGGGGGGGGGGGGGGGGGGGGGGGGGGGGGGGGGGGGGGGGGGGGGGGGGGGGGGGGGGGGGGGGGGGGGGGGGGGGGGGGGGGGGGGGGGGGGGGGGGGGGGGGGGGGGGGGGGGGGGGGGGGGGGGGGGGGGGGGGGGGGGGGGGGGGGGGGGGGGGGGGGGGGGGGGGGGGGGGGGGGGGGGGGGGGGGGGGGGGGGGGGGGGGGGGGGGGGGGGGGGGGGGGGGGGGGGGGGGGGGGGGGGGGGGGGGGGGGGGGGGGGGGGGGGGGGGGGGGGGGGGGGGGGGGGGGGGGGGGGGGGGGGGGGGGGGGGGGGGGGGGGGGGGGGGGGGGGGGGGGGGGGGGGGGGGGGGGGGGGGGGGGGGGGGGGGGGGGGGGGGGGGGGGGGGGGGGGGGGGGGGGGGGGGGGGGGGGGGGGGGGGGGGGGGGGGGGGGGGGGGGGGGGGGGGGGGGGGGGGGGGGGGGGGGGGGGGGGGGGGGGGGGGGGGGGGGGGGCCTTACTGACTTGGCTAGTAGCTCTTGGGTAATTGATACCAGATCAATTGTTCATATTTGCAACTCAATGTAGGGGCTGGCAAGAACTAGGCAGGTCAGACAAGGGGAGGTTGATATTCAAGTCGACAACAAAGCAAGGGTTGTTGTGTTGGAACTTGGCACGATGCAGCTCCAGCTTCCATCCGGATTCATTTTGGAATTAGATAATTGTTATTATATTCCAGCACTTAGTCAGAACATTATTTTTGCCTCATGTTAAATGAGACAGCGTAACAAATTCAATATAAAGGACAATGGTTGTTTAATATTTTTGAAAGGCATGTTCCATGGCTATGCACCCGTTGTGAACGGGCTCTTTATATTGAATCTTGAAATGGAGCCAGTCTATAACTTGAATGTCAAGAGGCATAAGTGTAATGATATAGATCCAACCTACTTCTGGCATTGTTGGCTTGGGCACATTAGTCAGAAACGCATGAAGAAGCTCCATGATGATGGGCTCCTAACTTCATCCAATTTTGAATCATTTGAGACATGTGAATCATACCTTCTTGGCAAGATGACTAAGTTCCCCTTTGCAAAGAGTTGCAAGAGGTTGTTCGATCCATTGGAACTAATACATAATGATGTGTGTGGTCCAATAATCACGTCAGCTAGAAGAGGTTTCCAATACTTCGTGACTTTTACAGATGACATAAGAAGATATGGATATATCTACTTGATGAGGCACAAGTCGGAAAGTTTTGATAAGTTCAAAGAGTTTCAGAATGAGGTGGAAAATTAGCTCGGCAAGATGATAGAGCTTCTAGGATCAGATCGAGGAGATGAGTATATGACCCTGGAGTTTGATGATCATCTGAAAAGCCAAGGAATAGTTCCTCTGCTCGAGCCTCTGGGTACGCCATAGAGAAACGGCATGTCGGAACAAAGAAATCAGATTTTGCTTGACATGTTGTGGTTAATGATGAACAAGTCAGATTTACCCTTGTCATTCTAGGGATACACTCTATAAACTGCAGCTTTCACACTAAACAAAGTACCATCAAAGTCGGTAGATAAGACACCATATGAGATATGGACTAGGAAGAATCCTAGTTTGACTTTTCTAATGATTTGGGGCTGTGAAGCATTTGTCAAATGACTCATGTCAAACAAGCTCACACCCAAGTCAGACAAATGCATATTCATGGGATACCTAAGGGAAACCTTGGGATACTACTTCTACAATCGAGAAGAGGGCAAAGTTTTTGTCGCTTGACATGGAGTTTTCCATGAGAAAGAGTTTCTTAGTTGAGAAGCTAGTGGGAGGTCAGTCCAGCTTGAAGAAATTCAAGAACCACTTGGAAACAATTCAACTGAAGTCCCAACAAAGCCAGAAATTGAACCCAAAAGAGTGGAGTCATCACCAGTACCACGGAGGTCGGAAACACCGCAGAACGTACGCAGTGTGTTGTTGCTAGACAATGATGAGCCGGCCATGTATGCAGAAGTGATGGTGAGCCTGGATCCCGAGGCATGGCAATTGGCCATGCGAATCAAGTTAAAGTCCATGGATGATAATCAAGTTAGGAACTTGGTTGATCCACCACCCGGTGTTAAAGACATTGAGTGTAATTGGGTCTTTAAGAAGAAGATGGATATGGATGGAAATGTTTAGATCCATAAAGCTTGGCTTGTTGCGAAGGGATATCGACAGGTTCAAGGAATTGACTACGATGAGACTTTCTTGCCAGTAGCGATGCTGAAGTTGGTCAGGATCATTCTAGCTATTGCTTCATATTTCGACTATGAGATATGGCAGATAGATGTTAAAATGGCTTTCCTTAATGGAAATTTAACCAAGGCTGTATATATGATGCAACGTGAGGGTTTTGGTAATCCAAGCAATGCTAGTAAAATGTGCATGCTACAGAAATCAATTTATGGGCTGAAACAAGCATCTCACAGCTGGAATATTCATTTTGATGAGGTCTCAACGATCTCAATTTTATCAAGAATGAAGATGAACCCTATTTGTACATGATATTTAGTGGGAGCTCAGTAGTATTTATGGTCTTATATGTAGATGACATATTGTTGATCGAAAATGATGTTTCAATGCTATACTCGACCAAGGAATCAGTGAAAACAATTTTTGGATGAAGGACCTGGGTGAAGCAGTTTACATATTGGGAATCAAGATCTATAGAGATAGATCAAAAAGATTGCTTGGCTTTAGCCAGAGCACGTACATAGACAAAGTGTTGAAAAGGTTTAACATGAGTGAGGCCAAGAAAGGGTTCTTGCCGATCGCACAGGGCATTGGTCTAAGCAAGACTCAGAGTGCTTCTACCGCTGATGAGGGAAGCTAGATGAGTGGAATCCCATATGCCTCGACAGTTGGATGCATTATGTATGCCATGTTATCTACCCGGCCTGATATTTCCTATGCTCTAAGTATTATGAGCAGACACTAGGCCGACCCTGATGACAGTCACTGAATGGTGGTGAAGAACAATTTGATGTACCAGAAAAGGACTAAAGTTGTATTTTTCATTTATGGAGGTGAGGATGAGCTTGGCGTAAGAGGTTACACCGATGCAAGTTTCCAAACCGACCGAGATGATTGTTGATCACAATATGGTTATGTGTTCATTCTAAATGGAGAAGTAGTGAACTGGAAGAGTTCCAAGCAAGAGACCGTGGCTGACTCCACAACAGAAGCCAAATGTATTGCTGCTTCGGAAGCCACAAATGAATGTGTATGAATTAGGAAGTTCCTCCAGGAACTCGGCATTCTCCCGGGCATGGCAAACCCGTTGGACCTTTATTGTGATAATAATGGCGCCATCTCATAGCCCAAGGAGCCCAGGGAACACCACAAATCCAAGCACATAGACCGGCATTATCATCTAATTCGGGATATAGTGAAGAAAGGTGATATACATATATGCAAAGTTCATACGAATGCAATCATTGCTGATCCACTTACTAGCCTGCTTCCACAACCCAAGCATGAGGGGCATGTAAGAGTCATGTGCATCCGATGTCTATTTGATTGTGTCTAGTGTAGGTGGAAGACTATTGGAAATATGCCCTAGAGGCAATCATGTATGACGTTATTTCCTCTATATTCATGAAACAATCAATATAGTCCTTGGACGATATCAATGATGTAAGTTGGCAAGTACGTGACTTGTCTGTGAGATCTTATATAGTATGATATGTTCTAAAAGGTCCCTGGTCAGCAAAGGATGTGACCGGACTCACATCCAATTAGAGTAGCATACAACATGGTAGATGGCCCGGTCTCATTGGCCATGTAGCATTGGATGCTAACCGGAAAATATGGGCCTGACGGGATCTGAGGTTAGGTTTGGGAGACTAGAACTAGGTTCAGAAAAATTGTCAGGTCGACAAACTCAACCATGAGATGCAATGATAGGTCATCTGTTAGTCTCAGGTACAACATGTGTTATGTGTCCTAGACCCAAGGTCGGTGCATGGACTCGGGATGGTGACCGGCCTGTTTAGTGCCGATCAAATGCTACTCCATATATGAGCTATTATAAAGGTCTATTTTGGGCTGGTCTAAACACATGCCATGAGACATGGTCGAGCAAGAAGAGATTTTCCCTTTCGACATGGAGAGATATCTTCTGGGCCCCTCGTGTGATCTGACTTGAATAAGCATGACCATGTGGCATGGATTAATAGTTAATTCAGTTTTAGAAGTCGACATCATAGGATGACAAAGAGGCCGAGCTAGTCCAAGGGTGACTGATTCGCCTTGAGCCCGGCACATATGTATCATGAGGCAAAAGGAATAGAAGTGACATGTTGTACAGGTTCACAAGACCTGCTTCATCGAACACTTGGAGTCGGCACGTTTTGCTCGAAGATGTTACCGACTGGCCGAGCTGGATGTAATTTGACTCACGAACAAGTGCATGTGAACCTAATGGGCTGCGTGCTTAATGGAAAGGTACCCATGAGGTCGGATCTGACTTAGCTGGTCGGATGTTGATCCAACTAAAATTTTGATCTGGGCCAAATGGAGTTTGGGCTTATAGAGTTTCAGTGGGCCCCATGTGTTGAGGCCCAAGACAGATGTCTATATAAGTGGACGGGTGCTACCCGTGATGGGTGACAGATGATCTCAGATGGTTGCACTGGCTATGGTTGCATGTGTTGCATCTATCCACTTCTCCACGGCCGAGCTGTGTGAACGAATCTAGCAATCTGCCACCAATATTTCACCCCATAACTGCGGATACCATTAGAGGTAGTACACTTGTACTACTCTAGCAAATCTCTTCGAGGGATCCAGTGACTGGTTGTATGAGGGAGATCAGCGACCAAGAGGAGATGACACCAGTGACATGCTACTCAACTCTACTTCCTCTGCGAGGGTTGTGCATCTAGTGGTAATCTCTTGATCTATCTCCTTTACATGCAACTGGGTGATCTACGCAGTAGAGTAAAATTATGTTGTGCAATAGTTGCATGACGTGTAGCTGAACACTCAAGACAAACATGCAAAGGGGAGCCGGGAGTACGCCGTGATGCACCTGACCAAGGTTGATGCAGCCCCTGGCTTCAGCCTGGGGTGGGATCAGGTAGATGCAGCAAGCTCAACTTCAGCATGAGAGATCAGAATTAGTGCACTGGGGCATAGATCACCCAGTGGGTGTGGGTGCTGAGTAGCCATCAAGCATTGCTACGAAGACTCAGAAACATAAACTCAGTGTGGAGTGAAATTATGAAGCTTAAGCATGAAAGTGACTCAGCTGTTTTATGCTTAATGCATCAATGATGTGGTCCGAATTGTCAAGGTGAAGAGATCCGAACCCTTTAGCCAGACATGGTGAGGTGGAGCCCTTGAGCCGGATGTGGCGAGGTCAGAGCCTTCGAAGCTAGATGTGGCAAGGCGAAGCCCTCTAGCCAGCCGACGTGATGAGGTTGGACTCGACAATGGTTGAGTCAGCGAAGTAACAGTGCGATGAGGTCAGAGTCCATGGAGCGATGAGGTTGGCACAGCGAGGCCTGAACCCGCTGAGTGACAAGGTCAGCTTGGTGGCGCGGTGGTGTGACAAGGTTGGCGCGGCAAGGGCCAAGTCCGGAGAGTGACGAGGTTGACTCAGCGGTGTGGCGGCGTGACGAGGTCAGCACGGCGACGCCCGAATCGACGGGACAACGAGGTCGGCACTACGAGGCCCAAGCCCGTGGAAGAATGAGGTTGGCTAGGCGTGGTGATGGTGCACTGAAGTTTGAATCCATGGAGCGAAGTCATGGTGGCCGTGAATCAATTGAGGTGAGTACAAAAAATAGTACAACCTAGAGTAAAAAAATTGGTGTAAAATTAATTTGTGTGGGATAAATAATCAGAGAGATAGCGCCTGGGCGATGAGGCCAGCTTCGGCCAAGTGGTGGTGTGGTAAGGTTGGCTCGACGTGTGGCGTGATCAGGTCGGTGCGGCAAGGCTCCAGTCCACTGAGCGATGAGGTCGGCTTGGCAGAGTGCCGGCGCGACGAGGTCCGAGTCACAGAGCAATTGGATCGGTGCGGCGCGGTTTGAATCCATTGAGCGACATGGTCGGCTTGGCAAAGTCGGCTGTCAGATGACCTTGCACCACAGTCTATCCATAGAAGGTCTTACGTCATGGTGGACATGTATCAACTGACCTGGGTACAGAAAATATTGCAAGCTGAAAGCAAAAAAAATCCCAAATGATAAGTGCCACACATGTGACACGAAGCATTTCTGTCTGAACGCATGCAGAGCCGTTAGAGCAAAATGCACAGATCTTGATGCCCTCCCCATGCCATGTCATCACGGAATCGTTCAGGCCAAAGCCAAGGTCACCCGAACAACTTATCTAGTCGTAGCTCCACCGCACCCATTTTCCCCCAAACCCATTCCCCACTCCCTCACACCTCCCTCATCAACGGATTTGAAGAGGTTGCCAGAGGAAGAGGAGAAGGGGTGGCCAGTTGCTACTTGTAGACTGCGTTGGATTTTTATCCCCGAAGAGGAGAGGACGATGCAGCACAGTAGAGTAAGTATTTCCCTCAGTTAAGAAACCAAGGTTATCAATCCAGTAGGAAAACCAAGCAACACCTACACACAAAACACAAACCTTCGCACCCAACGCAAACGAGAGGTTGTCAATCTTTCGGTGGGGGGGGGGGGGGGGGGGGGGGGGGGGGGGGGGGGGGGGGGGGGGGGGGGGGGGGGGGGGGGGGGGGGGGGGGGGGGGGGGGGGGGGGGGGGGGGGGGGGGGGGGGGGGGGGGGGGGGGGGGGGGGGGGGGGGGGGGGGGGGGGGGGGGGGGGGGGGGGGGGGGGGGGGGGGGGGGGGGGGGGGGGGGGGGGGGGGGGGGGGGGGGGGGGGGGGGGGGGGGGGGGGGGGGGGGGGGGGGGGGGGGGGGGGGGGGGGGGGGGGGGGGGGGGGGGGGGGGGGGGGGGGGGGGGGGGGGGGGGGGGGGGGGGGGGGGGGGGGGGGGGGGGGGGGGGGGGGGGGGGGGGGGGGGGGGGGGGGGGGGGGGGGGGGGGGGGGGGGGGGGGGGGGGGGGGGGGGGGGGGGGGGGGGGGGGGGGGGGGGGGGGGGGGGGGGGGGGGGGGGGGGGGGGGGGGGGGGGGGGGGGGGGGGGGGGGGGGGGGGGGGGGGGGGGGGGGGGGGGGGGGGGGGGGGGGGGGGGGGGGGGGGGGGGGGGGGGGGGGGGGGGGGGGGGGGGGGGGGGGGGGGGGGGGGGGGGGGGGGGGGGGGGGGGGGGGGGAAATCATGCATAAAAGAGATCAGCAAGGAACTCAAATAAAACAAGGATAGATCTGATCATAAACTCACAATTCATCGGATCTCAACAAACACACTGCACAAAGTCATTACATCGGATGGATCTCCATGAAGATCATGGAGACCATTGTATTGAGATACAATAAGAGAGAGAGATCCATCTAGCTACTACCTACGGACCCGTAGGTCTGTGGTGAACTACTCACGGATCATCGGAGAGGTGGCAAGGATGATGTAGAGCCCCTCCATGATGAGTTCCCCCTCCGGCGAAGTACCAGAAAAGGTCTCCAAATGGGATCTGGCGAGAACAGAGGCTTGCGGCAGCGGAGAAAATATTTCGTGGACTCCCTCTAGTGTTTTGGAATATTTGGGAAATTATAGAGCTGGAAGTAGGTCGGTTGGCGCAAGGTGGGGCCCACACAGCACCTGGGCGCGCCCCCCTGGGGCACGCCCCGGTGTTGTGTGGGGCCCACCAGCATCTTCTTCCGTAGCTTCCAAGTTCCTGGTGATCCTTATCTTCAATAAAAAAATCCCCAAAAAGTTTCGAGACGATTTGATCTTATCTGATATTGATTTTCTGTAAAACAAAAATAGGGCGAAAAACATGAACTGGCACTTGGCACTAAGTTAATAGGTTAGTCCCCAAAATTGATATAAAAAGGTATAAAATGATAATAAAAACATCCAAGAATAATAATATCACAGCATGGAACAAGCAAAAATAATAGATACGTTGGAGACGTATCAGCATCCCCAAGCTTAACTCCTGCTCGTCCTCGAGTAGGAAAGTGATAAAACATATTTTTGATTGTGGAATGCTACCCAACATACTTCAAGTTATTTTCGTAGCATAGACATGAGGTCTTAGATGATTCAAAGCAATAGTCTATATTTGACATGAAGATATAGATACTCAAGTGATGCTAACAAGCAACCATGCCTTTCAAAATAACAATGCTAAAGCAAATTATCCCTAGCCCATTATGCTCAATCATTGATCCATTCATGATGCACACTCGAATATCAATCATACTCCATGCACACACACGACCACATGACCCCCTAGTTGGTGCTTTTTAAAGAGAAGGATGAGACTCAACATAAAATAAATAGAAAGGCCCTTCGCAGAGGGAAGCATTGATTTACAGAGGTGCCAGAGCTCAAGTTTAAAAGAGATGAAAAATTAATTTTGGGAGGCATGCTTTTCTCGTCAACGAGAACGACTTAAGGTTCCCAACACTTTCCATATTGGATACATCATAGGCGGTTCCCAAACAGAAAATAATTATTTTTTTATCTCTATTCCCCCATCATCGTTTCAGTTTCATCAAGACTTTGGTCTTTCAACTGTCACATCCAAGAGAACAAAACTTTTTTGTTTCCACCATTACTTTTCACAATCCATGGCTAGCCGTATTCATGGGTGCCTTCCATACCATCACATTCCATTTATTTTTGGGATTGGGCATCCCTTATTACTGCCACACTCTCGTGCAATGACAAGTGAATAAACACTCATCGTGAGAATAACACATCCAACATGAAAATCATTGGCCACCCCTTACCACTTCATGAGCTGATACGGGCACACAAAAGAGAAATTGTTTTGAAATTTTTTAGAGATAGCACATGCAAATTTACTTAGGACGGCAATGAAATACCGTATATATGTAGGTATGGTGGACACAAATGGAAAAACAAGGTTTAAGGGTAATGGATGCACAAACAATATTCCCGCTTAGTACAAGACGAAGGCTAGCATAAAGATTGAGAAGCGCCCAACTAGAAAATCATGATGATGCACATGCATATATAAAACATAACCAACATCGAACAATACACCACAAGTAGGATATAACTTCATTGCATAACTATTGACATTATGTGCTTGCATAGGGAATCATAAACCTTTACATCAATATTCTTACTAGAGCATAATTGACTCACTAACATAACTCACATATCATCATCTACATATGGGGGGGGGGGGGGGGGGGGGGGGGGGGGGGGGGGGGGGGGGGGGGGGGGGGGGGGGGGGGGGGGGGGGGGGGGGGGGGGGGGGGGGGGGGGGGGGGGGGGGGGGGGGGGGGGGGGGGGGGGGGGGGGGGGGGGGGGGGGGGGGGGGGGGGGGGGGGGGGGGGGGGGGGGGGGGGGGGGGGGGGGGGGGGGGGGGGGGGGGGGGGGGGGGGGGGGGGGGGGGGGGGGGGGGGGGGGGGGGGGGGGGGGGGGGGGGGGGGGGGGGGGGGGGGGGGGGGGGGGGGGGGGGGGGGGGGGGGGGGGGGGGGGGGGGGGGGGGGGGGGGGGGGGGGGGGGGGGGGGGGGGGGGGGGGGGGGGGGGGGGGGGGGGGGGGGGGGGGGGGGGGGGGGGGGGGGGGGGGGGGGGGGGGGGGGGGGGGGGGGGGGGGGGGGGGGGGGGGGGGGGGGGGGGGGGGGGGGGGGGGGGGGGGGGGGGGGGGGGGGGGGGGGGGGGGGGGGGGGGGGGGGGGGGGGGGGGGGGGGGGGGGGGGGGGGGGGGGGGGGGGGGGGGGGGGGGGGGGGGGGGGGGGGGGGGGGGGGGGGGGGGGGGGGGGGGGGGGGGGGGGGGGGGGGGGGGGGGGGGGGGGGGGGGGGGGGGGGGGGGGGGGGGGGGGGGGGGGGGGGGGGGGGGGGGGGGGGGGGGGGGGGGGGGGGGGGGGGGGGGGGGGGGGGGGGGGGGGGGGGGGGGGGGGGGGGGGGGGGGGGGGGGGGGGGGGGGGGGGGGGGGGGGGGGGGGGGGGGGGGGGGGGGGGGGGGGGGGGGGGGGGGGGGGGGGGGGGGGGGGGGGGGGGGGGGGGGGGGGGGGGGGGGGGGGGGGGGGGGGGGGGGGGGGGGGGGGTGACCCCCTAGTTGGTGCTTTTTAAAGAGAAGGATGACACTCAACATAAAAATAAATAGAAAGGCCCTTCGCAGAGGGAAGCATTGATTTACAGAGGTGCCAGAGCTCAAGTTTTAAAAGAGATGAAAATTTTATTTTGGGAGGCATGCTTTTCTCGTCAACGAGAACAACTTAAGGTTCCCAACACTTTTCACATTGGATACATCATAGGCGGTTCCCAAACAGAAAATAAATATATATTTTTCTCAATTCCCCCATCATCGTTTCAGTTTCATCAAGACGTTGGTCTTTCAACTGTCACATCCAAGAGAACATTTTTTTTGTTTCCACCATTACTTTTCACAATCCATGGCTAGCCGTATTCACGGGTGCCCTCCATACCATCACATTCCATTTATTTTTGTGACTGGGCATCCCTTATTACCGCCACACTCTCGTGCAATAACAAGTGAATAAACACTCATCGTGAGAATAACATATCCAACATGAAAATCATTGGCCACCCCTCACCGCTTCATGAGAGATATGGGCACACAAAAGAGAAAATATTTTTGAGATTTTTTTAGAGATGGCACATGCAAATTTACTTAGGACGGCAATGAAATACCGTATATAGGTAGGTATGGTGGACACAAGTGGCAAAACAAGGTTTAAGGATAATGGATGCACAAGCAGTATTCCCGCTTAGTACAAGGTGAAGGCTAGCATAAAGGTTGAGAAGCGCCCAACTAGAAAATCATGATGATGCGGGGGGGGGGGGGGGGGGGGGGGGGGGGGGGGGGGGGGGGGGGGGGGGGGGGGGGGGGGGGGGGGGGGGGGGGGGGGGGGGGGGGGGGGGGGGGGGGGGGGGGGGGGGGGGGGGGGGGGGGGGGGGGGGGGGGGGGGGGGGGGGGGGGGGGGGGGGGGGGGGGGGGGGGGGGGGGGGGGGGGGGGTTTGTATGCTAGTTTTCATTATTCTACTTGGATATTCATCACATAGGGACCAAGCATCATATCTTGTACCAATTACCAAGACTATTTTCACACTCTCAAAAAGATATAAGTGAAGCAAGACAGTGAATTTCTTCAAAATTTTCTAACATTCTCAAAAAGATATAAGTGAAGCAAGAGAACTAGTTTCTTCAAAACATATAGCATTATCAAAAAGATATAAGTGAAGCATGAGAATAAGTTTCTTCAAAACATTCGCACCATCGTGCTCAAAAAGATATAAGTGAAGCACTAGAGCAACCGCCTAGCTTCACAAATTTAAGTGAAGCACAAGATGCAATTCTAACAAATTATGATGATGTGAGGCCATCTCAAGCAAATGTGTTCAGAGGTGATGATTGTGACAAACTGAAAAGCAAAGACTCATATCATACAAGACGCTCCAAGCAAAACACATATCATGTGACGAATAAAAATATAGCCTCGAGTGTGTTATCGATAGTCGTTAGAAGAAAGAGGGGATGCCTTCCGGGGCATCCCCAAGCTTAGACACTTGAGTCTCCTTAGATATTACCTTGGGGTGCCTTGGGCATCCCCAAGCTTTGGCTTTTGCATCTCTTCATTCCTTCATCCATCGTCATCACACCCAAAACTTGAAAACTTCAATCACACAAAACTCAACAAAACCTTCATGAGATCCGTTAGTATAACCAAACAAATCACTATTATAAGTATTGTCAAAAACCCATTCAAATTTTATTTAGTATTATAGGTACCGTGTTCTCACTTTCCCATGGCTTGCACTCCCCGATACAATCCATAGTTTCATAAAAACAAGCAAACAATGCATCAAAAATAGAATCTATCAAAAACAGAACAGTCTGTAGCAATCTGTCGAAAAGCCATACTACTGTAACTCCAAAAATTCTGAAAAAATAGGACTTCATGGACAATTTGTATATCAATCTGCTGCAGAAAATTCAGACACATTTGACGCTCTGATGAATTTTAAAAATTCCTGGACTGGGCATCAAAGTTTCTGTTTCTCACAAAACTGCATTCACAAGCATCCACATCATCACAAAGGTCTTACTTGGCACAAACACTAATTAAAATATATAAAACCCACTCAAAACAAAAGAAAATAAAGGAAAATCAAAAGAATAGAAACGAAAAGTAAAAAAAATATTTGTTGGGTTGCCTCCCAACAAGCGCTATCGTTTTACGCCCCTAGCTAGGCATAAAGCAACAACTCAAGTGTTGTCTAGTTCCTTGATCACACACCCACTTTTTCTAGGTGGTCCAGCAAGTAAGTTCTTAGCAAAAATATTCTTTGGCAAAATTTCATAAAAATTATTTTCAAGAAAGGGTTGCCGAAAAGATTCAACAAAATTTGGGTGCACACTAATCATCTGGAGATCTCCATTTTCTTGGGAGGATGAGGCACACTAGATTTAGGAACATAAATAAACTTGCAACCCTTGCTAGGATAATTTCTAACAACATATTTAGTAGGAGAAAAGCCAAGCCCAATTTTTCAATAATTCCTTCCAATTTATCAATTCGAGCGGGACTTTGCTCTAATTTCTTATCGATAACGGGCTCTTTATCTTTTAAAGTTTTCAAAGTCATTCCCACCTTAGATCCATATTGAGTAATATGATCGTGGATCTTTTTATCCAAATTATTAAAATATTCTATAGTGGGAATTTTTCTTTCGATAGCATCCAACCTTTGCATCACATGTTCAAGGGTCAACGGGGTTTCGTTAACTGTGATAGGTGGTGCGCCCACTAAATCATCCAAAGCATTAAAAGCATCCAAATAATAACAAGTCAAGAAGTTCCCTCCGGTAATAGTATTAAGTACAAAACAGTTACAAGGAGTGACTCCCACATAAAAATTCCCGAGAAGAATAGTGGTGGATTGCTTGCAAGATGATCTATTGTGAGCATCGCAAATCCTATACCAAGCATCTTTCAAATTTTCTCCTCCTCTTTGCTTGAAGTCAAGGACTCCATTCTCGGAGGTGGAGTTAGAATAAGAACTAGCTATCGCGATAAAACGGTGAAGAAAAAGAGGCAAATAAAAGTGGCAAAAGAAAAGGCAAATATTTTTGTAATTTTTTTAGAAGTGGGGGAGATGAAAACGAGAGGCAAATGGCAAATAATGTAAATGCAAAGATAAGAGTTGAGAGCATAGGTACTTGGTAATGTTGATGATGTCTCCCCGGTAACGGCGTAAGAAATTCTTCCTGCTACTTGTAGACTACGTTGGATTTTAATCCCCGAAGAGGAGAGGATGATGCAGCACAGTAGAGTAAGTATTTCCCTCAGTTAAGAAACCAAGGTTATCAATCTAGTAGGAGAACCAAGCAGCACCACGTAAACAACACCTACACACAAAACACAAACCTTCGCACCCAACGCAAATGAGAGGTTGTCAATCTCTCGGTGGTCAAGTAACGAGATTAAACGGTATATGACAGATTGATAGATTGATAAATAAATAAAAGATAAAAAAGTGCAGCAAGTATTTTTGCTATTTTTGTATAAGTAAATGAGATAGATCTTATAATAAAAGTAGACCCGGGGGCCGTAGGATTTACTAGTGGCATGTCTCTCAAGAAAATAGCATACGGTGGGTAAACAAATTACTATTGAGCAATTGATAGAAGAGAAAATAATTATGACGCTATCCAAGGCAATGATCATGATATAGGCATCACATCCAAATCAAGTAGACTGACTCCTGCCTGCATCTAGTACTATTACTTCACACATCGACCTCTATCCAGCATGCACCTAGTGTATTAAGTTCATAAGAATGAAGTAATACATTAAAAATGATGACATGATGTAGTCAAGACAAAAGCATATAAGAATTCATCCCAACTTGTTATCCTTAATGGCAACAACACATGCGTATCAACTTCCCTTCTGTCACTAGGACTGAACACCGCAAGATCGAACCCATTACCGAGCACCTCTTGCCATTGCAAGAAGATCTAATCTAGTTGGCCAAACCAAACCAAAACTTCGGAGAAGAAATACAAGGCTATACTTAAATCATGCATAAAAGAGATCAGCAAGGAACTCAAATAAAACAAGGATAGATCTAATCATAAACTCACAATTCACCGTATCTCAACAAACACACCGCACAAAGTCATTAGATCGGATGGATCTCCATGAAGATCATGGAGACCATTGTATTGAGATACAAAAAGAGAGAGAGCCATCTAGCTACTACCTACGGACCCGTAGGTCTGTGGTGAACTACTCACGGATCATCGGAGAGGCGGCAAGGATGATGTAGAGCCCCTCTGTGATGAGTTCCCCCTCCGACGGAGTACCGGAAAAGGCCTCCAGATGGGATCTGGCGAGAATAGAGGCTTGCGGCGGCAAAAAAAAATATTTTGTGGACTCCCTCTAGGGTTTTGGAATATTTGGGAATTTATAGAGCTGGAAGTAGGTCAGTTGGCGCAAGGTGGGGCCCACACAACACCTGGGAGCGCCCCCTGGGGTGCGCCTGGTGTTGTGTGGGGCCCACCAGCATCTTCTTCCATAGCTTCCAAGTTCCTGGTGATCCTTATCATCAATAAAAAATCCCCAAAAAGTTTTGGGTTGATTTGATCTTATGTAATATTGATTTTCTGTAAAACAAAAACAGGGCAGAAAACAGGAACTGGCACTTCGCACTAAGTTAATAGGTTAGTCCCCAAAAATGATATAAAAAGGTATAAAATGATAATAAAAACATCCAAGAATAATAATATCAGAGCATGGAACAAGCAAAAATAATAGATACGTTGGAGACGTATCACCGGTGCGGCAGCTCGCCGATGCAGCTGGGATGGCGATGCGCAGGGTGGTGGATGCGGCAGTCACTCGGGATTGGAGGCCGGAGACACGATGCTCTATTCTCTGTCGTCGTCCAAATCAACGATGGGACGGCTAGCAAAACCAAGCTAGGACGCCCGCCCGTCAACCTCTTGTGGCCTCGAACACGGGGACACGGCGGTGGCCTCGAGCACGGGAACATGGCGGCAGCCTCGAGCTCGGGTAGAAGCTCGGGGACACTGCGATGGCTTGAGTGTGACCATTCTCTAGCGATGCTCGTTCCCGCTGTCGGATCCCAGTCGCTGGGCGTCCCATATGCCTGCCGTCACCATTGGTTGTCCCATATGCAGAACTATATCCAGAAGCGTGAGCGTGAGGTCACCGAGAGGGAGGCCGCCTGGAAGGCCGAGCTCTCCCGCCGTGAGGTATGATACGTCTCCGTCGTATCTATAATTTTTGATTGTTTCATGCCAATATTATAGAACTTTCATATACTTTTGGTAATTTTTTATATTATTTTTGGGACTAACTTATTGATCCAGTGCCAAGTGCTAGTTCCTGTTTTCTGCATGTTTTTTGTTTCGCAGAATACCCATATCAAACAAAGTCCAAACGCAATAAAATTTTACGGAGATCATTTTTGGAATATATGTGAATTTTAGGAAGTGGAATCAATGTAAATGGGGGCCCACAGCCTCCACAAAACACCGGGGCGTGGGTCACCCCCTGGGCAAGTGGTGGTGTTGTGTGGGCACCTCGTAAGTCGGTTCGGGCTCTCCTTCGGGCGCAAGGAAGCTTATATCCGAAAAAAATCATGTTAAAATTTCAGCGCAATTGGAGTTACGGATCTCCAGATATTTAAGAAACGATGAAAGGCCAGATCTGGGGAACGCGAAACAGAAGAGAACAGAGAGATAGATCCAATCTCAAAGGGGGCTCTCACCCCTCCGCCACCATGGAGGCCAAGGACCAGAGGGAGAACCCTCCTCCCACCTAGGGAGGAGTCCATGGAAGAAGGAGAAGAAGGGGGCTCTCTCCCCCTCTCTTCCGGCGCCGCTGGAGTGCCGCCGGGGGAACGATCGGGACGGCGATCTACACCAACAACCTTGCTACCATCATCACCAACAACAACACCTCTTATCCCCGCTGTAATCTCTACTTAAACATGGTGCTTCATGCTATATATTATTTCCCAATGATGTATGGCTATCCTATGATGTTTGAGTAGATCTGTTTTGTCCTATGGGTTGATTGATGATCGTGATTTGTTTGAGTTGTATGTTTTATTATTGGTGTTGTCCTATGGTGCTCTCCATGTCATGCAAGCATGAGGGATCCCCGCTGTAGGGTGTTGCAATACGTTCATAATTCGCTTATAGTGGGTTGCTAGAGTGACAGAAGCTTAAACCCGAGTAAGTGGGTTGTTGCGTATGGGGTAAAGGGGACTTGATACTTAATGATATGGTTGGGTTTTACCTTAATGATCTTTAGTAGTTGTGGATGCTTGCTAGAGGTCCAATCATAAGTGCATATGATCCAAGTAGAGAAAGTATGTTAGCTCATGCCTCTCCCTCATATAGAATTGCAACAAGGATTACCGATCTAGTTATCGATTGCCTATGGACAAATCTTTCTCTAGTGTTACAAAAGCTTTCTACTTTTATTATCTTGCAATTTATTAGTAGTTTTATTATTGCAAAGTACTTCTAGTTTTATTCTTGCAAACTTATCTTATCACACTTGCAAAATAGTTTCATACATTTTTTGGGTAAAGCGAACGTCAAGTGCACGTAGAATTGTATTAGTGGTCGATAGAACTTGAAGGGTTTATTAATCCTACCTTTAGCTCCTCGTTGGGTTTGACACTCTTATTTATCAAAAAACCTACAATTGATCCCGTATACTTGTGGGTTATGAAGACCTTTTTCTGGCACCGTTGCCGAGGAGTCATAGCGTGGGGTTGATATTCTCGTGTGTGCTTGTTTATTTTATCACTAAGTAGTTTTTATTTTCTGTTCCAGTTGTTCTCTATCTTTAGCTATGGATATGGAACACGAAACACAAAAAACATTAGTTGTAGTTGCTACTCATGGAGATGGGGAACCTCCTAAAACCCTCGATGCTAGTTATGTGAGAAATATTGAACACTACTTTGATAATCCCAAGAAAACCCCATTCAACTTGATAATGGGAGTCATGTTGGATCAACGTGAATACTTTAGGGATTATCGCTTGATTCAAAAAGGGAAACTCTTATGGGATCAAATTAAAATGTTGAAATGGTATGCTTGGAATCTATGGTTGAGATATGATTATACTTGTTGCTCTAGGATGAAGGCTAAACACCTTCTCTTTTCTTGTGAATTTAATGATCGTGAACTCTTGGCTTCTTATGCTAAAGGTATTTATGATTACTACGATGTGGAACAAATAGAAGAATTTGTTGCTTTATGGGTGCTTGTGAAATTAAATGCTTGTTTGAGGAGTATGAGAATTATGATGATGCTGTTTACAGATCTAAAAATTTAGCTATACTTAAATATTGCTATCAGAATTATAAAGATAATGTCAATATTAATGCTTTTATTGAGAAAGTCTCCGCTGTCCCAGAAGAGACTAATATCTTGCAGGAATCTATGGAATAAGAAATTCCTGACATTGTGAGCTCACCAAACGAAAAAGATGAGGAGGAGAGCGAAGAACAAAAGGAGGAAGAGCGGATTAGCTACCCATGCCCACCTTCTATTGAGAGTAACTCTTCAACTCATACATTGTTTAATTTCCCTTCGTGCTTATCGAAGGATGAATGCTATGATGATTGCTATGATCCCTTGGATTCTTTTGAAATATCCCTTTTTGATGAACTTGATGCTTGCTATGCTTGTGGCCATGATGCCAATATGAATGATGCTTATGGAGATGAACTTGCTATAGTTCCTTATATTAAACATGAAATTGTTGCTATTGCACCCACACATGATAGTCTTATTATCTTTTTGAATTCTCCAAACTACACTATATCAGAGAAGTTTGTGCTTATTAAGGATTATCTTGATGGGTTGCCTTTTACTATTGCACCTGATGATTTTGATAAGTATAATATGCATGTGCTTGCTGCTCCTACTTGTAATTATTATGAGAGAGGAACTACATCTTCGTCTCTCTATGTTTCCAATACAATGAAACTACAAGAAACTACTTATACTATGTATTGGCCTTTACTTGATGTGCATGAATTGTTCTTTTATGACATGCCAATGCATAGGAAGAGAGTTAGACTTCGTCTTTGCATGTTTTGTGTTACTTTGTGTTCATTGCTAAATTACAAATCATTGCTAATTAAAATTGGCTTTGATATACCTTGGGATCCGGCTGGATCGGGTGCATGAGCACTTTATGCCTGGCTTAATGGCTTTAAAGAAAGCGCAACCTGGGAGACAACCCGGAAGTTTTAGAGAGTCATTTATTTCTATTGAGTGCTTTTAAATAGTTTAAAAACAAAAAATAAAGGGGGGAACCTAAAACTTTTTCAAAAAGAGAAGTGAAAGTGAGAAAGACGAGCACCGTTGAAGTGGGGGCTAGCCTTGAACTTTGTTCATGCTCACAGAAACTTTGCAAATCTTGATTACAAAAAAATTTCAACAAAAATAATTATCCCCTTGTACAATTTCATTATTTTATAAAAATAATGTGCCAAGTAAAGCCTTTGGGATGATTTGGTTGATAGTTGCTTGATTCTGTGCAAAAACAGAAACTTTTGTGCCCAATCCATTATTTTTATAAAATCACCAGTGAATCAAAAGCTTCTGCATTTTTTTACACATGATTGATTTTCAAATTTCATAGGTTGTCCTAATTTTTCAGAATTTTTGGAGTTACAGAAGTATGGTTAATGTTCAGATTACTACAGACTGTTCTGTTTTCGGCAGATTCTGTTTTTAATGCATTGTTTTGCTTGTTTTGATGAAACTATGGATTGTATCTTGTGGTATGAACCATGGATAAGTTAGAATATAGTAGGTATAATGCAAAAACAAAATATGAATGGGTTTGCAATAGTACTTAAAGTAGTGATTTGCTTTATTATACTAACGAATCTCACGAAGGTTTTGTTAAGTTTTGTGTGATTGAAGTTTTCAAGTTTTGGGTGAGACTACGATGGATAAAGGAATAAGGAGAGGCAAGAGCATAAGCTTGGGGATGCCCAAGGCATCCTAAGGTAATATTCAAGGAAAACTCAAGTGTCTAAGCTTGGGGATGCCCCGGAAGGCATCCCCTCTTTCATCTATAATCTATTGGTAATTTTACTCGGAGCTATATTTTTATTCATCACATGATATGTGTTCTACTTGGAGCGTCGTGTGCTTTTTATTTTTCTTCTAATAATGCACCATGCTGGTATGAGATAGTCCTTGGTTGATTTATAGAATGCTTCATGGACTTCACTTATATCTTTTGAGTATGTCTTTATAGAAGGCTTCATATGCTTCACTTATATCTTTTGAAGTTTGGATGCCTGTTTCTCTTCATAGAAAAATCCGTTATTTGTAGAATGCTCTTGTGCTTCACTTATATTTGTTAGAGTGTGATCTTTTGTAGAAAGAATTAAACTCTCTTGCTTCACTTATATCTGTTTAGAGAGTCAACAGGAATTGTCATTCACATGATTAGTCATAAAATCCTACATAAAACTTGTAGATCACTGAGTATGATATGTTTGATTCCTTGCAATAGTTTTGCGATATGGAGATGGTAATATGTGGGAGGTACTAGTGAATGGTTGTGTTTAATAAGAATATTGGTGTTAAGGTTTGTGATTCCCGAACCATGCATGTATGGTCTGTCATTATGCTATGGTTAACTCCTACCAACCTCCCCCCTAGGAGCACGCGTACTAGTACTTTGCTTCGAGGGCTAAGTAGACTTTTGCAATAAGTATGTGAGTTCTTTATGACTAATGTGAGTCCATGGATTATACGCACTCCTATCTTTTCATAATTTGCTAGCCTCTTCGGTACCGTGCCATGCCCTTTCTCACCTCGAGAGTTGGCGCAAACATTGCCAGTGCATCCAAACCCCATGATATGATACGCTCAATCACACATAAGCCTCGTTATGTCTTCCTCAAAACAGCCACTATACCTACCTATTATGGCATTTCCATAGCCATTCCGAGATATATTGCCATGCAATTTCCATCATCATCATATACATGACTTGAGCATTCATTTTCATATTGCTTTGCAAGATCGCAAGATAGCTAGCACGATATTTTCATGGCTTGTCCGTTTTTTGATATCTTTGCTACGCTAGATCATTGCACATCCTAGCACATTGTTAGAGCCATTCATATAGAGTCATCTTGTATAGTTTTTATCGAGTTGTAATGTTGAGTTATAAGTAAATAAAAGTGTGATGATCATCATTATTAGAGCATGTCCTAGTGAGGAAAGGATGATGGAGACTATGAATCCCCCACAAGCCGGGATGAGACTCCGGAAAAAAGAGAGAAAAAGAAAGAAAAAGAAAAAAAGAAAAAGAAAAAAAGAAAAAGAAAAAATAGAAATGAAAAAAAGAAATAAAAAAAGAATAAAAGAGAGAAGGGGCAATGTTAGTATCCTTTACCACACTTGTGCTTCAAAGTAGCACCATGTTTTTTATATAGAGAGTCTCCTATGTTGTCACTTTCATATACTAGTGGGAAATTTTCATTATAGAACTTGGCTTGTATATTCTGATGATGGACTTCCTCAAATGCCTGAGGTCTTCATGAGAAAGTAAGTTGGATGCACAACCACTTAGTTTCATGTTGAGCTTTCATACACTTCTAGCTCTTAGTGCATCCGTTGCATGGCAATCCCTACTCCTCGCATTGATATCGATTGATGGGCATCTCCATAGCCCGTTGATCCGCCGAGTTGATGCGGGATTTTCTTCTTCTCCTTTTTCATTATTTGATTCCTACCACTGCTTTCTATTCCAGCTAGTGCTATATCCATGGCTTGCGCTCATGTATTGCGTAAAGAGTTGAAAATGCTGAAGCGCGTTAGAAGTACGAACCAATTGCTTGGCTAAAACCGGGGTTGTACATGATAAAGTATTTTTATGTTAAGAAGATAGAGCATGACAGGACTATATGATTTTGTAGGGATAACTTTCATTATCATTGATATTTTGAAAAGCATGATCGTTTGTTGGGATGCCCGAGTATTAATGTCTTTATGTCAAATTATAGACTATTGCTTTGAATCACTCGTATCTTAATATTCATGCCATGACTAGACATGTGATCAAGTTTATGCTAGGTAACATTCGACATCAAAAATTATCTTTTTTTATCATTTACCTACTCGAGGATGAGCAGGAATTAAGCTTGGGGATGCTGATACGTCTCCGTCGTATCTATATTTTTTGATTGTTTCATGCCAATATTATACAACTTTCATATACTTTTGGCAACTTTTTATATTATTTTTTGGACTATCATATTTATCCAGTGCCTAGTGCTAGTTCCTGTTTTCTACATGTTTTTTGTTTCGCAGAATGCCCATATCAAACGAAGTCCAAATGAAATAAATTTTTACGGAGATCAATTTTGGAATATATGTGAATTTTAGGAAGTGGAATCAATGTAAACGGGGGCCCACAGCCTCCACACAACACCGGGGCGCGGGTCACCCCCCGGGCGCGTGGTGGTGTTGTGTGGGCACCTCGTAAGTCAGTTGGGGATCTCCTTCGGGTGTAAGGAAGCTTATATCCAAACAAAATCATATTAAAATATCAGCGTAATCGGAGTTACGGATCTCCGGATATTTAAGAAACGGTGAAAGGCCAGATCTGGGGAACGCGAAATAGAAGAGTGCAGAGAGATAGATCCAATCTCGGAGGGGGCTCTCGCCCCTCCGCCACCATGGAGGCCAAGGACCAGAGGGAGAACCCTCCTCCCACCTAGGGAGGAGGCCATGGAAGAAGGAGAAGAAGGGGGGCTCTCTCCCCCTCTCTTCCGGCGCCGCCGAGGGAACGATCGGGACGGCGATCTACACCAACAACCTTGCTACCGTCATCACCAACAACAACACCTCTTCTCCCCGCTGTAATCTCTACTTAAACATGGTGCTTCATGCTATATATTATTTCCCAATGATGTATGGCTATCCTATGATGTTTGAGTAGATCTGTGGGGGGGGGGGGGGGGGGGGGGGGGGGGGGGGGGGGGGGGGGGGGGGGGGGGGGGGGGGGGGGGGGGGGGGGGGGGGGGGGGGGGGGGGGGGGGGGGGGGGGGGGGGGGGGGGGGGGGGGGGGGGGGGGGGGGGGGGGGGGGGGGGGGGGGGGGGGGGGGGGGGGGGGGGGGGGGGGGGGGGGGGGGGGGGGGGGGGGGGGGGGGGGGGGGGGGGGGGGGGGGGGGGGGGGGGGGGGGGGGGGGGGGGGGGGGGGGGGGGGGGGGGGGGGGGGGGGGGGGGGGGGGGGGGGGGGGGGGGGGGGGGGGGGGGGGGGGGGGGGGGGGGGGGGGGGGGGGGGGGGGGGGGGGGGGGGGGGGGGGGGGGGGGGGGGGGGGGGGGGGGGGGGGGGGGGGGGGGGGGGGGGGGGGGGGGGGGGGGGGGGGGGGGGGGGGGGGGGGGGGGGGGGGGGGGGGGGGGGGGGGGGGGGGGGGGGGGGGGGGGGGGGGGGGGGGGGGGGGGGGGGGGGGGGGGGGGGGGGGGGGGGGGGGGGGGGGGGGGGGGGGGGGGGGGGGGGGGGGGGGGGGGGGGGGGGGGGGGGGGGGGGGGGGGGGGGGGGGGGGGGTGTGTGGTTTCACATACATGGCAATTTAATCACACAAAATATGGCGAGTTTGGTAAAATACCATGGCAAATTTGAATATGATTTTGCCATGGCAATTATTGATCTTTTTTGTATTATTCACATTCATGGAAATTTGTTTCATATTAGCATGGCAATTTTCATAAAAATTCCATAGCAAATTAGAATATGCATTTGCCTTGCCAATTTTGATCATTTTTCTGTGTTGCTTCACATTCATGATAAAAGATTTATATATAAGCATGGCATTTTTGATAAAAATTCCACGGCAAATTATCCATGCTAGATGTTTTTTATAACTTAATATGTGTTGCCATGGCAACTTTGACAATTCAATTTTTTTGTTTCACATGCACGGCATTTTTATTACACAAAGGATGGCAACTTTTGGTAAAATCGCATGGTAAATTCGAACAAGCATTTGCCATGGCAAACTTTTGATCATGTTTTTGTATTTTTTTATATTCATGTCAATTTGATTTTACATAAGCACGAAAAATTTGAACATGCAGTTGTCATGGCAATTTTTCATCATTTTTCATATCATTTCATATTCGTGGCAAATTGTTTTATATATGCACGACAAATTTGTTAAAAATTCCAACAACAAATTTGATTGTGCATTTTTTGACATGGAAAATTTCATGCTCTTTTGTGTTGTTTCACCTACTCAACAATTTAATCACACTAAATATGGCAAGTTTTGGTAAAATACCATGGCAATTTTGAACATGCATTTGCCACGGCCAATTTGAAATATGCATTTTTGCCATGGCAAATTTGATCCTTTTTTGTGTGTTGTTTCACATACATGGCAATTTAATCACACATAATATGGCAAGTTTGGTAAAATACCATGGAAAATTTGAACATGCTTTTGCCATGGCAATTATTGATCTTTTTTGTATTATTCACATTCATGTATTTTTTTCATATTAGCATGGAAATTTTCATAAAAATTCCACAGCAAATTAGCATATGCATTTGCCATGCCAATTTTGATCATTTTTCTGTGTTGTTTCACATTCATGACAAAAGATTTATATATAAGCATGGCATTTTTGATAAAAATTCCACGACAAATTAGCCAAGCTAGACATTTTTTACATCTTAAGATGTGTTGCCATGGAAACTTTGACAATTCATTTTTTTTTGTTTCACATGCATGACATTTTTATTACGCAAAAGATGGCAACTTTTGGTAAAAATCCCATGGCAAACTCGAGCATGCATTTGTCATGGCAACCTTTTGATCATGTTTTGTATTTTTTTTCATATTCGTGTCAATTTGTTTTTACATAAGCATGGCAAATTTGAACATGCATTTGCCATGGCCTATTCGTGGCAAATTGTTTTATATACACACGAAAAATTGGATAAAAAAATCCGGCAACAAATTTTTTTTATTTTGTTGTTTCACCTACACAACAATTTAATCACACTAAATATGGCAAGTTTTTGTAAAATACCATGGCAAGTTTGAACATGCATTTGCCACGGCAAATTTGAAATATGCATTCTACCGTGGCAAATTTGAATATGCATTTTTCCATGACAAATTTGATCCTTCTTTTTGTTGTTTCACGTACATGGCAATTTAATCACACAAAATATGGCAAGTTTGGTAAAATACCATGGCAAAGTTGAACATGATTTTGCCATGGCAATTATTGATCATTTTTTGTATTATTCATATTCATGGAAATTTGTTTCATATTAGCATGGCAATTTTCGTAAAAATTTCACGGCAAATTAGAATTTGCATTTGCCATGCCAATTTTGATTATTTTTCTGTGTTGTTTCACATTCAGGTCAAAAGATTTATATATAAGCATGGCATTTTTGATAAAAATTCCACGGCAAATTAGCCATGCTAGATATTTTTTACAACTTAAGATGTGTTGCCATGGCAACTTTGATAATTCATTTTTGTTATTGTTTTAAATTCACGGCATTTTTATTACTCAAAAGATGGAAAATTTTGGAAAAATTCCATGGCAAATTCGAACATGCATTTGCCATCGCAGACTTTTGATCATGTTTTGTATTTTTTTCATATTTATGTCAATTTGTTTTTACATAAGCATGGCAAATTTGAACAAGCATTTGTCATGTTAATGTTTCATCATTTTTTGTATCATTTCATATTCGTGGCAAACTGTTTTATATACGCACGGCAAATTTGATAAAAAAATCTAACGACAAATTTGATTATGCATTTTTTGCCATGGAAAATTAGATCATTTTTTGTGTTGTTTGACCTACACAATAATTAAATCACACTAAATATGGCAACATTTTGGTAAAATACCATGGCAAGTTTGAACATGCATTTGCCACGGCAAATTTGAAATATGCATTTTGCCATCGTAAATTTGATCCTTTTTTGTGTTGTTTCACATACATGGCAATTTAATCACACATAATATGGCAAGATTGGTAAAATACCATGGAAACTTTGAACATGCTTTTGAATTGGCAATTATTGATCATTTTTTCTATTATTCAGATTCATGTATTTTTTTTCATATTAGCACGGCAATTTTCATAAAAATTCCATGGCAAATTAGAATATGCATTTGCCATGCCAATTTTGATCATTTTTCTGTGTTGTTTCATGTTCATGGCAAAAGATTTATATATAAGCATGGCATTTTTGATCAAAAATTCCACAGCAAATTTGAATATGCATTTGCCATAGCAATATTTGATTATTTCTTTTGTGCTATTTTTCGCATTAATGGCATTTTAATTACCCAAAAGTTTGGCAATTTTTAGAAAAATTCCAAACTTTAAATTTGAACATGCTTTTCCATGGCAACATTTTAATCATTTTTTGTGCTATTTTTCACATACATGGCAAATATCTAACAGAAAAGCTTGACATGTTTTCGTTAAAATAGCACGGCAAAATTTAATATACATTTGCCATGGCAACTTTGGTCACCATGACAGATGTACAAATGCCAAATTTCTTTGACAAAGCATGGGAATTTTAATTAAAATATCTTGGCAAATTTTAATCCATATGCCTTACAAATATTAGTCGACATTTCTTTTCGCCACCATGTATGTACAGTAGTCCTAGCCATCTCCGGCCTGGCCCTGTCGGCCCACACCCAGGCCCGGCCCTAAAATCCAGGGCCTAGGCCCGATGGGCTTGTCCGTGGGCCGAGCTTGGGCCTGAGTTTTGAGCCCACTAGCAGGGCCTGGACGGGCTTGGGCTTGGCATATTGGCATTTTAAGGAAGAGGCCCGACACATGGCCCTAAGCCCTAAGGGCTTTTCAACAGATGGGACGGGCTTGGGCTTGAAAAGTAGGCCCGATGATAGGGCCTGGGAGGGCGTGGGCCTCAGTTTTCTGCCGTGGGCTTTTTTAGGCCTGGCCCAAGCCCGGCCCGGCCCGGCCCATGGCCAGGTATAATGTACACATGGTCATTGCAAATTACAAAAAAAGAAAATTATTTTTTACCTGTGTCATTTTTCTGCTTTTTATAGATGATGGCATTTTCTGGTAGCACAGCACAAACTGGGCTTTATTAGTCATAGTAAAAAAATCAAAATCAGGACTTTTTTATTGATACTGGGCTTTTTTGGCTTTTTTAAGGGCCTATAGGGGGCAATGGATGAGTACGTTCGGGCTGTGTGTTTTTCCCATCGAACAAAAATGTTCGGGCTGATCGATCCCTCATACCGAATGAATCGTTCGGTCGGGGGGTTCCCAGACCTAACGTGCGGCAGTTCTCGGCGTCCAAAAATTCTATGTAGAATTAATTTGTACAAAACAAAAAACTAGGAAAAATAGCACCTGTAGTGTACACGGGGACTGCCAAATTACGGATGCCGAGTCGCCTAACAAGGATTCTGGCCGGACCATGTTCCAGCAATCCGGGTCACGTACACTGCAATTGAAGACAGAGTGTAGAATCACATCTCAAAGCCGTGATGAAACTAGTTCTAGCTATACTAGTACTCCTTGCTGATTTGATTTCGTTGGCTTTGGCCTAGTTTTTTGGGGTGCTTGAGAGCTTCGGTCAAGCGCCACCTCCCCAAGCTTAAGATTAAGCAAGGGTTAAACACTTTTACCGTCGAGGTGCATATGACCTCTCCTTCAATTTACATGGACCTTGCTTCGATGAATTTTCCTTGTTGTGATTCAGTGGCTGCCCTCTGATAGAACCTGCTCAAAACGAGCTAATAGGGAAATGAAGTATTTTTGTTCTTTTGGGCTTTTCTAATTTTTTTTGTGTAGCACAAAGGAATAGCTCACAAGTGATCAAAAACATCTACCTCAAAAAGTTTGGTTCATCAACTTAAGCACCGCGCAAGTCAATTAACTATGTCTAGAAGTCTGCAGATTCCTAGATTATAAGTGTTGTGAGTTTGAGACAAGATATGAAACACGAGTGTGTGGCATCCTACGTGCCTGGTTCAAAAGAGAGATCTTGCTTATGGTGAGAACTCAGTACTAAACAACTTTTATTTGGGCAAGGTTCAAGATGGAAAACATTACCAAGCACTTATGGGCGAAGTTTGTCAAGTCAAAGCAACTAAGGGGCTTGTGTGGGTCTTTTACACGGTTGGCACCATAACGTGCATGTCACCACATAAGGTCCAAACCCCTGCAAAATTAACACATGAAATAAAAAGAAATGATTCGGTATACGAACGGCATTCATATACCCAACCAAGAAAAAAAATAAAAAAACATAGAGCACTAATGAGAATTATTGGTTAGGGGGCATCGAAGGTAATTAATTAAAATTAGGAGATGTGGGTATTTTTGCCTTGGTACGAGTGGCGGTACAACCGGCTCCGGTAGTACGAGCCACTGTTATCCATTCTAGTATTCGATGCCAAGGGTCGCCCTTCGATACGAGCATGGGTATAAGCACGAGCACTCCTACCGCACTCCGTCATTCATTCTGGTGAGTTGGGGCTCTTTAGCTGAGCATGGTACGGGCGCCAGTACGACCGAGAGCGGTTGTACTAGACACCATCATCTGCCCTAGAAGGGAGCTCATGTGTAGCCGCCGTCAGTACGAGTGTGTGTACGAGGGCTCGCTCTCGTACTACACTCCATCATTTCCTCTGGAATCCTATTTCTCATTGCTATGAGACGAGTGCTAGTATGACTGGGAGTGGTCGTCCACGCTCCGTCTTTCCTTCTGGAGCTGCACAAGTTTACAAAAAAATTGTGCTCCCTCATCATGTTAGGCACATAGCAAATTTGTAATAAAAATAGGAGGATTTATGCAACAAAATCAAGGCAACCAATATGTTAATTTTTTTTACCTATGAAGATTACTCAAAAACAACCCTAATAGCAACTATGCGAAAATAAAAGTGCCAATGCAGAAATGAATGCAGCTAGACTCAAAGACACCAAACTAAGAAAGACACCTACTAACTTTCGGGTGCCTCCAGGCAATGCTTTCTTTATACCCATGTAGCCAGGCTTCAGTGCTCTGTTATGTCATCCACCCAGATCCCAAGGGATATCAACCCCGATTGTGAGACCTACCTCCGACCGGGGTTTGGAGCACCTGATAGCAGAGCTTGGTCGGATTCGTACTCGCTTAAGGTGCATTAGTGTCATATAGGTAAATAAGTACTTGCTCCTTGGTGAGCACTGATGCACCGAGCATAGAATCCATGTCTTCTCACATGTCTGCAATGAGAGGGTTGGAGAGTTATATTATATATTTATAATGTTACCATGGCTACCTTTATTGGTAAACACCTCATGATATTTAGTTGAAGATGGTAATTCACCCTTCTCCATTAAGACTCTGCTACTTCTTGAGCTTGCATTGGTTTTTCCCTTGGAGAGGAAAGGGTGATGCAGCAAAGTAGAGATAAGTATTTCCCTCAGTTAGAGAACAAAGGTATCAATCCAGTAGGAGACAACGCACAAATCACCAATACCTGCACAAACAATCAAACAACTTGCACCCAACGTGATAAAGGGGTTGTCAATCCCTTCACGGGGGGGGGGGGGGGGGGGGGGGGGGGGGGGGGGGGGGGGGGGGGGGGGGGGGGGGGGGGGGGGGGGGGGGGGGGGGGGGGGGGGGGGGGGGGGGGGGGGGGGGGGGGGGGGGGGGGGGGGGGGGGGGGGGGGGGGGGGGGGGGGGGGGGGGGGGGGGGGGGGGGGGGGGGGGGGGGGGGGGGGGGGGGGGGGGGGGGGGGGGGGGGGGGGGGGGGGGGGGGGGGGGGGGGGGGGGGGGGGGGGGGGGGGGGGGGGGGGGGGGGGGGGGGGGGGGGGGGGGGGGGGGGGGGGGGGGGGGGGGGGGGGGGGGGGGGGGGGGGGGGGGGGGGGGGGGGGGGGGGGGGGGGGGGGGGGGGGGGGGGGGGGGGGGGGGGGGGGGGGGGGGGGGGGGGGGGGGGGGGGGGGGGGGGGGGGGGGGGGGGGGGGGGGGGGGGGGGGGGGGGGGGGGGGGGGGGGGGGGGGGGGGGGGGGGGGGGGGGGGGGGGGGGGGGGGGGGGGGGGGGGGGGGGGGGGGGGGGGGGGGGGGGGGGGGGGGGGGGGGGGGGGGGGGGGGG
Organism: Thinopyrum obtusiflorum; assembly: GCA_036873465.1. Classification (NCBI taxonomy): domain Eukaryota; kingdom Viridiplantae; phylum Streptophyta; class Magnoliopsida; order Poales; family Poaceae; genus Thinopyrum; species Thinopyrum obtusiflorum. The sequence goes on along the minus strand of JAAAWM010012142.1, from coordinate 81,381 downwards.
GGGGGGGGGGGGGGGGGGGGGGGGGGGGGGGGGGGGGGGGGGGGGGGGGGGGGGGGGGGGGGGGGGGGGGGGGGGGGGGGGGGGGGGGGGGGGGGGGGGGGGGGGGGGGGGGGGGGGGGGGGGGGGGAAGATTACATCGGATAGATCTCCAAGAACATCGAGGAGAACATGGTATTGAGAATCAAAGAGAGAGAAGAAGCCATCTAGCTACTAGCTATGGACCCATAGGTATGAGGTAAGCTACTCACGCTTCATCGGAAGGGCAATAGAGTTGATGTAGAAGCCCTCCGTGATCGAATCCCCCTCCGGCAGGGTGCCGAAAAAGGCCCCTTGATGGGATCTCACGGGTACAGAAGGTTGTGGCGGTGGAAAAGTATTTCCGTGGATAGTTCTGGTGGTTTGGGAATATTTTTGAATATATAGGCTGAAGAATTTGGTCAGGGGAGTCACGAGGGCCCACAAGGCAGGGGGCGCGCCCTACCCCCCTGGGCACGCCCTCCCCCCTTGTGGCCGCCTCGTGGCTCTTCCGACTTGACCTCCAAGTCTCCTGGGTGTCTTCTGGTCCAAGAAAAATCATCGCAAAGGTTTTATTCCGTTTGGACTCCGTTTGGTATTCTTTTTCTGCAAAGCTCAAAAACAACGAAAAAACAAAAACTAGCACTGGGCTCTAGGTTAATAGGTTAGTCCCAAAAATAATATAAAATAGCATATTAATGCATATAAAACATACAAAACAGATAATATAATAGCATGGAACAATCAAAAATTATAGATACGTTGGAGACGTATCAGACTCCCTGCACTATGTTTGTAAAACAAGGAACTAATGGAGGAATAGCGGATTTCAGCTCTAGCTCATCACTATGAATGACTTCAGTAAATTCATTTATACAATGATAAGAATCAAAGTCCTCTTGAGAATTTTCATCAAGGATTTTAGTATCAGAAGATTCATTTCTAAAGCAACACTTATCAGTAGAGAGTATATTATTTTGGAGCAAAAAATTACTATGCAGAGTGGAAGGTGTGAGCAGGTGATCAATTCGTTCCTCCTCCTTTTCACTGCATTCTTCTTTTTCTATACACACTTGATCCAATCCTTGGATAGGATACTCTCCTTGTTCATCCTAATCTTCTTCACAACTCAAAAGTGATTCCACATATTTTTTTATATCTAGCCTTGGCATAATCCTTCTTATATCCGCTTGCCGGGTGGTCACCACAAAACATTTCAAAACAATAGTGTAGAATCAATTGCATATCATGGCACACCTTTTTAATTTAGGTGCCATTATCCCCTTGCAGGTGGAGTACACTTCATATTAGCACCTCCATTGTTCCTGTAGTTAGTATGAATTCCCAAACCTCCCTACTAGCATTACATTTAGGATTATTATTGAAGGAAGCTATTAAGGGGTAGGACTCAGGCTTACATTAAAAGTTTAGGTGAGCGGATCCACAATGATCACAAGTTTCTTCATATGAATAACATAATGTGAATGCAAATTCAACCACCCGATCTAGCAATTCTTGTGTCTTCGTATCTCTGGTAGCCAAGTCTGGTAGATTCATGTCTCTCTTCTCTTCCATCGCAGGTTTCATATGTTCAGGAATAGTAATCTTGGAAGACATGATTAGTAGATAAATATTTTTAATTTATTTTGGTTAAATAGCAACAAAAAAATAAACTATATGCGAGTGGGAAGGTAATGACCAGGTGCTATGCTCCCTGGCAACGACGCCAGAAAATGCTTGTGTCCTGCAAGTGCACAGGGCCTTGTAACAATTTCGTGGTATGTAAGGCTTGTCAATCCCACAGGGAGAGAAAAGGAAGGTACTACTAACCCCGCAACTACGTTATCACTTACACAGTTCCGTATGCACCCAAACTAGAATTTGGAAATAATTTACTTTAGTCGGTTGCTAGGGAAAACAAATAAAGAGAGGTTTTCTCTAACCTACGAATGGAAAGGTAAAAATAGGAAATAAAAAGGGACTAAACTAAATGGAGCGGTGTTTTAGTAGTATGGCGTTCTCGAGGGTTCTGGCGTCATCACCACAAGCATGATCTACACAACATATGTGGAAGCATAGTCCTAGGTCTGCATCATGTACCACTCGAATATGATTATGTGTGGGCGGAGCCAAATAAAGATACGTGCATACATGCAGCAGCCACACATCACATGCATCACCACCGTTGTTTCCCCATGCCGGTTTTCACAACGGTGATTAAGGGTTTCCCCATGAACACGGCATAAAGCTTTAGGGTTCTCCGTTATTCCTCTATTGCAATGATCAGGGAAGGAAAGAGATAGGTACTATCACTACAAACCTCCGTGAGCCCACTGTCATACCAATAGTAAATCCCTCAAGTCCAAAAGTGTCTAATGCTGGGTGGTTGACCTTCACAACATCTTGAGGAAATTAACTCAACACATAAAAAGAGGACGATTAGATCTCTTATTGGCATTCAGTTCTAATCATGCAAGGGTTTATCCATATCCTCAAGAACTAATACAACTACTTAAACATGTAAAGGGTAAACATAGAAGAGAGGGATGATACAAGCTGACACTGAGTTAGTGAAGGAGAAAGGCACGGCGGTGTTGGTGGAGATGGCACTGATGGAGATGGTGGCGGTGGAGATGGCATAGGCCCGAAGGCCGGTGCAGTGCAGTGGTGGAGCCTCCTCTTCCTTCTTCTTGTCTTGGCCCTTTTTTATGGAGGTAGTCTTGGAGTAGCAATGGAGGTGATGAAGATTTATCGTGGATGACAATGGTTGATGGACGGTAGCTAGGGTTGAAGGTGTGTATATAAGAGCTCTCCCAAAGCCTTCTCCATAGATGTTGCTTCTCTGCTTTGATCCAACGGCTCAAGATGAGCTAAATCCTATCCCAATACCTCTCTAGATCGCCAAGGAAATCATGGGAACAAACAAGGAGGAAATCCATGAAGAATCGTAGAAGATTGGGGTGATTTCGCAGCTTTCAGGTGGTGGTATGTGATACGTCTCCAACGTATCTATAATTTTTTATTGTTCTATGCTATTATATTATCTGTTTTGGATGTTTTATATGCATTAATATGCTATTTTAGATTATTTTTGGGACTAACCTATTAACCTAGAGCCCAGTGCCAGTTTCTGTTTTTTCCTTGTTTTTGAGTTTTACAGAAAAGGAATATCAAACGGAGTCCAAACGGAATAAAAATTTACGGTGATCATTTATGGACCAGAAGAAGCCCAGGGAGCATTGGAGGTGGGCCAGAAGAGCCACGAGGCAACCACAAGCCTAGGGGGTGCCCCCCTAGGGCGTGCCCCCTGGCTTGTGACCGCCTTGTGGACCACCCTGACTTGATTCCAATGGCAAATACCCTTATATATACAGAAACTTCCAGAAAGAAACCTAGATCGGGAGTTCCACCACCGCAAGCCTCTGTAGCCACGAAAAACCAATCGAGAGCCTATTCCGGCACCCTGCCAGAGGGGTAAACCATCACCGGAGGCCATCTTCATCATCCCGGCGGTCTCCGTGACGAGGAGGGAGTAGTTCACCCTCCGGGCTGAGGGTATCTACCAGTAACTATGTGTTTGATCTCTCTCTCTCTCTCTCTCTCGTGTTCTTGATTCGGCATGATCTTGATGTACCGTGAGCTTTGTTACTATAGTTGAATCATATGGTGTTTCTCCCCCTCTACCTTCTTGTGATGAATTGAGTTTTACATTTGAGGTTTGAGAAAATTCCTTATATAACACTATTTTAAATGTTGTTTCCCTATTTGACACTGAAAATGTTTTTCTTCCCTATCTAACATTGTGTCTAAATTTTATGCCCTTTATGACACTTTCATCCATTTTGAGCCTTAAGGGTGTTAAATGACATCTGAAAAGACGTATTTGCCCCTCGTGGGTGTGTGACCAAAATATTACATGGTTGTTTAGCTTCAGTATGCGACTTTGTCTGGATGGAGGTCGGCGCGATTTTGTACCAAGGAAAAGTTATTTACTGAAGATTTTTCTTGAATGCAGAATATATACACAGAAGAAACATGCACGAGTACATACATGCGCTAGCTCATCTTTGATTAGTTTTGCCCGTGCAAGCATATTAGCACTGACGGAGCTAAGCGGGGGCAAAAGGTGCTGGGGCCCGCCAAGCAAAAACCGGAGAATGAGTTACATGGAGGAAACAGGAGTTGGCGTTGTGGTCCAGCAGCCAGGTAGCCGGTCGCCGTGCCGATGCAACCGGTAGCTAGCACGGCAAGCCGGCGATAGGCGACCCAGGCAATGAGCACAACCGGCCGCAAAGGCGCTTTGCACAAGTACTTTCTTCTATCAATAATAATTGCACTTCACGGCATCATCTTATATTGACAATAGTATTTTTCTATAGACTATTGAAATCTGAAATTTATAGTTACTCGGACTGAATGCACGACCCGACCAATTTGGTAGCATGAATTATCAAGTCAATTGTTGTTTGCAAGTTTATACATTGTAATTTAGTTACTACATAACTGGCAAGCCAGCTAGCGAATAATTCATTTGGTCTAAAAAATATATGGTACAGAGTTGAGATATGGCTCACGCATCTACAAAACGACTCGGCTGAATACGCACATACACGTAATTTTTTGGTCACACACCACATGAGGGGCAAATGGGTCTTTTCAGGTGTCATTTAACATCGTTAAGGCTTAAAATGGATGGAAGTGTTATATAGGGCATAAAATTTAGACTCGGTGTTAAATAAGGAAGGAAAAAAATTCAGTGTCAAATAAGGCAAGAAATTTTAAGATAGTGTTAAATAAGGAATTCTCTCTTGAGGTTTTGTTATGTCGGACTGAATCTTTGGATGTGAGAGCACTTGATGTATGTCTTGTGATGGGATGTTCTGTTGATCAACATGATGTATGTTTTGGTTATCAACTTGTGGATTCCCATGGTGACATTGGGGTAATCTATGCATAGGGGTTGGTACGCGTTTTCATATTCCTTTCTCCGATAGAAATCTTGGGGTACTCTTTGAAGTTCTTTGTGTTGGATTCAATATTATGAATCTGAAATTGTGAGGTGCATATCATATGATTGACCCATGGATACTTGTGGTGACATTGGAGTATCTAGGTGACATTAGGGTTGATTGATGTTTGTCATGTGGTGTTATTTTAGTACGAACTCTAGGGTTGTTTGTGACACTTATAGGAATAGCTCAATGGATTGATCGGAAAGAATAGCTTTGAGGTTGTTTCGTACCTTACAAGCAATTTCATCTTATGTTCTCCGCGATAGGAACTTTGGAGTGACTCTTTCTTGCATGTTGAGGGATTGCCATATGATCTAATTATGTTATCATTGTTGAGAGAACTTGCACTAGTGAAAGTATGAACCCTAGGCCTTGTTTCCAAGCATTGCAATACCGTTTTTGCTCACTTTTGTTACTTTCTACCTTGCTGTTTTTATATTTTCAGATTACAAAAACCTATATCTACTATTCATATTGCACTTGTATCACCATCTCTTCGCCGAACTAGTGCACCTATATAATTTACCATTGTATTGGGTGTGTTGGGGACACAAGAGACTCTTTGCTATTTGGTTGCAGGGTTGTTTGAGAGAGACCATCTTCATCCTATGCCTCCCACGGATTGATAAATCTTAGGTCATCCACTTGAGGGAAATTTGCTACTGTCCTACAAAACTCTGCGCTTGGAGGCCCAACACGAGTCTACAAGAAGAAGGTTGAGTAGTAGACATCAAGCTCTTTTCTGGCACCATTGCCGGGGAGGTGAGTGCTTGAAGTTATATCTTTAGATCTTGCAATTCAATCTTTTAGTTTCTTGTTTTATCACTAGTTTAGTCTATAAAAGAAAACTAAAAAATGGAATTGAGGTTGCCTCATATACTTCATCTTTATAATGTCTTTCGTGAAAATGATGGAAAGGAAAATTTTGCTCAAGTGTTAGAAGAAGAAGTCAATAAAATGTTTGGCACTAAATCTTTGAATGATGAGCATGATTGCAATGTTGTTAGTATAAATTCTTTGAATATCCATAATACTAATGATGATTTCACTAGTCATGATAATGATGTCTCCTATAAGGATGTCAATTTTTGTGGAGTGAATTGGGAGTGTAAATACTCACCGAAGAAAAGGGAAATAGATTTTGTAAGAGGCATAAATATTTAGAAACCAAATGGTTACTTAAGATGTTAGATATTTGTGCTAAAAAGTTATATCCTCTTCTTTGCATTACTTGTGAACTTTGCACTGAAAGTGGTCATTTTAATTTCCAATGTGAATTATTTCATGATCGAATTGTGTCCAAAAATTGTGATAACCTCATTAACCTTGAGCATTATAATGAACTTAGTCTATTTTTGGGATATGAAGAAATGAAACATAAAACTAACGAGGATCCAGATTGGGTTCTCATAAAAATGATTGATTTTGATCTAAATGAAATCTATATGTATTGCGTGGTAAATTGCAGTGAGAATCCTTATATTGCCAATTATTTAAAGATAAGAAAACAAATAGAATATGAAGAGAATACTAATGAAGGGGAAGAGACTTCCCAATATCCTCCTATTTTTTCTTATGATGAATCAGGTGATGAGGGGGAGCTTCCTATTCTACCAATCTCATCAATAAGAAGATCGGAAAATTGATTAAACCCACACATGATGTGGTGAAGAAGAAGAAAAGAAGAAAAGGTAGAGGTAAAAAGGTATCTCTCCCAAATAATGTTGCTCCTATTATTGTTGTGCCTCATGAGAATGAATCAAAAACAATTGTTGAAGATGAGACACTTGATGATGATATTGCTTCTTTGTCTTATGGTACAATGTCTGAAGAAACTATTGAGGATGATTTTGTTATGCCTATTACTCATTGTGATGATTATGATTGGGAAAATAATGATACTTCTTATAATCTTGAAAATATTTTTGGCATCAACTTAGAAAGTTGTGATGATAATAATTGCTATACTATTGATGCTATTCATACTATTAATGATGAGAGTGAGTATGCTTATGTTATGCAAAGCCACAAGCTTGAGGATGCTATGTTCGATGAGAATGACATGTTTGAGAATTTATTTGCTGCAATTAATGTTTGTCCCAAGCTTGGGGATGCTATGTTTAATGAAGATGATATTTTTAGTCCCCCAAGTTTTGATGTGCGAATTTATTATGATGATAGCATGCCTCCTATTTATGATGATTGCAATATTTATGAAAGTGGATTTGTAAGAGTGTCAACTTTAGATAATAATTATCCCACTATTTTGGAGGGTGTTGAATGGGGGGGGGGGGGGGGGGGGGGGGGGGGGGGGGGGGGGGGGGGGGGGGGGGGGGGGGGGGGGGGGGGGGGGGGGGGGGGGGGGGGGGGGGGGGGGGGGGGGGGGGGGGGGGGTAAAAGTGGATTTGGAGAGGTCATGACTTTATTTAGTAATGATTCCACTATTTCAGAAGAGGTTTCAATTGACTATGATGAGAACAAAGTTGCTACTTAAGATGATTATTGTGATGATACATATGTTATAAAAAGTAGTGATAATTATTGTCATAATTTTTAATATCCTTTTACTGAACATTACTCTTTTAATGTGGAAACAATTTATAGTGTTCGAGTTTCATATGATACTCCCATTATTCTGAATGAGAAGAAATTTGCTTATATGGAGAGTAGTAAAATTTCTATGCTTGTGGATCATGAAAAGAATGGTTTATGTGATGGTTATATTTTTGAATTCATTCATGATGCTACTGAAAATTATTACGATGGAGGAATATATGCTTGTAGGAATTGCAATAATATCAAGTTTCCTCTCTATGTGTTGAAAATCTTGAAGTTTTGCTTGTTTTACCTTCCTATGCTAGTTGATGCTTGTTCCCATAAGTTGTTTGTTCACAAAATCCCTATGCATAGGAAGTGGGTTAGGCTTAAATGTGCTAGTCATATGCTTCATGATGCTCTCTTGCATGTTTCAATTCTTATCTTTTATGTGAGCATCATTGAAATCATCATGCCTAGCTAAAAAGGCATTAAAGAAAAGCGCTTGTTGCGAGATAACCCTATATTTACCCCTTCTATTTTTGTGTGTTCACATGATTAAGCTATTGTAGTAATCATATTTTATAGCTTTTGTTTCAATAATTGCCATGTAAATCCTTTGGGATGATGTGGATGCTTGTGAATGCAATTCTGTCAGAAACAGAAACTTTGATGCCCAGTCCAGGAATTTTATAAATTCATCAGAGTGTCAAACATGTCTGAATTTTTTACAAAAGATTGATATACAAATTTTCTATGTTGTCCTAATTTTTCAGAATTTTTAGAGTTACAGAAGTATATGAAGTTTCCAGATCATTACAGACTGTTCTGTTTTTGACAGATTCTGTTTTCATTGTGTTGTTTACTTATTTTGATGAATCTATGAGTAGTATCGGAGGGTATGAACCATGGAGGAGTTGTAATGCAGTAGATATAACACCAATATAAATTTAGAATGAGTTCACAACGGTACCTAAGTGGTGATTTGCTTTATTATACTAACGGAGCTTACGAGTTTTCAGTTGAGTTTTGTGTTGTGAAGTTTTCAAGTTTTGGTAAAGATTTGATGGACTATGGAATAAGGAGTGGCAAGAGCCTAAGCTTGGGGATGCCCCGGAAGGCATCACCTCTTTCATCTTCAATCCATCGGTAAATTTACTTGAGGCTATATTTTTATTCACCACATGATATGTGTTTTGCTTGGAGCATCATTTTCTTTTGTCTAGATTTGCTTGATGTTATTTAGAATAAGATTTTGTATCTTTTATTTCAATAAAATTGTCAAGGATAGCCTTCACCATGCTCAATTTGCAAGTATATGAGTTGCTGTTTCGAAACAGAAAGTTTGTCGCTATTGCAAAAATTCGCTAGAAAAGTAAGAATGTGATAAAAGCTTGAAATTTTAACACAATATGAAATGATAAATTATCTACAGTGTGGTAAATTTTCAGAATTTTTTTAATTAAATAAGTATGGATTCTCCTTAGTCCTTTACAGACTGTTCTGTTTAGACAGATTACTGTTCGCGCGCCCCCCACCCTTGTGGGCCCCTCGTGACTCCGCCGACCTAGTTCCTTCGCCTATATATTCTCATATATCCCAAAACCAACAGAGAGAGCCACAAAAACACTTTTCCATCGCCACAACCTTCTGTACCCGTGAGATCCCATCTAGGGGCCTTTTTCGGCGTCCTACCGGAGGGGGATTCGATCACGGAGGGCTTCTACATCAACACCATTGCCCTTCCGATGAAGCGTGAGTAGTTTACCACAGACCTACGGGTCCATAGCTAGTAGCTAGATGGCTTCTTCTCTCTCTTTGATTCTCAATACCATGTTCTCCTCAATGTTCTTGGAGATCTATTCGATGTAATACTTTTTTGTGGTGTGTTTGCCGAGATCCGATGAATTGTGGATTTATGATCAGCTTATCTATGAATATTATTTGAATCTTTTCTGAATTCTTTTATGCATGATTTGATATCTTTGTAATTCTTGTCGAATTATCGGTTTGGTTTGGCCAACTAGATTGGTTTTTCTTGCAATGGGAGAAGTACTTAGCTTTGGGTTCAATCTTGCGGTGTCCTTTCCGAGTGACAGTAGGGGCAGCAAGGCACATATTGTATTGTTGCCATCGAGGATAAAAAGATGGGGTTTTCATCATATTGCTTGAGTTAATTCCTCTACATCATGTCATCTTGTTTAATGCGTTACTTGGTCTTTATGAACTTAATACTCTAGATGCATGCTGGATAGCGGTCGATGTGTGGAGTGGGGGGGGGGGGGGGGGGGGGGGGGGGGGGGGGGGGGGGGGGGGGGGGGGGGGGGGGGGGGGGGGGGGGGGGGGGGGGGGGGGGGGGGGGGGGGGGGGGGGGGGGGGGGGGGGGGGGGGGGGGGGGGGGGGGGGGGGGGGGGGGGGGGGGGGGGGGGGGGGGGGGGGGGGGGGGGGGGGGGGGGGGGGGGGGGGGGGGGGGGGGGGGGGGGGGGGGGGGGGGGGGGGGGGGGGGGGGGGGGGGGGGGGGGGGGGGGGGGGGGGGGGGGGGGGGGGGGGGGGGGGGGGGGGGGGGGGGGGGGGGGGGGGGGGGGGGGGGGGGGGGGGGGGGGGGGGGGGGGGGGGGGGGGGGGGGGGGGGGGGGGGGGGGGGGGGGGGGGGGGGGGGGGGGGGGGGGGGGGGGGGGGGGGGGGGGGGGGGGGGGGGGGGGGGGGGGGGGGGGGGGGGGGGGGGGGGGGGGGGGGGGGGGGGGGGGGGGGGGGGGGGGGGGGGGGGGGGGGGGGGGGGGGGGGGGGGGGGGGGGGGGGGGGGGGGGGGGGGGGGGGGGGGGGGGGGGGGGGGGGGGGGGGGGGGGGGGGGGGGGGGGGGGGGGGGGGGGGGGGGGGGGGGGGGGGGGGGGGGGGGGGGGGGGGGGGGGGGGGGGGGGGGGGGGGGGGGGGGGGGGGGGGGGGGGGGGGGGGGGGGGGGGGGGGGGGGGGGGGGGGGGGGGGGGGGGGGGGGGGGGGGGGGGGGGGGGGGGGGGGGGGGGGGGGGGGGGGGGGGGGGGGGGGGGGGGGGGGGGGGGGGGGGGGGGGGGGGGGGGGGGGGGGGGGGGGGGGGGGGGGGGGGGGGGGGGGGGGGGGGGGGGGGGGGGGGGGGGGGGGGGGGGGGGGGGGGGGGGGGGGGGGGGGGGGGGGGGGGGGGGGGGGGGGGGGGGGGGGGGGGGGGGGGGGGGGGGGGGGGGGGGGGGGGGGGGGGGGGGGGGGGGGGGGGGGGGGGGGGGGGGGGGGGGGGGGGGGGGGGGGGGGGGGGGGGGGGGGGGGGGGGGGGGGGGGGGGGGGGGGGGGGGGGGGGGGGGGGGGGGGGGGGGGGGGGGGGGGGGGGGGGGGGGGGGGGGGGGGGGGGGGGGGGGGGGGGGGGGGGGGGGGGGGGGGGGGGGGGGGGGGGGGGGGGGGGGGGGGGGGGGGGGGGGGGGGGGGGGGGGGGGGGGGGGGGGGGGGGGGGGGGGGGGGGGGGGGGGGGGGGGGGGGGGGGGGGGGGGGGGGGGGGGGGGGGGGGGGGGGGGGGGGGGGGGGGGGGGGGGGGGGGGGGGGGGGGGGGGGGGGGGGGGGGGGGGGGGGGGGGGGGGGGGGGGGGGGGGGGGGGGGGGGGGGGGGGGGGGGGGGGGGGGGGGGGGGGGGGGGGGGGGGGGGGGGGGGGGGGGGGGGGGGGGGGGGGGGGGGGGGGGGGGGGGGGGGGGGGGGGGGGGGGGGGGGGGGGGGGGGGGGGGGGGGGGGGGGGGGGGGGGGGGGGGGGGGGGGGGGGGGGGGGGGGGGGGGGGGGGGGGGGGGGGGGGGGGGGGGGGGGGGGGGGGGGGGGGGGGGGGGGGGGGGGGGGGGGGGGGGGGGGGGGGGGGGGGGGGGGGGGGGGGGGGGGGGGGGGGGGGGGGGGGGGGGGGGGGGGGGGGGGGGGGGGGGGGGGGGGGGGGGGGGGGCAATCTTTTATTTTCTGATCTATAAACCAAAAATACCAAAAATATTTACTTTACCGTTTATCTATCTCTATCAGATCTCACTTTTGCGAGTAACCGTGAAGGGATTAACAACCCCTTTATCACGTTGGGTGCAAGTTTGTTGATTGTTTGTGCAGGTATTCGGTGACTTGTTCGTTGTCTCCTACTGGATTGATACCTTAGTTCTCAAACTGAGGGAAATACTTACTCTACTTTGCTGCATCACCCTTTCCTCTTCAAGGGAAAAACCAACGCAAGCTCAAGAAGTAGCAGTAGCATGCACTTATGGTGAACCGTTATGTAACGAAGTTGGAGCATGAGGTATTTATTGATTGTCTTCCTTATGAGTGGCGGTCGGGGACGAGTGATGGTCTTTTCCTACCAATCTATCCCCCTAGGAGCATCTGTGTAGTACTTTGTTTCGATGACTAATAGATTTTTGCAATAAGTATGTGAGTTCTTTATGACTAATGTTGAGTCCGTGGATTATACGCACTCTCACCCTTCCACCTTTGCTAGTCTCTCTAGTACCGCGCAACTTTCACCGGTACCATACACCCACCTTTTACCTTCCTCAAAACAGCCACCATATCTACCTATTATGGCATTTCCATAGCTATTCCGAGATATATTGCCATGCAACTTTCCACCATTCCGTTTTATTATGACACGCTCCATCATTGTCATATTGCTTTGCATGATCGTAAGATAGCTAGCATGATGTTTACATGGCTTGTCCATTTTTTGATTTCATTTGCTACGCTCTATATTGCCATGCAACTTCCACCGTTCCGTTTATTATGACACGCTTCATCATTATCATATTGCTTTGCATGATCATGTAGTTGACATCGTATTTGTGGCAAGGCCACCGTTCATATTTTTATACATGTCACTCTTGAGTCATTGCACATCCCGGTACACCACCGGAGGCATTCATATAGAGTCATAAATTTGTTCTAGTATCGAGTTGTAATTCTTGAGTTGTAAGTAAATAAAAGTGTGATGATCATCATTAATAGAGCATTGTCCCATGTGAGGAAGGGATGATGGAGACTATGATTCCCCCACAAGTTGGGATGAGCCTCCAGACTTTATGAAAAATAAAAGAGGCCAAAGAAGCCCAAATAAAAAAAAGAGGCCAAAGTAGCCCACCAAAAAAAAGGAAAAAATGAGAGAAAAGAGAGAAGGGGCAATGCTACTATCCTTTTTTCCACACTTGTGCTTCAAAGTAGCACCATGATCTTCATGATAGAGAGTCTCCTATATAGTTACTTTCATATACTAGTGGGAATTTTTCATTATAGTACTTGGCTTGTATATTCCAATGATGGGCTTCCTCAAATTGCCCTAGGTCTTCGTGAGCAAGCGAGTTGGATGCATACCCACTTAGTTTCTTTTTGAGCTTTCATACACTTATAGCTCTAGTGCATCCGTTGCATGGAAATCCCTACTCACTCACATTGATATCTATTGATGGGAATCTTCATAGCCCGTTGATACGCCTAGTTGATGTGAGACTATCTCCTTCTTTTTGTCTTCTCCACAACCACCGTATTCTATTCCACCTATAGTGCTATATCCATGGCTCACGCTCATGTATTGCGTGAGAGTTGAAAAAGTTTGAGAATACTCCCCCCCCCCCCCCCCCCCCCCCCCCCCCCCCCCCCCCCCCCCCCCCCCCCCCCCCCCCCCCCCCCCCCCCCCCCCCCCCCCCCCCCCCCCCCCCCCCCCCCCCCCCCCCCCCCCCCCCCCCCCCCCCCCCCCCCCCCCCCCCCCCCCCCCCCCCCCCCCCCCCCCCCCCCCCCCCCCCCCCCCCCCCCCCCCCCCCCCCCCCCCCCCCCCCCCCCCCCCCCCCCCCCCCCCCCCCCCCCCCCCCCCCCCCCCCCCCCCCCCCCCCCCCCCCCCCCCCCCCCCCCCCCCCCCCCCCCCCCCCCCCCCCCCCCCCCCCCCCCCCCCCCCCCCCCCCCCCCCCCCCCCCCCCCCCCCCCCCCCCCCCCCCCCCCCCCCCCCCCCCCCCCCCCCCCCCCCCCCCCCCCCCCCCCCCCCCCCCCCCCCCCCCCCCCCCCCCCCCCCCCCCCCCCCCCCCCCCCCCCCCCCCCCCCCCCCCCCCCCCCCCCCCCCCCCCCCCCCCCCCCCCCCCCCCCCCCCCCCCCCCCCCCCCCCCCCCCCCCCCCCCCCCCCCCCCCCCCCCCCCCCCCCCCCCCCCCCCCCCCCCCCCCCCCCCCCCCCCCCCCCCCCCCCCCCCCCCCCCCCCCCCCCCCCCCCCCCCCCCCCCCCCCCCCCCCCCCCCCCCCCCCCCCCCCCCCCCCCCCCCCCCCCCCCCCCCCCCCCCCCCCCCCCCCCCCCCCCCCCCCCCCCCCCCCCCCCCCCCCCCCCCCCCCCCCCCCCCCCCCCCCCCCCCCCCCCCCCCCCCCCCCCCCCCCCCCCCCCCCCCCCCCCCCCCCCCCCCCCCCCCCCCCCCCCCCCCCCCCCCCCCCCCCCCCCCCCCCCCCCCCCCCCCCCCCCCCCCCCCCCCCCCCCCCCCCCCCCCCCCCCCCCCCCCCCCCCCCCCCCCCCCCCCCCCCCCCCCCCCCCCCCCCCCCCCCCCCCCCCCCCCCCCCCCCCATCTTGCGGTGCTCGATCCCAGTGACAGAAAGGGAAACGACACGTATTGTATTATTGCCCTTGAGGATAAAAAGATGGGGTTTATATCATATTGCTTGAGTTTATCCCTCTACATCATGTCATCTTGCCTAATGCGTTACTCTGTTCTTATGAACTTAATACTCTAGATGCATGCCGGATAGCGGTCGATGTGTGGAGTAATAGTAGTTGATGCAGAATCATTTCGGTCTACTTGTCACGGACGTGATGCCTATGTGCATGATCATGCCTAGATATTCTCATAACTATGCTCTTTTCTATCAATTGCTCGGCAGTAATTTGTTCACCCACCGTAAAATTTGCTATCATGAGAGAAGCCACTAGTGAAACCTATGGCCCCCGGGTCTATTTTCCATCATATTAATCTCCCGCCAACGTGCTATTTCTGTCGCCGTTTATTTTGCAATCTTTACTTTTCAATCTATACAACAAAAATACCAAAAATATTTATCTTATTATCTTTATCAGATCTCACTTTTGCAAGTGGCCGTGAAGGGATTGACAACCCCTTTATCACGTTGGTCGCAAGGTTCTTGATTGTTTGTGCAGGTACTAGGCGATTTGCGTGTAGTCTCCTATTGGATTGATACCTTGGTTCTCAAAACTGAGGGAAATACTTACGCTACTTTGCTGCATCACGCTTTGCTCTTCAAGGGAAAACCAACGCATGCTCAAGAGGTAGTAGTAGTATTTAGGGGCTATTTTGTTCAGTTCATCTGACTATAGATGTGGTGGAACTGTACAACGTACTTAAAATTAGCTAGTATATATAGTTGAACTAGCTATTTTGGTACGTGGTTGGCAACAATTGGGGAAAAGTTTGGTCGGTTCAGCTGTCAAGTTGAACTGTTTGTATAAATTAAGAACGACTGCTTAATCTATGAATGAAATCTATGCTTAATTACTGAATTTTAGTTGCAAAAATTAGATACTGCTAGTGATTTTTAGCTTCATATTTTGACAAATCGCAGTGTCACAAGGTTTGACAAATCTTACCAAATTGTTTGTACGTGGTTGCACACGGGTCATCCAAAACAACCATTTGCGTTGAAGGGATGCACAAATCCTGTTGTGCTCTCACTTTGCATACGGGTGTTCTATCTAAAACGTTTGAGATCAGGAGCTACAGAAATCCTGCTCCCCCCCCCCCCCCCCCCCCCCCCCCCCCCCCCCCCCCCCCCCCCCCCCCCCCCCCCCCCCCCCCCCCCCCCCCCCCCCCCCCCCCCCCCCCCCCCCCCCCCCCCCCCCCCCCCCCCCCCCCCCCCCCCCCCCCCCCCCCCCCCCCCCCCCCCCCCCCCCCCCCCCCCCCCCCCCCCCCCCCCCCCCCCCCCCCCCCCCCCCCCCCCCCCCCCCCCCCCCCCCCCCCCCCCCCCCCCCCCCCCCCCCCCCCCCCCCCCCCCCCCCCCCCCCCCCCCCCCCCCCCCCCCCCCCCCCCCCCCCCCCCCCCCCCCCCCCCCCCCCCCCCCCCCCCCCCCCCCCCCCCCCCCCCCCCCCCCCCCCCCCCCCCCCCCCCCCCCCCCCCCCCCCTCTCTCTCTCTCTCTCTCTCTCTCGTGTTCTTGATTCGGCATGATCTTGATGTACCGCGAGCTTTGTTACTATAGTTGAATCATATAGTGTTTCTCCCCCTCTACCTTCTTGTGATGAATTGAGTTTTACCTTTGATGTTTTGTTATGTCGGATTGAATCTTTGGATGTGAGAGCACTTGATGTATGTCTTGCGATGGGATATCCGTGGTGACAATGGGATGTTCTGTCGATCCACTTGATCTATGTTTTGGTTATCAACTTACGGATTCCCGTGGTGACATTGGGGTAATCTATGCATAGGGGTTGGTACGCATTTTCATATTCCTTTCTCCGATAGAAATCTTGGGGTACTCTTTGAAGTTCTTTGTGTTGGATTGAATATTATGAATCTGAAATTGTGTGGTACATATCATATGATTGACCCACGGATACTTGTGGTGACATTGGAGTATCTAGGTGACATTAGGGTTGATTGATGTGTGTCATGTGGTGTTATTTTAGTAAGAACTCTAGGGCTGTTTGTGGCACTTATAGGAATAGCTTAATGGATTTATCGGAAAGAATAACTTTGAGGTGGTTTCGTACCCTGCAAGCAATTTCATCTTATGTTCTCCGCGATAGTAACTTTGGAGTGACTCTTTGTTGCATGTTGAGGGATTGCCATATGATCTAATTGGGGGGGGGGGGGGGGGGGGGGGGGGGGGGGGGGGGGGGGGGGGGGGGGGGGGGGGGGGGGGGGGGGGGGGGGGGGGGGGGGGGGGGGGGGGGGGGGGGGGGGGGGGGGGGGGGGGGGGGGGGGGGGGGGGGGGGGGGGGGGGGGGGGGGGGGGGGGGGGGGGGGGGGGGGGGGGGGGGGGGGGGGGGGGGGGGGGGGGGGGGGGGGGGGGGGGGGGGGGGGGGGGGGGGGGGGGGGGGGGGGGGGGGGGGGGGGGGGGGGGGGGGGGGGGGGGGGGGGGGGGGGGGGGGGGGGGGGGGGGGGGGGGGGGGGGGGGGGGGGGGGGGGGGGGGGGGGGGGGGGGGGGGGGGGGGGGGGGGGGGGGGGGGGGGGGGGGGGGGGGGGGGGGGGGACTCTTTGTTATTTGGTTGCAGGGTTGTTTGAGAGAGACCATCTTCATCCTATGCCTCCCATGGATTGATAAATCTTCGGTCATCCACTTGAGGGAAATTTGCTACTGTCCTACAAAACTCTGCACTTGGAGGCCCAACACAAGTCTACAAGAAGAAGGTTGCGTAGTAGACATTAGTATGACCGAGCCTGGTCGTACCTGAGTGCATCATTTTTTCTGGACCCTTTAGTAAATTGCCCGCCATTTCTTCATATGAACTCCGACTTGGGTGTTCTTTGGCTCATTGGAATCGCATGGACGATCCAGATATACCTTTGGTATTGGATCTTCAATTTGAGCAATTTGAAAAATGTCATATTTCAACACTCCAAAGGCCTGATTCTGGTGCCTCGAAGTACTCCGTATTGATCCCAACCTTGGCCTTTCCATCGTGCGTGGTCCATGGTTGCTCCAAAACATCTGTAGACACAACAAAACAAATAAAACTAATAAAAAATAATAAAAACTACAAAGTATGCAATGCTCACAACAAAAAGAGTATAAACTAGAAATCTCTACTATTAAAGGGGAGTTAATGATTGTAAGTTGGTAGGTCGCCCCTCTCCATCGCCTACACCTTCCACATTAGTTTTTTCCACTCCACCTCCCACACTGGTTTCCCCATTCGCTTTAGTTTTTTTCCTCTAAATCATTTACCTCTATGTTAACAAATCAAATCAAAATTTATTCGGTCACCTCCATGTTAATGAATCAAATCATAACTTTTCAATCAACACTTACCAATCTTAGCAATCATGGTTCCAACACAATGCATGATGGTTCACAAAAAATAAAACAATAAACACTTACCAATTTTCATGATGGTTCTCAAAAAACAATCCGCACTTACCAATCAAAACGTCTGGGAAATTACCAATTCCGTCCCAGCAGATCCACTCCATAATAAATAAATCAAAATCAGTGGATCCACTGCCATGCATAACAAGTTAATCAAAGCAGACAAGAAATCAATCAAAAATCTCCCTACAAAAACAATCAACAAATCAATCAAAGCTACTAACAAAATCCTCCTCTGATATGCTACCCTTGTTGGCGTTAACACCGTGTCCCAGTTACCTTAATTTATGAGATGATTTTTGTGAGGCAACGTAGGCCAAAAGATTCTTCTACCTATATGTTCTCACCACCAGGGATTTTTTAACACATCTCTCTTCATCGATCCTGATCGAAGATGTCTCGGTGCTCCCGTCTTCTACCCCTTCCTCTCACCTCCAGTGTGTCCCTATTGGTTCCCTAGCATGAGACGGTACCGCCGCGTCTCCTCTCTCTCCCGTCATCGCTGATGAGAGCCTGTAGGATGAGGCAGAGAGAGGTCAAGAGGGTAAGGGATGGGATCGGGAGGAGGAAGAGGAGCGCTCTGATAGGATATCGTCTCTCCTAGCGATGCTTGTGATGAGATATCAGGAGGGGGTAGTGCATACATGATACATTTCAACATCCTAGACATCATTTTGCTCCTTAATTAATTATTCCATTCATACTACATGCAGCAATTTTGGTTATTCAGATAACTTTACATGGAATTGACAGTCCATTCCTAAACTTTTGTTCCTGGTTCCATAGCTTTTTTTAACTAGTTCCTTAGCTTCTTTTAGTGGATTGGCTATTCTATAAAATAAAACAAGCAAGCAATTCATATGGGTGGATTAGTTGATGCATACGGATGCTTGCTTTTCTTCCTAGTGGTAGCAGGTGTGTGTGTTCAAGAAATGTATATTTCAGATGGGTGTGATTTATTTGTGAGATGTAATATGATTTTTAAGAAAATGGTTGAGAATAAATAATATTTGAGGAGCATTTCTACTCAAATTTGCTCTCCATCTTTGTAGGCATCCACAATTCAGCATATACTGGTTGATTATTTTACTCTCAATTTTCCAAATATTTTTAGTGACTAACTATTTCCTAATTTTGTTGATTTAGGTTGGAGAGAATATGTAATATGGATGTTTGGGTAGAAGGAGAGTGAGAACATGCAAGAGTGTTACATCAAGCCCTTGGTTTGAATCAAACTTGGTTGGTTGTATTGGATTGCACCGTATTTGTCCGCGGGAATAGTTGATATTTTCATAATTCGCTCAGCTCGCGTCGTGCCGCCTTAACCACCAATCCCTGCCTCCATGATGTCCCTGCTCAGTCTACCCCGCCAGGATGAGCATGCCAACAAGATGGACATGATGATGTCGTCCTCCCAACCTCCCGGGTAGTACAACTCCACCCACGTCACTGTCTACCTTAATATCGACCATGGCATCACCACTGTTGTCCGGTCCTTGCAGGCCGCCTCAAGACGATTCCCATCTTTGGGAGAAGCATCTCGATAGGATCAACTTGTCCCTGTTACTTCCTCAGCCTCGCCCTTGCTCTTTCCATGCTAGGAGCCGATGAATCGGTGAATCACATATTGATCAATGGAGTGCAAGATGTGGAAGAGGAGCCCTAGAGACTAGCGCTTGCCATAATGTACTTGGAACCATTCTTTGTCTTTTGCCTGTAGCAACGCATGGGTATTATGCTAGTCATGCATAATGGACATGCAATTGGCTCAATGGGACATGATATATGGAGATAATATGTAACAAATGAGCTAAAAATGCCTGTAAAATAGAGCCATCATGGGGCCCCTTCCCCCTCTCTTTTGGTGGCTCTAGAACGCCATTGAGGGAACCACCATCACTGCCATCGACTTTACTGCCATCTCCATTGCTATCTTCTTGCTTAGACCAGTGGCTTCTCCATCCACAAACCTATGTGATCTATTGGAAAACTTGATGTCTAATGCTATGAATTATTTCCCCATGATTCATTGCATCTATATGTCAAAGTTTGAGTAGTAATTTGTTCGATGGCATTGGTGAAATAGTATGAAGATTGGTTGCACTATTATTTTTTATTTCTATACAATCATTTGTGGATTTTGTATGAGTGGATGTGTACATTATGGGAACACATATGGTGTGCAATGTGTTATAATAAATTTATGAGGGTATCCAGGAGTAACAGATTACCAATCCCTAAGTCTTGAAGTTATAGCATATGAGAGTAAAGGGGCCCTAGATCTTAAAGCTATGATTGGGTTTACATTCATAATTCTCAGTAGTTGTGGATGCTTGTAGGGGGTTCAGTCATAAGTATATGCGAGTCAATGGTTTTGCAGCATGTATGCTTAGGCTCCACCCTAGAAATAAACACGAGCTTCACTTATGGAGGGAAACATAAAGTCCATCTTACTTAATGCCTTGTCTATCCATGGTGTGAGAGTACTTTCAGGTGACATGGGTGGAAAATCACATTGGTAGATTATTGAGATGCATCTTTTGCATTGCCTTTAGACTTTTTCTGCTATAAGAAGCACAACCACTTTATCACAAAATAGCCAATTTTTTGGAACACTTGCTCCCATTGGATACCACACACTTTCTCCACAACTGCCCCACACACACAAACACTCGCTCTCTTTTATATTTTGCAAACTAATCAATTACAACACCTAACTTTTATTAACTTGTCTACACAAAACAACAAACTCCTTTCAACTTAACTTCTAGTAAAGTAGACATTAAAAGTGCATAGAATGTTGTGTAAGTGAGACACATAACTTGAGAGAATAGAAAGCCTAGCTTTAGCTCATACGAGGTATCGACAATCAATACTTCCACATCCATAATTTGAAAGTTCTACCATAATTCCCTGCACTTGGGGGTTATCAGCAACTTAAGTGAATCAAGTTTTGCTCTCTGCCCGATAGTAGCAGGTGACCTCGATTTGGAAGTACCGGGCAATGTCTCGGCAAAAATTTCACTGGGTAGTTGGGAACTTCTAGGATTGATATAACCTAGTCCCACTAGAGTTTGAAAGTTTAATATTCTAGGTAGGAATTGTTTGGTAGTACCGGATGCAACTGAAGTTTTCAAGTTTGCAACTTTGTGCTGCAGTTCCGGTGATTGATCATCTGGTAGTACCGGTGTTGCAGTAAAAATGTTCCAATGTATAGATAGAGTAGATTTTCAGGAAAGTTTATCATCGATGGAGACTATGGGGATCCTTTGTGATTCTCTTCACATCAAGTTGGCAAACACCAAGGCAATCAAAGCAATAATTGGATGGATTTTAATAGAAATATGGATATCAACAAGAATCCTAATACTAAAGAACCATAGATGATGATTGTCCTTTTGGTGGTGACGTTGTCACCTTGTATGAGAAATTGATCTACGACCTCATGCTCAAGAGTGAATTGGATCCAATGAATCAAGCTCATCTTTTAGCATATTTTTTACCCTAGGGATTATAGATTTTGCTCACTTCTCAACTTGCAAAAGGTTATGTCATCAAGGGGCTTGGTGAAGATATTGACAAGTTATTTATCCATCTTATCATGCTTGAGGACAATGTCACCATTGGAAACATGATCTCAGATGAAGTGGTGATGAATGTCTATGTGTTTGGTTCAGGAATATTGGATGGGATTATGGGCAATCTTGATAGCACTTTCATTGTCACATAGGAGTTGGATGTGTTTGAGAGAGATGTCATAAGCTTTGAGTGTTTGCCTCATCCACATATATTGAGCACAACAAGATCTGATGGAAATATACTCGGATTTGGTGGTCGAAAGGGAAATAGAGTTTTGTTTCTTAAAGGACCATGAAAGTTATAACCGCCTGAGAAATTGGCAAGTGCCAGATGTAGATTTCCTATTGACCTTGTTACCAGCATAGTCGGAGTCCAAATAACTAACAAGCTCGAAAGAAGATCCCTTAGGATACCATAGCCCAAATTTTGGAGTACCAACTAAATATCGCAATATCCTCTTAACCATCAGTAAGTGACACTCCTTGCGAGATGATTCAAATCTTGCGAGATGATTCAAATCTTACAAGATTATTCAAATCTTGCACACATGCATACACTAAGCATAATGTCGGTCCTAGATGCATAAAAATAAAACAATGACCCTATAAAGGAATGGTATACCTTTTGATCGATGGTAGAGTTGTCGTTGTGAGGTCGTGGTGTCCGTTCATTGGCATCGGGGTTCCGATCCCTTTAGCATTCTCCATGCCAAACTTCTTGATCATGGCATTCGTGTACTTGGCTATCATCACACTTGTGGTTGCCTTTCTATCATGTTGGTGAAGACTAGGGAGTTGTCATCACACTTGAAAGTTTTGAAAAACTTTTCTTTGTGGTAGCATTTTGAATTCCTACATGGGTTAGTGTTCCAAAGTGACTAAAGAGAAGACATCCAAAGGACATTGAGTGGAATCATATAGATAAGTGTGTCCTTGGATGAGTCAATATTACATAGTCACGTTACCTTTTCCTTTAGAGTTAACTTTTATAAGTGATGCTCCTTGAGAATTACCATGAATGAACAACTTCTCCTTGCCGGTAAAATGATTCATGCTTCAAGCACCCTTTGTTCTCCACCGGCGGAGCCACTCTACAAAACAAAGCTAGTTCTTCTTGGGTACCTATGCCATCCTGACCCCACGTATAGGGTATCAAGAGGCTTGGGTGAAGGTCAAAATCTAGTAGGAGTAGTAATGTTCTTGGGAACCAAAATAGCCTTCATGGGTGACTTCTTGTTGCTAGGACTCACATATTTGGCAAGAGGTTACCAATTTTGGACCTTGCTCAAAGTGTACATGGGGTTGAAGTCACGAGGATCATGGTCATTCTAACCGCAAGTACCCTTAAATGTCAGCGGATCATAATTTCCTATTTGAGTCACAAATTGTGCCTTGTGGTATTACTCTGGATCCCATGGATCACAAATTGACTTGAATTGGTGGACAAAGCCAACACCTTCCTTGTGAAAATTTTGCTTTTGGGGGTTCTTTCTCAATATCTCATTGAATTTCTCAATTCCTTAGTGACACTTCAGGATGCCATTTGCTAAGATCTCCTTCAACCTAGAATTTTCTTGCTCAAGTGTAACTTGCGTAGGAGGAAAGTTAGGAGAGTCCATAATGATATGGACATTGAATGAAATAACATGGGAAGAAGTAGCAATGGGTGCAATGACATTAGGAGTTGAAGTGGATATAAGACATTTAGCACATTGATGAATGACTTGAGTTTCTACTTGTGGTGTGCACTCTTGAGTAGCTCCAAGTTGCCTGGCAATGTGATAATCATTCTCAAACCAAAGTTCTTCATTAATAACCTTGAGCGAGTCATGATCTTGCTTCAAGTTGAGCATCTCCAGATTTAGCCTCTTATGATCTCGCACAAGCTTCTAATGAATCTTGGAGAGAGTTTGGCACTTTGACTTGAGTGTTTCATGCTCACTAGTCAAGGCCTCATTCATTTTCATTGCAGTAACAAGCAACCCTTCTTGCTTCTTACACACTTTAGCAAGTGAATCATAACTAAGCAAGTCATCCTCCTCCTCATCTAGGAGATCATCCTGATCACACTTTGAATAACTCAGGATGGATTACCTTGGGTCTTTAGCCATGAAGCACTTGGAAGAGCCATCACCTTCATGTGGGAAGTCAAATAGAGACTTTGCTGGCTTGGATGAGACAAGTGCAATCCAGACGACGTCTTCATGATCACTCTCGGAATTGGAGTAGGAGCTTGAATGAGAGTTGGAGTCAAACTCAAAGCCAGATACCCATTCAATGATGTTGGTGTAGGACTTGCGCTTGTAGTATCTTTTGAGTTATTTGCCCTTCTTATCCTTGTCATTATCCCTGCAGTATCTTGTCTCCTCCTTTTCCTCCTTGTCCCTCTTGTCCCTCATTTCTCTTCTTTCTCTCCTTGGAGAATCTCCCTTTTCATGAGTGGAAAAGGATAATTGGTGATGAAGTATTCAAACTCACCACAATTTTAGCAATGTCTTTTCCTTAGGCTTGATCTTGAATCATCATTTTTGTACCCAGAGTACTTGTGCTCATTGGACTTGAAGTTGTCACTCTTGTACATTTTATTGAAGTTGCAGACCATAAGTTCAAGTTCTTTATTAAATACTTCATTGACGGGTTCTTCACTTGAAGCATTGGGGGAATCAATGGCAGCCTTATAGGCTCCACTTTTCTTGTGAAATGAAGAAGTGCGATGGAGGAATTCTTTATCCTTGAGTCCCATCTCATGAGCCACAATCCTTCCTATCACTTCTATATGCTTGAGGTCTTTGTGGTTTGGCATCATTTACAACAAGGGGCAACCGATGTCATACTTGCAATAAAGAGCTCTCAATATCTTCTTCCTGATGACACAGTCGGTCGGCTTGGTGCTTCCTAGACCGGCAATCTCATTGGTGATGAGAGATAGTCTTGAATGCATCTCTGTCACCCCTTCTCCATCCTTCATGTGGAACATGTCAAGTTGGTTGGTGAGGATGTCAAGTTTTGACTTCTTCACATAAGATGTTCCTTCATTGATTTAAATGATAGTATCACAAATCTCTTTGGCATTATCAATGTGACTGATTTGATTGAATTCCTTGGGTAAAAGAGTGTAGAACAAGAGATTGCACGCTTGTGGCATGTAGGGGATGTCCTTGAGCTCACGTGCCTTAAGTGCTAGCCTTGACATAGAAGGAGCAATTTCTTTGACTAGTTTTGATGTGCCCTCCTTGGCATCAACAAACCTTTCTTCTTTGATTTATTCTAGTGGTTGAGCTACAAAAACACCATTGACCACAATGTAACACACAAAGGGGTTAAATGCCATGATATGCATATGGATCTTATTCTTCCAACTAGCAAAGTTTGAACCATCAAACTAAGAACCTTTACATGGGCAGTTGCCCTCGCTAGACATCTTGATCTTTCCTTAGGCAGTAAAGACAAAGACAAGGAAACCTTTCTCTGGTACCACTTGTAGGATCAAAGAGGTGTCTAGAAGGTGGGGTGAATAGACAATAATAAAAATTTATCCTTTTTAGTGGGAAAATTTTATCCTTAGTTACCCCTAGCTATCTACAACACCCTAAGCATGCAAGTCTACGAAATTAAGGCTCCCTTTGATTTACAGGAAAACCACGGGAAAAGTGCAGGAATACTATACACGCAGGAATATTTCCTTTCCTGCAATTTGGTTCATAGAGATCGCTGTAGGAATTTTGGAGGATAGGAATGGAATTACTTTGCTTTCATAGGAATCGTACAGGTTCCAAACATCTACTCATGCCTCATTTCTTTCCCAAACTTCACAGATGCCCGAAGAAAATAGAGATTCATCAAAATAATTAGACAAATGAACTCATCGCCCCAGCCACCACAGTCGCTCATCGCTATGACTGGGGTCGTTCATAGCATGGAGGATGAAAGAAGTGGCAAGTTGGGTTGGTGGGTGCATGATTTCTGTTTGACTGTTTGTATGCGTGCTTGAGCGAGTTTTTTTTCTTTTTCATCAAAGGGCACGTGAGTTGGTTATTTCGGGTAAATGCACTTCCAAATAGTGGCTGACAGGAATTAGATGGGTCAATTTATTAAGCAAATAAGACATGTTCTTCTTATTATGTTGTTAGTCAAGTTTGTGTAAAGATAAACAAATGGTTAAGCCAATTTATTCATTTTGGTTAGATTCCTATATTTTTCCTTTCCTGCAAACCAAATGACCAACTTGGAAAAATTCATGTGTTTTTCATTCCTCTGGTTTCCACCTGGATACCTATCCTATTCCTTTATTTTTCCTATTCCTTTATTTTTCCTATTCCTGCATTTTTGCTATTCTATAAACCAAAGGGAGCCTAAGAGTGGAAGCAAAATTTGAAATGAGTAAATGAGTAAGGGAAAGGTATTGCAAACACGGATATTTTTTTGTTGAAGTTCGGATTGTTGGCGCAATCCTACTCCTCGTTCGCTGAGGTTCGGACAGAACATCCTAAGAGCACCAAGGTCTTGGCTAGGGTTACCACCAAGGACCTAGCCCAGCTACCCCACCATGGAAACCACTAAGGAAGCCTCACTCGGGGTAGATCTTCACACAAAGAGGCGATCTCCAGGCCTTTGCGAACTTCTAGACACCTTCATACCTTGAAGGCTCACAAGTGACACTCTAACCGTCTAGGAGGCACACACCCTCCAAGAGTAACATGCAAAGCAAGGCCACTTGGATTAACTCCCTAACAAGATCTTCAATCATCTCTCAAGAACCCATGGATCTCTCTTTCAAGAATGAAAGATAGGTTTAGAGCAAAGAGAGGTGAAACACAAAGCAAAGAGGCTATCAAAGGTGGGAGTTTTGCCTTCTTAACTTTGTCAAAAATGTGTACCCACTCAAGAGGTCATGGGAGTCTATTTATAGAAAAGATGAAAATCTAACCATTGGAATAGGAAAATAACTTGCTCAGAAGTACCGAGAAATGAACTAGGAAGTACTGGACAAGTTCAATTTTTGAACGGTTGGGCGGGAAACAGTGGTGATTTCCTAGAGTGTCCTAAGTACCCGCTGGTACTAGACTGTCCAGACACACCTTTGAAGGTCAAAAATACCCGGAGGTACTGGAAGAAAAAAAAACACAGAGTTGCCAGACAAAAGGAACTCGATTCAGTAATGAAGGAGTTAGGCGCTCGAAAGTACCAGGCTTCGATTTCTTAGAGATACCGGGACGAACAGATCAAGCAATTAAACAGAGCTTGGCAGAAATAGCTAAGTCCCAGCTCAGAGGTATCGAGCGGATGCAACTCAAAAGTGCTGGCTTTATACTCGAACTGCAAGCTAGAGAAGACTTCAAGAGCTCAGAAGTGTTAGATAAGAGAAACTCGGAGGTACCTAAGCTAAAAAATAAGTCATTGAAAGGGAGAAAAGCTCTGTTGTACCAGGAAACGATATTGGTAGTTCCAAATGAAACTTAGAGAAATGGGAGGTTTGGTCAGCATAGAACTCTCTCCTCACAGGCTCGATACTACCGGTTAATTTATTCAAAGGTACCGAGGAAGTGTAAAAGTGGTAGAATGGAGAGTTTGAGTGGAAATCTTTGAGAGTTGTTTGAGGATCTTGAAAATATGTGCATCCCTAGTTCTTTCGCATGTGCCCCCTCTTGATAGTACGGTTCTCCTTAGACCCAATGTGGAATCTTTGCTCCATTAAAATCCTATAAAATTACAATCTATGGGCATTGGCCTAAAACTCCTGAAAAAAATTGGGGTCACCATCCATGTTTCCATTTACCAAATGGACTAATCCTAAAATAAACTTTGTTGCAAACATTAGTCCTCTTAATTGTCTTGTCATTAATCACCAAAACCCATAGAGGACCTAGACGCACTTTCAAGTGGTCAGGTGGTTGACTCAAGTGTTTGGCTCCTCTTTCGCTCGAGAGCACAGGAGTGTCGGGGCATTTCGGACACGGCCAAGGTTGGAACCATTGTTTCACCCCGTCTCAGCACCAACTATTGTCAAGTACGCCTGAATAACAGTTTTGGAGGCACCCCGGTTTGGAAAGCGAGTTCCACCAGGGATGCATGGGGTGCCGGGACTCCCCTTTCATGCCGTCGTGTGGTGTAGTGCCGCTTCCTTCCTTGGCCTTCGAGCGGGTGGTAGAGTGCAAGGAGATTTCCTAGTACGTTGCCAAAGGTAGAGATCACAAGCTCCCTTCCACACATGGTCTTGTCGCTTTCGGATGTGAATTCCCAGCGGTGGGGTGCAATTGAATTCCAAAGGCCAATTAGGTAGTACCCCAAGAATGTGTCTGACACTTGAGCGAGCGGGGGACGAAACAACCAGCCGGATGAAAAGGCCGTCGGGAGACGATACGGGTGGTGGCGCTGTCGGATGGCATCGTACCCGGGCGTCGGATTTGAAGGTGTGAGCGGACGGTGGTGGCCAGGTAACGGCGCAACATAGTGGCACGAAGCCAGATCCGGAGCACGGTCGTGTGGAGCTTTCTCTTCCTTTGTCTCCTCCCAATTACTTGGAGTCTAGTCGAGGCAAGAATTTAAGACGAAATGAGTGAAAGGATGAGAGAATGAGCCAACACTTGCCCCACTCCTCTCAAGTGAGGGATGAGCATCTATTTATAGGAAAAGTTGTGAGAATATACAAGGGATGCCCTATGCATTTTACGATGATGCCCTTGGCTCTATTCTCATGACCGAGGGTATGTGCGTAATTTGGTACAAGAATATTCCTATGACATCTAGCATATTCCTTTATTGTTTTATTAACACAACTAGTAAATTACCTTCTTACCCATGGCTTCTAGAGCATGAGAGAAGCCAGTGTGATATTACTACTTTGCCCTTAAGGATTTCCCTCTTCTCTCCTAATGTGAGGGTATTCGTGGGTTTTGAGGCACTCATGTCATCATCTATGAATCCTGTCAGTTTTAGGTGACCTGCCATGCAATGGGCTTCGAGTCCACGTGGCGGACCCGACTTTGGATTTTTGGGCCCACTGGCTTAGGTTTCGACTTCTGGTTGACTTTTAGAGACCTTATGGACCGCGGATTCAGATTCGGCCAGTTTCGGGAAAATTAACATAGGATGGGCTTCAAGTCCATGTGTCATGCCTGACTATGGATTTTTGGACCCGCGGGGCCCAATAGCTTGTTTTGACTTTTGATTGATTTTTTTTAGGCATTCAGATCCTCAGATTCAGATTTGGTCTGTTCCATGTGACTCACCATGGAATGCAATTTAAGTCCACGTGGCATGTTTAATGTCAGATTTTTGGGCCCTTGGCGCCCACGGGCTTCGTTTTTTACTTCTGGTTGACTTTTGGTGGCCTTCTGGACCACGTCTTTAGATTCCGACAACTCAGGGGGTCTTGTCTTGGACTATTCTTTGCAAAGGGATGGCAGATATAGACATGGTTTTCCAGGGCCATGGGGCCCACCGGGCCTACAAGGATCCGATGGGCCTTGGGGTCCGGTTGTCGAAATTTCCATCTTTTGACGGTAGATCTGAATGGTCAAATGATTGTATAAAAGCCATGTGTGAGAAATCACATGTATCTAGAGCATCCCAGAAATAGATTTTGTATCGATTGGTGGTAGGGCGTGAACACCCTTCTACCACCAGCACGATGAAGAACTCGAGGGGGATTCAAGTTTTGGTTGGTTTAATAATGAATCTAGGTCTTGGCTTTGTTTTCTCTCACTTAGATCGAAAATTGGAGCTTTGGGGGATGAGCTACGAGCTTTTCCATGACGAAAATTCTCAGATCCGAAAGCCTTGGCTTATTTGGGGAGAAGGGGCCTCTATATAGCCTCCCCTCCCCCTTCTACCTATTATGTACTTCATGCGACTCACCCAGAGTCTCCGTCACTCAAAGTTCCGAGCACCCGAAGTTCCGGACGGATCCTGGGTAAATATCCAAGTGAATCCAGAGGCTACTGGACTCATCCGGAGGCTCGCCCAGAGGCTCCGGGCCACAAAAGCAGGAAACCAGCAGAACAAAATGGTACCTTTTTGAGGTTTCTCACATAGAATTTCAGTGTATCTTGGATTTGGTTTAGGCATTGATCCCCACTCTTGTCCTTCATCAAAACCATTTGTAATAGTATGGTTTCCATATGAATCTATCATAAAGAAAAGATGCACATAATTAAAATACATTGTCTAATTTTCCTCATTTTAATTGGGGAGTCTCTGCCCACCTTTACTCCATTTCGATGGGACTAAGACCTGCTCATGTAACTCATGAGCATTAGTCCCCTAATTACTTGTCATTAACACCAAAACACACATAGGAGCTAAGATGTCCTTTCAATGAGGTTTCAACTTATTTTCTCATCCATTGGCTCAAATATTTTCGAATGGTTTGGATTGATTGGATTAAACCTAAGTAGATGTTTTTATATATTGGTATAGATAATTTCGATACAGTTCTTACTGGTAACCTCTTAAGGGCCTGTTCAGTAGTTCTCCAGCACCCAGCTTCTCCAACTCCAAGTTTGGAGCTGAGCTGAACGCAATAAATCCAGTAGTTACAAACAAGAAGCTGGCGATCATTTCAGTGCAAAATATGAGGAGTTGTGGAAGCTGGGGAAAACCGAGCTCCCAGAAACAGCGGAGCAAGAGTTGCAAAACTTACAGCATCATGCCACCGCCAAGAAGGCTCGTACCGCTTCACTCCCCCTCTGTTTCTCTCCCGCAGTGATGAGTCACCCGTTCCCCTCGTAGATTGATTTTTTTTCAAAACTATCACTTTTTTATAGCAAATTCGGAAACTATAGCACCCAATGCAAATAAATCAAAACTATGACCCCGTCAGCCTCGTGTGGGCCGAAAAGGGAGTTTTCGGCCAGGATTTGGCCGAAATAGGCTTTTCGGCCATGCCTTGGCCGAAGAGGTGCGTACCTGGGCCGAAAAGACCTTTTTGGTCAGCGGTAGGCCGAAAAGTCCTTTTTGGTCAGCAGTAGGCCGAAAAGTCCCTGGGGCCCACCTTTTCACGTTAACGGGTGGCCGAAACTGCATGGCTCCACTCTTCGGCTTATGTTAGGCCGAAATGATTTTTTTTTATTTTGGCTTATGAATACTGTGCAACCATTGCCCATCTTAGACATTGGGGGGGGGGGGGGGGGGGGGGGGGGGGGGGGGGGGGGGGGGGGGGGGGGGGGGGGGGGGGGGGGGGGGGGGGGGGGGGGGGGGGGGGGGGGGGGGGGGGGGGGGGGGGGGGGGGGGGGGGGGGGGGGGGGGACTGGTTGCCGACTGCTTATCCACCTCCGTGTGAAGGGGGTTTTATAGGTAGAGAAGAGAAAATGGCGGGGAAGAACGACTGCGGTATGGCGGGAAAGGGTTCGCGGGAACATATGGCGGGAAGGGGTTGGCGGGAAACGGGTGGCGGGAACATACGGAGGGAAAGAGTTGGCGGGAAAATATTGAGGGGAAAGGGTTGCGCGAAAATATATTTTTTTCAATGTCTAAGATGGGCAATGGTTGCACAGTATTCATAAGCCAAAATAAAAAAAAATCATTTCGGCCTAACATAAGCCGAAGAGTGGAGCCATGCAGTTTCGGCCGCCCGTTAACGTGAAAAGGTGGGCCCCAGGGACTTTTCGGCCTACTGCTGACCAAAAAGGTCTTTTCGGCCCAGGTACGCACCTCTTCGGCCAAGGCATGGCCAAAAAGCCTATTTCGGCCAAATCCTGGCCGAAAACTCCCTTTTCGGCCCACACGAGGCCGACGGGGTCATAGTTTTGATTTATTTGCATTGGGTGCTATAGTTTCCGAATTTGCTATAAAAAAAGTGATAGTTTTGAAGAAAAAAAATCTCGTAGATTCCCTCCAAGACTGCCCTGGTTCCTCCCGAATTGGGCCCTCAGCCGGG
The DNA here is from genome assembly GCA_036873465.1 of Thinopyrum obtusiflorum. Classification (NCBI taxonomy): domain Eukaryota; kingdom Viridiplantae; phylum Streptophyta; class Magnoliopsida; order Poales; family Poaceae; genus Thinopyrum; species Thinopyrum obtusiflorum. The sequence continues at coordinate 50,326 of JAAAWM010012142.1, read as the reverse complement.
CCTTTCCTCCTAGTTGGGCTGAATGCTACACAAATGGGCTGGCAGCGCGTGCCTAGCAAGAGAAATCAGGAGTTGTATTCCCAAACGGTTTTTGATCGCCAGAGTTCACATGAGAAGATTGCAGCTGGAGTAGGAAGCAGGTGTTGGGGAGTTTGGGAAGTGGGAGCACTACCGAACAGGCCCTAAGTCTCAATCGCCCACCTCCTTTTGATCGATGGAAGAATACAAATAAAATTCATCGGATTTTTTTTATCTTTATCAACCTAAAATGAAGGGTTACTCTCAATAAAAGATCCATGGAACGCACATGTAGCTGCAAACAACATTGTTGTGTGTAAAGGGCAATTATTGGAAGTGAACTAAGAGAGTAATTAAGCAATTAAGAGGGTAATAATGTGGAATTCTTATTAGGACGTGAGGTTAAAACTTATGTTCTCATCCATTGGCTCAAATCATTTTTGGATGGTCTAGATTGATTGGATTAAAGCTAAGTAGAGGTTTTTATATATTGGTACAGATAATTGCAATACAGCTCTTACTGGTTACCTCTTAAGTCACAATTGCCCACCTTTTGATCGATGGAAGAATACAAATAAAATTCATCGGAAAATATTTTAATTTTGATCTTTATCAACCTGAAATGAAGGGTTACTCTCAATAAAAGATCCATCGGAAAGTATTGGAAGTGAACTAAGAGAGTAATTACGCAATTAAGAGGGCAATAATGTGGAATTATTATAGGACGTGAGGTTCCAACTTATGTTCACATCCATTGCTCGAATATTTTCTGGATGGTCTATAATGATTGGATTAAACTTAAGCAGATGTATTTATATATTGGTACAGATAATTTTGATACAAGTCTTACTAGTTACCTCTTAAGTCTTAATTGCCCCCCTTTTGGCTTTATAATTCAACCAAGCTTAAAGCCCCATGTTCTCTTCCATAAAGTGGGTTTTGAAAAGAAAACAAATTTTAACTATAAGTACATTTAAATTTTAGATAAGTTTTTCTGAAAATTGATAGTTATATTTTGTATGCAATATACATTGCAAAAAAGTGCAATGCACATTCACGTTTGGTAGTGTTAGATAAGATGGAGAGTGCGCAGAGGCCATTTGTGTCCATTGCATTCAAAAATTGTCAATTCGTGGTCAATGGAAGAATACAAATAAAATTCATTGGAAAACATTTTTATTTCGATTTTTATCAACCTGAAATGAAGGGTAACTCTCAATAAAAGATCCATGGGATGCACATGTAGCTGCTTTAAACTCCGTGGCCATTGACGATAAAGGGTTTCCCTCCGCTTTATATTATAAAGCAACCATCCGATACAACAAGCTCAATGGGGCCGCAGCACAACCAAGCCCAAAAGTACAACGAGAGAAAGAAAGAGAAACAAATGCCAACACCGGCAGATCAACGAAACAAAGATGACCGGCAACCGTTGCACCCTCCGGAGATGTCCCACCGCGCTCCTAGCACTCCGAAGTGTCGCGTACCGAGCAACACCTTTAAGAAGGAATACGACGATGACGCCCCTGCTTCCCGGACAAGTCCTAGGGTTTCCCCCGGTACACGGAGGGCAGTGGGGAACGGGTATACCCGACGCCCTTCAGGAAGAAACGGCGGCACCCGCAGGCATCATTGCGTCGGTGCCGGACGAGCCGCCAGGGATTTCTCCCGACCCAAAACAACCACCACCACCCCGGACGATCCGTAGTGCACCACCCAACCTGCCGCCCACCAGCCTGTGCCACCACGGTCAAGGAACCATCCTCGTCGTCTCACTGAGGCCTGGAGGAAGGAGGAGACAACGGGCTCGGGGGCACCCGCAACGCAGCCATAGGGAGGGAACAACCTCCATCGCCGTCGCGGAGCCGACCGGACATGGCGACAGGGACATACTGGCCCCTACTGGTCCGGCCGGGCCCATATGGGCCCGTAAAGCCCCCGCCGCCATGCTGCAGCAAGCCGGCTGACGATGCCGCCGCCACCCGCAGACCGCCGACGTCCCGCCACCACCACCAGGGAGCAGAGCCGCTGCGCGAAGAACCGCCGGTCCGCCCCAGCCCAGATGGGGCCCAAAAGGGCCCAGATCTGGGCCGAGCGGGCGCCGCCGGCCACCAGCACCACCACGCCGCCTTGCGGCCAATGGCCGCGCCGGCGCATCAAGGGCACCAGAGGCTCGCGGGATCCCCGCAGCCAAGCCAAACCGCCGCCGGCCGAGCTGCACCACCGCCATCAGGGGGCCCCCGCGCCCCCCTCCGCGCGCGTGGGGAAGGGCCCGGCGGTCCACGCCGGTGGCGGCGGCAGGGGAGATCGGCAGGGAGGGGGCCTGGAGGAGAGGGGAGGGACGAGGGTTCGCCCGTTGCCCGTGGGGTGCGAGCGAGCGAACGCGGTTGGGGGGGGGGGGGGAGGGTAGCTCGAGCCTTTGCAGAAGAGGGCCCACACTGTGGCCATTGGAACACACATGTGAGCCATTTAGGTTAGAAAAAAGATTTTTAAAAGAAATCTTTAATCCAATAAAAGAAGGCAGTGATATTTCTCAGTCGACATTCCTCGTGACACCGCCTCCTAATATCACAACGCGCGCAACTCCACCCCCGCTGTCTTCTTCCTCCTGACACCGCCTCCTCCCCTTTCCTCCTTCTCCGGTCGTCGATCATCGTGCCGGTAAAATTTTGCAACCTTCTCCCGCACACCGTCAAACACACGCACGCACACGTACGTACGTGGCTCACTCGCCCAACCATGCGTTCGTGCGTGCACACGCAGGACTACACGTACGCGTCAGACGTACACAGAGTCGAGAAGCCGACCGTGCACGCGACCCCTGGGCCCCACGCGGGCATGGACGTCACTGTCCCCCTCCCTCCGTGCGGCGGGGGAGGCGATATATTGGCTTGGCTCCGCTCCAAGCCACTGCAACCACTCCATCCATCCCACACCACACCATGAGAATAGAAGAGTCGATATCCTACACTCCAAGGCGATGAGGAGCGGCCGCAGGGGAAAGCAACAACCGGGTAGGGTTCGTGGCTCCCTGCTCGCTACCTTGAAATTCTCCTTCGGAATAACGCATCATCGGTTTATGTATATTTATCAGTTCCTCCCGGCCTTTTGCTGCCCATCGTTTGGTGCCCTGCTCCTGTTGTTTTGAGGGGTTCGGTTGGTTCCTTTACTTTCCTCCACACTCCAGCCCTGCCTGCCTTTCCCCAATCTTCCCCTCTCGTGTGTTTTTAGCCATTTCTCTCCGAAGTCTTCTTCTAGCTTGGCACGGTGCGTGCCCCTCCTCGTCGTCTATCCGTTGATTCCTTGCGTGTGTGTGGTGTGAGTGCCAAGGTTTTGGTTACCGCTCGAAATTTCAAGATTTACCATGGTTACCACATATTTCGGTCCCCCTCGGTAAATGGTCATTTCGAGCAAAAAAATTCAATTTTTTTGAATTTGCCGAATTCAAACGCTCAATGTATAGTAAAGTATGGCAGCACCTCACAGCACTCGCGTAGACAACGTTCCGCTGAACTAGTAGCTCTTTTATGATAAATATAAGTTCAAGTGCTATCTATATCTATTTTGAAAGAATTTGAATTCAAAATTGAATTATAAATTTCGTTCGAAATTTGCTCGAGATTTCGTGGTAACTGTGGTAACCACGTTTACCGGTCCCCCTCGGTAAAAATCTCCCATTCGGTAACCAAAAACTTGGTGAGTGCTACCTGTGGATTTGTTATCTCCCTTGCTTTGTTCTCTTGCTCGCAAGCGGTATGGTATGCTATGGTATATGGTTTGTCCTGTACATATAAGTACATGGTTGCTGCCTGCTAGCTAGCTAGCTCGCTGTATCTTTTTTTGAGGGATAGCTAGCTCGCTGGATCTTGGTCATATTAATCTGTTTCTCACGTACGCGGCTAGCTATTCTGATCCATCCTCTCTTTCGTTTGTCTTTTAGATCCACAAGACGCCGGAAGCATGGAGGCGCACAGTTGCTACGAACTCCTACGTACGTACCATGTCGTCGCCTTGTATTCTCTAGACTGACAGCCTTGGACTGGTCGGTTTGCGGCGCTCACCTGAAGCCAACAACAAACAAGCAACGAGTTACCTGAGAGAAGGGAAGGGAACGTCACTTGTTTTTTTCCGATCGATGGCCGCCGCCTCGTCCGCTCCCTTCTTCGGCCTCTCCGACACGCAGATGCACCCTCTCATGCCTCCCGCTCCGGCCGCCGCCGCCGCGCCCGTGCCCGCGCCCAAGAAGAAGCGCAACCAGCCGGGCAACCCAAGTAATTAACCGGCGATACATATGTCTTAATTAACTGCTAACTATTTATGTACGTGATTAATGGATGATCGATCGGCGGTGCAGATCCGAACGCGGAGGTGATCGCGCTGTCGCCGCGGTCGCTGATGGCGACGAACCGGTTCGTATGCGAGGTGTGCAGCAAGGGGTTCCAGCGGGAGCAGAACCTGCAGCTGCACCGGCGAGGCCACAACCTGCCCTGGAAGCTCAAGCAGAAGAACCCCCAGGACACGCGGCGGCGGGTGTACCTGTGCCCGGAGCCGACGTGCGTGCACCACCACCCCGCCCGCGCCCTCGGCGACCTCACGGGCATCAAGAAGCACTACTGCCGCAAGCACGGCGAGAAGAAGTGGAAGTGCGACAAGTGCGCCAAGCTCTACGCTGTGCAGTCCGACTGGAAGGCGCACTCCAAGACCTGCGGCACCCGCGAGTACCGCTGCGACTGCGGCACCCTCTTCTCCAGGTACCATACGATACGATCTTCGACGGATTCTTGAATATAGATTTCGATTACGTTTCAGTTTATGTATTGTTTGTTTTTAGAATTTCGATGTGCGTGGATGATATGAACGATTGGGCCACGATGAAACTTGACGAGGAGGCGATTTGACGGGTGATTGGATGGTTGGTAGGGTTAGCTAGGGCTGTTACTGCTGATACGTGACTAGGTATCTACCTAGCAAAATGATGGGCGCGCTCGTGTGTGTGCAAATTTGGTTTAACTCCTTCCTCAACAAAGAAAACCTTTGGTTTAACTAAAAAAAACTCTGGCTTTGTTGGATTGGAATTTGATTCCCTAGAGAGCGAGAGAATTTTTCGACAAAGGGTGAATTTTATTGACTCAAAATGAAGCATCAAGAGGATACAAACACATTGAGCGCACACCCGGCCTCTGCATAACTAAGATGCACACAGCCAACACTAACACACGCACACAAAAAAGCACGCCAGCAAATAGCAAAGCCATATAAGACCAAAGCTATGCGTAGGCGAGAAAAAGAAAAAAAAAAGATCAGATCCACGTTCGGCAAACTACAATAATGACCATATCTGCACCAACTACCTCATGACACCACACGGACAACGAGGTTCTTCAACAGTAACGCCTTCAGGAAGGGAGCGACACTCAAGCGCCGTCGTCACCGGATCCAACCAGTTATGGCCAAAATCTAGGTTTTCACCCTGAAGGGGGGGGGGGGGGGGGGGGGGGGGGGGGGGGGGGGGGGGGGGGGGGGGGGGGGGGGGGGGGGGGGGGGGGGGGGGGGGGGGGGGGGGGGGGGGGGGGGGGGGGGGGGGGGGGGGGGGGGGGGGGGGGGGGGGGGGGGGGGGGGGGGGGGGGGGGGGGGGGGGGGGGGGGGGGGGGGGGGGGGGGGGGGGGGGGGGGGGGGGGGGGGGGGGGGGGGGGGGGGGGGGGGGGGGGGGGGGGGGGGGGGGGGGGGGGGGGGGGGGGGGGGGGGGGGGGGGGGGGGGGGGGGGGGGGGGGGGGGGGGGGGGGGGGGGGGGGGGGGGGGGGGGGGGGGGGGGGGGGGGGGGGGGGGGGGGGGGGGGGGGGGGGGGGGGGGGGGGGGGGGGGGGGGGGGGGGGGGGGGGGGGGGGGGGGGGGGGGGGGGGGGGGGGGGGGGGGGGGGGGGGGGGGGGGGGGGGGGGGGGGGGGGGGGGGGGGGGGGGGGGGGGGGGGGGGGGGGGGGGGGGGGGGGGGGGGGGGGGGGGGGGGGGGGGGGGGGGGGGGGGGGGGGGGGGGGGGGGGGGGGGGGGGGGGGGGGGGGGGGGGGGGGGGGGGGGGGGGGGGGGGGGGGGGGGGGGGGGGGCCGATGCAATCGCTTGTGCTTGCCGCTGCTTGATGCGTATCGCTGATCTTTCATCGATGGCTTCACGTCCCTACAACGACATGCATCGCACAGGGAACCGCCTGGAGCCTCGCCGCCACCGTCAGCCGCACAGGATTTTCCCGGCGGCGTCGTCCGGTGGCGGCGGGGAAGCGAGAATAGCGGCGAGGACGGGGAGGAGCCGGATCGGAAGCCGCCCGAGCCGTCCGTCCGGACGACGCGGGCGTTTTAGTAGTACTAGCCAGAGAGCGAGAGAATGGGGTAGAGAGAGAATGGATGGATGGAAGGGGATGGACGATGCAGCTAGAGCTAGCGACATGATGGCCGGCTCTGCTCCCACGTGAGTCGCTCTTGTCGGGAGGGAGCCTGAGGGACGCAGCTTACACATGGTCATCTGGCAGCAGTTCCGCCTTTTTTAAACCTCGGAATCCACACACTTCCCCCTCTCTCTCTCATCTGCATCGATGGATCCCCACCTGTTCACGTGATGACATGCTGCCTAGTTGTTGTTGTTTTTTTGAGTGGGAACATGGGATTCCATTAAACAGCAAGCTTAGCAGAGTGACTGGCTAAGAGGTTTACAATACAATTAGGGGCTGATGCCTCCCAGAAAGAGTCATAGGACTCAAAAATGACGCCCAGCTTGGCAAGCTTATGGGCTACACTATTACAGGTGCGCCGGCTGAAAGAAAAAGCATAAGAGACGAAGTTTAAAATGCATAGGCTTTTAGCTTCTTTCACCAGCACCCCGATCATTGCCTTGTCGTAGTCGTTGCTCTTCAAAGCACGTACAAGAGGTGAGGAATCAGATTCGGAAACGATTATGTTTGCCCCAATCCTGTTTGCTCCATCAATTGCAGCAAGACAAGCAACAGCTTCAGAATGCAAAGCGCTCCTCAGGTTCACAGAATTGCCGGCACCAGCAGCGACGAAAACACCCGCCTCATCACGGATGAGATAGCCCTAGCCGCCTGCACCTGTACTCGCATCAAAGGCCCCGTCGAAGTTTATCTTCACGTGGTGCTCTGGTGGTTTGCTCCACTTATGAATGTCAGGTGGCTTGGGCGGTTTGTTTGGCTTCCGCAGGCTCAGGGAGTCGACCAGCAGCCTCTCACACGGTGACAGACCACCCGGGGATTAGGGGGCGCCTCTCCAGCGTTGGCTTTGTTGCGAACGTTCCACCACTCCCACATGAGGGTCACGTTCCTAGCTACCTAGCTTACTTTTAGCTAGCAATTAGCACCATCCGATCGATTAGCCTCAAAGCCTGCTGCGGCTGTAGTTGATGCATGCCATGTACATGTTGGTGTTGTCTTACGTATGTTTACTGCACTATGTAAATCCCACATGGTCACTATGATTTGGATGATATACATTGCCGTGCACCTTTAGCTAATTTTACCTCATTTCGATGATATTATCATGCGTCTAGCTTCTTTTCTTTTGAAACAACACATCGTGTCATATATAGCTTAATTTGCTTTCTTCAACTGAATCAAAATATTTCTCAAAAACCATCAGGTAGGAATTAATTGCCAGCTAGCATTCCCTAAGAAAACAAAAGAAACGTCTCCCCCAGGACACAGAATTAATCGGTGGACCTATCCAGTCCATGTGGTACATTGCTACTAGACAATTTTTAGTTTTTTACAGCTCTCAATGGTATGTATGGTGTTCAATAAATTGAGAAACGATAATGTTGATAGGATGTGCAATTAATCTTGTGATGACATGATTTTTTTTTCACAGTAATGGCATTGACATTTTCATTACTCATGTGAATACGTCTATAATTTCGTTTACCAGATTTAAATCACAACCAACACAAAAGAGTTAAATTTGGTAGTACTTTTCTCGATAAATATTGTGACTTGATTTCCCTAGTGTGGAGAGTCATCGTACCTATTTTGGCAGAAACAAAATAACAAAGAACAAAATATATTGACATCTATCTTTGAATAATTTTACCTCGTTTCGATATTATCATGCATCTAGATTAGTTGTTTTTACGAAGTGATACATCGTGCCACTGACATCTATAGCTTAATTTGCTTTTTTTGAATTGGATCAGAATATTTCTCAAAAACCTTCGGGTAGGATTTAATTGCCAGCTAGCATTCCCTAAGATAACAAAAGAAACGTCTCCTCTGGGCCTCCGTGTCATAGATGCACACAGCAAAGGATTGCCAGCTACCCAGCTAGCAAAATAAATTGGTACATTTAAGTTTTTTTTTAGAAGACATTTAGTTAGTACTACGTATAGTGTATTGGGTGAACATCTACTAGCTGGCAAGTGTGAAATTGTTCGACTCGGTATTTTTGGAAAGTTATTCTGTCGAATAAATAAGTTGACGTATAACAGGCACTTTTAATCGGTGGATCGATTGAGTCCATGCGGTACATTGCTACTAGACAACTCTCTTTTTTTACAGCTCTCAATGGTACTAGAAGCATACGCACGCCTTGCTGCGCCGTTCTACTTTTCTACCGTTTATTTGTTTGATTGTTAATTCATGAATATATTGCTTGGTGCTCTATTTGCAGGTCGGGGTAGTTGTTTTTTCATGGGCCTTCCGTGTTTTAGCTTCCATAATTTTGAGGTGAGAACACCCTTTATTGCATTGCAGGATATGTCTAGATGATAAGACACATCATCATTTACTTGGTAGGATGTTACTCACTTTCTTTTACAACTATTGTTCTTCACAAAAATGATATGTTAGCAGCACTGCCAAAAACATATCCAGAGTAGTGGTTAGCGTCAAGCATGTCCTGGACCTGCAAGGTTAAAACATACTACTGGATGGACATGATAATATTCATCTGCAAGACTAATTGAAAACTATGATATGCGCAAATGAGGCTTGTGATTGTAGTATTCATCTACAACAATCATACAAATCTATGGTTTGACCAATCAATATTTCGTAATTTACCTTGGTCACATACAAATAATACAAAACACCAACAATAATGGTCTGCAATAATGGTGAAAGGGTAGTGAAAGTGAGAAATACTTGGAAGTTGCAACACTGCACCAAAGTATATGGCTTCTGGTTTTTAATATTGATCATTCATATGGGTAGTTAGAATCAAAATAGAAAGAACATATTTGAAATAAAAGCAATGATTTGCACTGACAGGAAAGGGAATGAATCATGTTTATAGCAACCTCTAAGAGGAAGAGACATAAATGGGAGGATCAAGAGATAATAGTACAAGTGATTGATCTCAGTTTTCATTTGAATGTAACATTACTGGTGCATTAATAAGGCCTGATCAGCTGTGTACATAAGCGATCCGGTGACAATTAACCAAATTATCTTCATAGGAAAACCTAGTTATCATCTTATCTTATTGTTTTAGTGCCAATTAAATTCAGTTAGAGACCATGCTCCTTAGGCTTGGAATCATATCCTAATTAATACTCCCTTCGTTCTAAAATATAGTACATACTTTGTTTTGAAAAGTAAAACGTGCCAATGTTTGACCAAGTTATTAAAAAAATCAACATCCACATGTATTGTTATAGTTTACTTATTTAGTACTTCAGATATTGATAGTTTATTCTAGAAACATGGTCAAATGGACATCTTTGACTTAAAAAAAACTAATATGCACTGCACTGTGGAACAGAGGCAGCATAAAGCATGCCATGTATAAACTGCGTGAGGTTGTTAATCCAAAAGCACGGAGATGGTACTTAAGTAGTGAAGCATGAGGCTTTCAAATTGAAACCTTACACGGTGAGATAAAATCCTGGTATAATTTGCTACTTGTTTAGCACCGAAGCGATCGAGATTGAATTTGAATCAGGCTGCCAAACAAAGGATGACAGAGGGAGAGGAAGGAGGTATCGGGAGTTGTACTGCAGACCTTGTGGGCCATGGCGTGTTGTTGAAGGCGACCAAGTTCCGAAGACGATAGTCGTCTCTAGGCCCCGAGCGTCCTCGTCGTTGGACGTTAATTACCACACAAAAGAAGGGGAGAAAGATGGAGCGATGGGCGAGGTGTGCGGTGTGGTGGTAGACAGGCAAAGCCCGTGCAGCCTTGTGGTGCGGAGGAGGCGGTGTGGGACGGGCGCCCGTGCAACCGTGTGGTGCGGAGGAGGCGGTGATGGACTGGCGGTGCCCGTGCAACCATATGATGCGGAGGAGCATGTGATGGGTCAGGTGCCTGTGCAACCGTGTGGTGCGGAGGAGGCGGTGACGGCTCGGGCGTACCACCATGAGAGAAGGCGGGAAAGATGGAGAGATGGGCGGGGCATGCGGCGTGGTGGTGGACTGACAGTGCCCATGCAACCATGTGACACATAGGAGGCGGTGATGGGCCAAGCTGGTGGTGATCGTGCTGCTGTGCGATGATACATCACTTTTATAGGCGTGGATATGGTTGGCCGCATCATTAATTTTCCTCGTACTAGATGTACATGAGCGACATGTAACCTTTTTTTTCTCGCAAAAAAGTAATCGCTCTGATCTAAAATAAATGTTGTGATATAGTTCAGGGAGTAAGTGACACGTAACACATTAAGTGTTGGACACCCGTAGTTAGATGGGTGACCCAAATAGTAAACAATACCTAATGTTGGACGGTTAGGAGGACATTGGTATCCCCTGCCACCAGAGTTCAAGTCCCAGACTTAACATTAGTGCTCGCATTTTCCTGATTTATTCCAGGCCTTTCGCCGATGTGCGTTTAGTGGGAGGAGACGTTCCCATGAACTACGAAGGCGTTTGTGGAGACTTGTGGTGGTAGGGTCTACATGCGTGCATTCATAGGGATGAGTGTATGCTCGTGTATGTGAGCGAGTTCGATTGTACTGTGTTCAAGAAAAAATAATACCTACTTACCTAATAAAAGACCATGCTTTTCTAAGAAAATCAAAGTGATTCTTCTAAGAAGATAAGAGACGTGGCCAGTTGACCATCCCAGCCCCGGAGCGCTCACAACGCTTAATTTCGAGGGAGCTTAGATATTGTAGTGATGTATGGTGTTCAATAAATCAGGAAACGATAATGTCGATAGGATGTGCAATTAACCTTGTGCTGACATGATTTTTTCACAATAATGGCATTGACATTTTCATCACTCATGTGAATATGTCTAATTTCATTTAACTGATTTAAATCACAGTAAACAAAAAAGAGTAAATTTTGGCACTTTTCGCGATAAAAATTGTGACTTGATTGCTCAGTGTGGAAAGTCTCGTACCCATTTCGGCAAAAACAAAATATCAAATTCAATCAATTTTGTATGAAATAAATAGACTTTTTTTTTGAAATTTCTGAAATTTTGGATATTTCTATGAGGTCCGAACTAATTTTAATACCGAAGTTTTAAACACAAAGTATCTGAAAATCCTTTAGATATATAGTGAAACAGAGGAAATACCGTACATATGAACTTGACTATTCATGTATCTTGTCTGCTACTTGTATTAGATGCTGAAATTTCTTTCCAGGTCGAACTTTGGCCTCGATTTGACTTCAGGATGTATGTTTGATTCTAAATTACTTGATCAAAAAATCATAATGTGACTTACACTCAAGCACATCAATCACCTCACAATTAGGCATCCAATCGATCGTATATTTCATGAAATGTTTTTTGACAATTTTTCCCGTACGCATGCAGAAGGGACAGCTTCATTACCCACCGCGCCTTCTGCGACGCGCTGGCCCAGGAGGGCGTGCGCATGCCAGCTATCGGCGCCGGCATTTACGGTGGCTCCAGCAACATGGCCCTCTGTAATCTCTCCGGCATGGGCCCCCAAATGCCGGGCGGCTTGCCAGACCAATCCGGCCACCACTCCTCGGCGTCGGCCATCGACATCCTCAACCTTGGTGGTGGCGGCGTCAACGCCGGTCAGTTCGAGCACCTCATGCCGTCCTCCTCGGGGTCCTCGATGTTCCGCTCGCAGGCCGCCTCCTGTTCCGCGTTCTATCTCGGCGGCGTCGGCGGCGCCCAGGACTTTGCCGATGATGACGTCCACCGTTCCCATGGCAACCAGGGATCCCTCCTGCAGGGAAAATCGCCGGTAGCCTTCCATGGCCTTATGCAGCTACCGGACCAGCACCAGGGAAGCGGCGGCGGCAACGGTAACAACAACCTCCTGAACCTTGGTTTCTTCTCAGGCGGCGGCGGCCAGGACTCGCGCCTCGTCTTCCGGAACCAGTTCAACAGCAGCGCTGGAAACGGCAACAGCAGCAGTGGAGAGAATGGCGGTCTCATCACGTCCGGCAGCGTCCTGGGCGGCGGGGGCTTCCCTTCGCTGTACTGCTTGGCTGAGTACGGCGGCGGGCTCCCGCAGATGTCCGCGACGGCACTGCTGCAGATGGGAGCGCCGATGAGCAGCCACAACGCTGGCGCCGGCGCCGGCGGGCTGCTCCGTGGCCCAGGGATCAGGGGCAGCGCCGGGGAAGGCGGGTGGTCGTCGGCAACGGCGGTGAGCGACAGGCAGTCGTTCCATGACCTCATCATGAACCCCCTGGGTAGCGGGAGTAGTGGCGCTAGTTCTACAACCGGTGGTCGCGCCGCGGCGTTCGGCGTCGGCGGCGGCTTCCCCATGGACGACGACAAGCTGAACACGAGGGACTTCCTCGGCGTCGGCCCCGGCGCAAGGTCCAAGTTGGCATGGTCCCGCCCCGGCGCCACGGCGCCGCCAGGATCCACGTCGGCTCGCTGGACCCGGCCGAGTTTAAGCAGTACAGTAACATACAGGATCGATCGGCAAGAAAAACAAAATAATGCATCGAAACTCTCGAGGTAAGGCGGCGAGGGAGGGAGAGAGCATGCATATTACTGCATTAGAACAAAGGTTAATTAATTTCTAGGGTGATCCGTCATCTATTGATTAATTAGTTTCTGTGTTGATTAATTGGCAAGGCAATGGCATATATCGCTGCACTAGCTAGCTAGCTAGGGATCATGAAGCCAGATTCAATCAAGAACCCTAAGATCGAGGCCAGAACTTCAATTTAATTTTGATATCTTCCATGTATGTACATTTGGTCGGTCGGTCTTCTTTGATGCGAAGACCGGACCGGACGGGACCAGACCAGACCAGAGTTTATCATTTGGAGTTTTACTGCTTGCTCGGTACATGCATGCATGCACTACTGTTTGGATGCTCAGAATATACGTCTATGTCTGCGCCGGTTTTATATCTCATGCATGTTGGTTTCTTCTCTGGGTGGCGCTGCTTTCAAAGCTGAAAGGCCTGGGCTAATTAACAATTAAGCAAGAACAGTGTGCATTAATTAGCTGGTACGTCCTGAGGTTGTGACCAGTAAATCAGGCTGGATCGATCAGTGTATACATGTAGCTCCCAGGTCAGCCCAGACCAGACAGGAAGCACACGACAGGGGAGGAAGATACAAGCAGATGATCCAAGGCACGCATCTCCAGTGGTTGAGCAGCAGCTGCTGCTGGCTCTAGTAGATACACCAGGCCCCGTAATTATTCCCTCTTGGCTTCTTGACTTTGCCCTCGTCGTCTACAGTCCAGCTATCTGCAAGCAATTGATCCATCTGCGTGCACTGTTCTCACTGATCTGGTCTGGTTGAAGCACACCACACATATGGGGGGACGGATTGACGTATACATATATAGGCACAGGAAAAGGTACGTACCGCGTTGCTATGGAACATTTGGAATTAGCTAAATGCTACAGGACAAGCTGGCCCTCTCAAAGTTTTTCTAGTCCACGTGAAGAGAGACATGCAAGTCTGTGCAGCAGGCAGATCCTGAACTAGATACAATACTAGCTAGATAGGCAGACCCGTGAGTAGTACTGTGAAATGTTACACGAAAGTGTAGCTGTAGCACGGATGGATTATTGCGCACGTACACCCGTAGGTCCAGTTTTGCCCAACGCAGTTGTGTACATCAATCAGTTGCCACACTTTTATGTGTGACAAATAACACATTTGGCTAAATTAATTAATTTAGTCGTCAATGATAACATGTCTGCAGTGAAACTGTTTATGTGATCACTACTCACTAGCCACAGTTTGCCTAATTAAGACCGTGTTCGAAACACATGAACTAAGAAATGCAGGAACAAGAAAACTGCAGGAATTTATGTGTCACGTGCCTTGGAGTCCTATAGGAAGCGAAGCATAGGAAAACTTTAGAATTGTCGTTTGACTGCCACACAGGAAAAAAAGAGGGAAATTTTACAGTACATTGCAATACACGAAGGCATGTGTATTATATGGGTGATCCAACGGATGACACTCACTGGGCCTTGTTAAAGCCTAGGGGCATTTTCGACCTGCAAATTTATTAAAATTTAATAAGCCCAATTCGGTCCAGGGTATTATCGTCCTAAAATTTCTCGATTAACTTAATTGCATTAACATAGCACTTAATTATAACTAAACGGCATCATGCGGGTCATTTGAATTTGGGTTAAAGTGGTTCCGTACGAACCCTAGTCTCTGGTGAACACATCACCGCCCTCGATCGCCGCCGATCGCCGCCGCGCGCACACGCCGTGGTACTCCCTCCTCCTCCTCCCCATCCTACACCCCATCATTACCTCACTCGCACGCGATCCCCCTCGCGTTATGCGTCACAAGATCTTCTGAGGAGCGACCTAATCCCCTCCTTCCCCGATGCGACTACCCCTTCCCCGACGCGAGGCCAGATCATCCTCATCATCGTCCATCAACTTCATCGCGCCGGATCTTCGCATCGATCTCTAAGATGTAAGTGCCTAGCCGTCTCTTATCTTGGTCAGTCCCTTCTGCATAGTACCAATAGGGTCAGATTTGATTAGGGTTTAGGATTTGTTATATGAGAAAGTTGTGTCTAGATTTTGACTGAATGGAAGTGTAATTCGGATTTAGTTAGGATATATTTTGGATTTAGTTAGGGTTATGTGGCATGAGAAAGATGCCAGCAGATTTGGATTCAAAGAAAGCCTAGTTGGATTTAGTTATGACATATTCAGTCCCTTCTCCATAGTACCAATAGGGTCAGATTTGATTAGGGTTTAGGATTTGTTATATGAGAAAGTTGTGTCTAGATTTCGACTGAATGGAAGTGTAATTCGGATTTAGTTAGGATATATTTTGGACTTAGTTAGGGTTATGTGGCATGAGAAAGATGTCAGCAGATTTGGATTCAAAGAAAGCCTAGTTGGATTTAGTTATGACATATTCAGTCCCTTCTGCATAGTACCAATAGAGTCAAGATTTGATTAGGGTTTAGGATATGTTATATGAGAAAGTTGTCACTACATTTCGACTGAAAGGAAGTGTAATTCGGATTTAGTTAGGGCATATTTTGGACTTAGTTAGGGTTATGTGGCATAAGAAAGTTGTCAGCAGATATGGATTGAAAGAAAGTCTAGTTGGATTTAGTTATGACATATTTTGGATTTAGTTAGGAGATATTTTGGACTTAGTTTGGAGTTATTTTGGATTTAGTTAGGAGATATTTTTGAATTGAGTTCGGAGTTATCTTGGATTTAGATAGGAGATATTGGATCTATGAGGGTGGATTTATAAGTGCGTGATTAGTCACGGCATTTGAAGGAATTGTGGACGATTAGAGTAACAAATTTAAACAAACCTGCATACATGAAGAATTATGTGATATCCTTAAATCATAGACAGAAGCAATCAAATGTTTCAATTATTTAAGCACAGTAGTGCATAATTATTTTGTATGCTACTGATCCGTAACATTGTCTATGTGTTTTCGTTGGCAGCATAACGACATGGATGAAGAAGGCATCGATGGCGAAAACATGGCTGATAAAGGCAAGGATGACAGGGACATAGGTGATAGAGGCAATGAAGGCAAGGACATGGATGATAAGGACAATAAGGACGTAGGCATGGACAGCAAAGGAATGGATGGCAAAGGCATGGATGATGTAGGCAAGGATGGCATAGACATGGATGGTAAAGACATGGATGATGTAGGCATGCAAGGCAAAGGAATTGATGATAAAGGCATGGGTGATACAGACATATATACAGGCCTGGATGAGTATATGGAATACGTAGACATCGTGAAGAAAACTTTCAGGAGTGAGGCAGAAGCCTACATGTTCTATGTAGGCTATGCGAGATGCATATCGACGGACGTACAAGTGCTGCAAACAAGGATGGCAGGCCCTTAAGAACTTTAACAGAGCTGAAAGAAAAAGAACACCGAGGGGTCTTTCTCGGTGTGGGTGTCCCGCTCTTTTTCAGGTTGAGCTACAAGATAGCAGTGGCCTCTGGTTCGTCAAGAATTTTGTCGACAAGCATAACCATCAGTTTGTCCCTCCTGACCTGACTCCCTACTTATCGGCTCATCGTAGAATGACTGACGCGCAAAAGGCGGATGTCATCGAGTATGCTGTCGGTGGACTTCGAACACATCAGATTATGAATGTAATGGAGAAGAATGCCGGAGGTCCCGACAAGCTTGGATTTATAGATCAGGACCTATATAACCATGTTTCTGTTCAGAAGAAGTGCAAGATAGAAGGCAGTGATGCTAGATATTTGCTCACCTATATGATAGCACAGCAAAAAGCAGACATGAAATTCTTTTTCAAATACACAACAGACAGCGAAGGCCATTTGAGGAACATATTCTGGGCTGATTCATAATCTCGGATTGACTATGTTGCCTTTGGTGGTGTCCTGGTGTTCGACAGTACATACCGGTCTAACAAGTACAGGCTTCCGTTTGTCCCATTTGTTGGTCTGAACCATCATCGCAGCATAGTTATGTTTGGGATCGGCCTAGTGTCAGACGAGACAGTTGCATCATACCAGCGGCTTCTTCAGGTACTTTTTGGAGGCAATATCCCAGAAGCAACCCATTTCAGCAATCACCGATGGGGACGGTTCGATGGCTAAAGCAATAGCTACTGTCTGGACGACAACATATCATCCCTTGTGCACGTGGCATATAGAGGAGAATATGGTGATGCACCTCTGGAAGGAAAAGTTAGAAGAGTTTAGGAAATTCATTTACCATCGTTGGGATGTTGATGAGTTTGAGAAAGAATGGGAGGCTTATAAGGTTCAGTTCAGAATAAAACCAACAGGGAAGAGGTTGTCATGGGTTAACAGGATGTATGAGTTGAGACACAAGTGGGCTGCGGCGTACACAAAGGGTAGATATTTCCTAGGCATGGTGAGTAATCAGAGGAGTGAGTCTCTCAACTCAAGGCTTCATGTGCACCTGAACAGGAAGATGCAACTTGTTGATTTGTTGCAGCATGTTAAGCACTGCATGTCGATTATGCGTAAGAATGAAGCAGCATTAGACGCAGTAGCGGCACATGATACCCTTCACTAAGCTGAGTGCACACCCTCTCGAGATTGCTGCCTCTTATATTTATACTCCTGTGATGTTTGCAAAGGTAAAGCGTCGGATTGTTGAAGGAACAAATTGGCAGGTTGTACACCGGGAGGGGTCTGATGGTTTGGTAAAGTATGGAGTTTTGCGCAAAGTCCCTTATGATAAAGTCCCATATGCCCAGGATGCTGCAGACTTGCAAGGTAAGGATGATAAGGACTTGGATGCTAAGGTTCCTACAGACTTGGAAGGTAAGGATGGTAAGGACTTGGATGCAAAAAACCTGGATGGTAAGGATCCCAATGACTTAGAAGGTAAGGATGTTGAGGAGTTGGAGGCAAAAAAAGTTGGATAAGCAAGGCTTGGATGCTAAGCCTGTGGATGTTAGATATCACGTGACTTGTCTGTTCAGAGGAGCAACAGTAGATGATGCAGCTTGTAAATGTAGAAAGTTGGAAAGCAAGGATTACCCATGCGCACATATATTTTGCGTTCTGGATCATCTTGGTGTACGCGCATTTCCAACATTTTTTTGTGAAGAAAAGATGGACAATGCATGCCAAGCCAGCGTTCCCTTCTTCGAGGACTGCGAATACTCATGTATGGTCTGATCACATGAATAAGTACCATCAACTACGCAACATGGCTAGTGACGCTTTATTCACAGCCGCAGCTAGCGATTCACAGTCAGAAGAGGTGATGGAGTTCCTCAGGAGTATATTGGTTGATGGAGAAAAAACTAATTTGGATGAAGGCCAGAAATCGTTTGTTCCTTTGCTGGCATACTACTCTGCTGCTCGCGAATGCTGCACAAATGACATTGAAAACCCAATCAAAATAGTTCCAAAAGGGAGACCAACTACCGAAAAATCCAACAAGAGAATGAAATCTACGTGCGAGCGGATGAGAGGGAAAAAACCAAAGAAGTTAGTGTCTCATTGTTTATTTCCATACATGCTTACACCGTAATTTGTTCTATGGGAGAGAGTTCAAATATCTTTCTTCAATTTATGCAGGAAAGATTCAGGAAAAGCAAAGGGCACGAGGAGGAGGAAGAGAAAAAAGGAAGATTCAGATACAGAAGAAGAGGAAGATTCAAATACAGAAGAAGAGATAGATTCAGATAGAGAAGAAGAGATAGATTCAGATACAGAAGAAGAGGAAGATTCGAATACAAAAGAAGAGAAATATTCAGATGCAGAAGATGGTGGGCTTCAGAGGGGTAGGAAGAGACCATTGAAGGATGGTAGGCTGCGGAAGGGTAGGAAGATACCATTGGAGGATGCAGAAGAAGATTATGCAAAATCAAACAAGTGGGCATTTAGCACTGTGATGCGTAGTTAAACATGTTTACGAATGTTGGCTGCCTATTCATCTATTTCATTTTTTGCAGGAAACGCAAGTGCGCTGGAAATGTGAAAGCTGGGAGGAAGAAAAAGCAAGATGACAAGGAAGTGCCTGCTAGGAATGTTGCAGCAAAGGGTGCTTGAAGAAACCCAATGAAGTTAGTGTCTGTACTTACATGTCTGATGTACAAGTCAGGTCTTTGTTAGTACAGTGTTGATGTTTCTTAACTTTTCCAGGAAAGCCTCTACAAAGGGCGGAAAAGAAGAACAAGTCAAAGGTGTGATGAAGATAAAAAGGCCTGCTAGGAATGTTATAGCAAAGGTTGTGCGAATAAGAGCTGTGAAGTTAGCTTCTGCAGCTATGAAGAGAAAACCAGGAAAGTTCGTGTTTTTTGTGTTCAAGTGCAATGTATACGTTGAAATCTTCTTTGGTATCCTATTAACAAATGTTGATTCCTGCAGGAAATGAAAAGTGAAGTCGAGATAGGATATTTAGGTGCACAGGGTCAGGCAGAGAAAACAGAAGGATTTCTGGGGTGCAAAGATTGAGAAAACAAAATGAACTTAAATTTGGATTTCCGTGTGGTGATCCACCTTCTTTTGGATGTATTTGACCTGTAAGACTGTCATGTGTACTTGCTGCCGTATTTGATGGACTGCCACTATTTTCGTGAATTCCTAGTTTGATTGGTAGCCTCATTTTAATGATGGACTGGTCGAAATGGAAGCTCGTTATGATTTATCAACACATCGACGGATCCAAATATTGAAACCATCAAATAATGCAATTTCAGTGAAGTGGGTTTTATGTATTTTTATCATTTTTTTCATGAAATTTTACTCAAATTTGGTCAAATTGTAGTCAAATTTCAGACTTGAGATCAAAGTAGAAACCTCATTTAAAAAATTTGAAATAGCATGTTGCATTTTCTTAAAAATAATTATTATGAGCACCAAATTTCAAATTCGGATCTAAATAGAAACGTCATTTTTGAATAAATATAAAAAATGGGAGATATTTTAAAATAATCTTGAAAAATATTGATTTTGAAATAGAAAATAAGCAAACTGATTTGAAAATTGATTAAAAAAGCATGCTGATTTGAAGAGAAAATGCTAATTTTAAAATAGCATGCTGTTTTGAATATGCTGCTTTTAAAAATACTATGCTCAATTGAAACTGCTAATTTGAAAACGCTGATTTAAAAATAGCATGCTATTTTTAAAAACAGCATGCTATTTTTTAAAACAGCATGCTATTTTTTAAAATAGCAAACAACATGCTCTTTTTAAAAACAGCATGCTCTTTTTAAAAATAGCATCTCATTTAAAAATAGCATGCTGATTTGAATATAGCATGCTAATTTAAAAATAGCTCTGTTTTGAAAATAACATTCTGGTTTGAAATTAACAGAAACATCATTTTTGAATATGAAAGCTTTTACCGGCAAGTTTTTGCACTAATTTTTTTCACTGAATTTTCAGCGGCCTTACATATAAACTCATTTTAAAATTAACTCGTACTAGCCAACATAGAAACCTCGTTTTCTATAGCATCTAATCCATATGAAAACCAGTTCGATTTGATTTTCAGGAACTAGCATCATTTCAAAATTATGGTAAACACTCATTGCAGTCAGAGGTAACGATATCAAGGAGGGTACCATGATTGGATATACATGCATACCAAGTACTGCAGGTCACAAAAGTTTATGCTACCATCTGGCAGTTACTGCCAAGTTCCACTTACTGGATGATCTTCATATCCAGAGCTAGTACTAACAAGTTCCTGCCAAGTTCCACTTTACTACCAAGTTCATATCCAGTTGGACCCAAAAGCTGATAGTAACAAGTTCCAGTTACTGCATAACAAGTAGCGTCAAACTACTGCCTAGTACATACATATCATAATCTGCCATTCAGTCATGGTTCATCACATGGGTCAACGAATCTTCATGCCACTGGCCGTGTTCACCTTAAGCCCACCTGCCCTCCTTTCCATGAACCTGAAGGTAGCCATATGACCTTTTTCATTATCTTGGCACCCTCAACGACTTCTCTCCAGTTTTTTGTCATGATCGCACGCCCGTCCTGCTTGCCCATCTTGAACAAGACCTTTTTATAACCTTCAAAATGTTCGTTGGTGACACGCACAACCATGGGCCTTCACAGATATTCTTTGAGGTTGGCCTGACTATACTCCCATGAGAAGCACTGATTGCACAAGGAAATAAATAATGTTACATGATGGCATTCTCACTGCTGAAATGTGATTTGCAAAAAGAAAGTTCAAGTGTTTACCATCTTGCTCTTCCCTTTGATGACTGCAGAGCGAGTGACGGTGCAGACAT
Organism: Thinopyrum obtusiflorum; assembly: GCA_036873465.1. Classification (NCBI taxonomy): domain Eukaryota; kingdom Viridiplantae; phylum Streptophyta; class Magnoliopsida; order Poales; family Poaceae; genus Thinopyrum; species Thinopyrum obtusiflorum. The sequence continues at coordinate 29,184 of JAAAWM010012142.1, read as the reverse complement.
AGTATGGTAAGCAAGGTGTGACATGCTTTACTATGGATTCGAGACGGTCCCACCTCCTCAGGTCTAGAATAATATGGTTGCCGTAAAAGATGTGCTTTTCGAAACCTTTTCTCCCCTGGTATCCCAGACCTGTATCAACAAAATTAAGATGACAGAGTAGTTCATAATTTCATACATAAGATCTAGAACATCAGCACTGGATTGATGATCAATGCCTACTCCAATGAGCTAGAAATGAAGGACCTATAACCCAATCACATAAAACCGGCAATATCTTGTAAAAACATGGGCAAATTGAATATTTGATTGATTTAAACTAACAACTAAACACTCTACTCTATTTAAGCTCTAGTTGAGTCAATGTTGATTTGGAAACAAGGTGAAGTGTGGTAATCAAGTGTTACTCAAACCTAAACTTTAGACAGTTCATGGTTCAGTTAATATCTGACCAGCCACATAGAACTTTACCCCTTTCTGCCATGATGGGATCGTGGTCGCCATCTCCATCAGAACTATCATCAGTGTCATATTCGCTAGAGATGTCGTCATCACCGCTATAGCCGTCACTCCCATGTGAAGTGCCATCTGAGGCATCATCTGAGGTGGTCCGGTGATCACTTTCTTCACTGCTGATGATGATGATGGTTTCCCTTGCTATTGAAACATGTTGCATGCATCGGAATGAACAAATGATAGTTATTGATATATGAAATCAGTCTTACATTAGGACTTGGCAGCACCATATACAATGGGAATAACCATTTCGCATACTTCTTGTACAAACATCTACATGAAGAAGCTAGTCGACAACCAGATTGAGACTACTAGACTAGTCGCACGGCTAGTCAAGACTAGTGGTTAGACTCATAATCATTAGGCGGACATATAGCATAATTTGTTCGATGCCAAAAGTTGGCAAATGTTGGCTTGTGATTGGTTAGCTAGCAACTATTTTTGCCAATTTCTAAAAAAGTTGCCAACTTTTATTAACTTTGATTTTGAAATGTTGGCTTGCCAAATATTGGCAATGCCAAACGTTGGCATCAAACCAATTAGGCTAAAACCAACTAGGCTATATCAAAGGTACCAAAAGTTGGTAACTTTTTGTGAGATTGGAAAAAATTGTTGGTAGCCAACCAATCATTAGCGAACAATTGGCATTTGCCAAATATTGGCATGCCAACTGTTGGCATCGAACCAATTATGCTGATAGAGCATGATTGGTTTGCTACCAATATTTGGCTAGCCAAATGTTGGCAACTTTATGTGAGCTGGACAAGAACACTTTGTAACCAACCAACTAGTAGCTAGTATTTGGCAGAATGTGAAACATTGGCATGCCAATTTTTGGCACCAAACCAATTACACTTATAATTCAGACAAGTAGTAAAAAGAATCATAAAAAATATAAACCAACCATAATTATTACATGTGTGCATATTTCATCAAAAATATGCACAAATTAGTAGCCTTGTATACTTAACAAATCATTCAAAAAATGCACCATGATTGAGTGCTCTCATCGAGTAATACGTGAAACTATAACTGATCCGCATTCAATCACTACAAATTTCGTGATGTGCTGTTGTGTGGTACCATTAGCTAATAAATACAGTCTTCAAATTATCCAAACAAACCAAATAATGCATATGCTCTTGTACATAAACATTTTATAGGTAGCTGTGGAGGTTCATTTCCAATGAGAATACGGACTTGATAGCATCTCTCAAGCAAGATGATAGCATAGTGAAGGCTATGACAACGAGCAAGGTATGCTGGCCAACAGCCACCCTTTTGTCTACCTTGGTAAGTGTTTACTCATTACTACCCATACTAACAAGTAAAATCATGATTATGAAGTAAAATGGCAGAAAAATCTAACGGTGAAGTCTTTGTTGCAATATGAACTACTAGCTCACAGCAAATTGTCATTGACCCCAAGAAGCGCATACCGTATCATGGAGATAGGCGGACATAGTTCAAATAAGCAGTAACAAGAATCATCAAAAATATGCACCAACCATAAATGTTACATGTGTGCACATATCATCAAAAATATGCACCAATCTGTAGCAGTGTATACTTAACAAATCTTTGAAAATTTGCACCATCATCGTACTACCATCGAGTAATATGTGAAACTATAACTAATCCTCCTTCCATCATTACAAATTTCCTCATGGACTGTTCGTGTGCTCGAATTGTAGTTTTTAATTAGGCATCAGCAAATACATATACACAGTCATCATCATATTATCCCAACAAACCAAAACATGCATATGCTATTGTAAATAATCTTTTTTTTACAACTAGCAGTGGGGGTTCATTTTCAAGTGAGAAGGACTCGATAGCATCTCTCAAGCAAGGTGATAGCATAGTGAAGACTATGTCGACGAGCAAGATATGCTGGCCAACAGCCACCCTTTTCTCTTACTTGCTAGGAAAGTGTTTACTCATTACTACCCATATGGATAAGTAAAACCATGATTATGCAGTACATTTTTAGAATATCCAACTGTGAAATTACTTGTTGCCATATGACCTACTAGTTGACAGAAAATCAGCATATACTCGAAACATGCATGCACACACGCTAGTGTTAGATTTTAACTTGGGTGGTGCTGCTAGATCGGAAAATAACAGTCAGTTAGAGATGCGTAGGGCAGGGAAGATCAATCTTACCTTGCGAAGTGGTAGCGGATGGGGCTGGACTAGACTCATTCGAAGCTGGCACCACCAAAGCTTGGAGCGCCACGGCCAGGGATTGGGGAGAAGAGGTGAGGTGCCGTAGTTGGACCTTGTAGTCGATGAAGCAGCGGACAATGGTGACTCGAGTAGTGGGGAGTGCGTAGCCTCCCGGATCCGGTCGATTTGGCCACGACGGTGGCGGCCAAGGTGACGGTGGCGCAAACCCTAGCCGTCGCCCTCCAAGTCGCCTCTCTGTCTGTGGATAGAACAAAGGGTGGTGGGATTGGGAATGCGGGGTGGGCTTGGAGGCATCGCTCGCTCTCTCTGTGCCTACCACTTGTCACGGCCCATAATAGCAATGAAGCTTTGGGCCAGATCAGCTGCAGATTTGGTATCTTACTGATTCTGGCTAGATAGAATATAACAGCAGGACCAGGCCAGTAGGACCACCACATGTGTGCTTTTGATGAAACCCTAAAAATACAGTGTTGTTGATATTGCATGTGCATGTGTCTTCCAGTACACCAATTGATCTTGCATTTTTTTAGCACTCCATAGTATATATGTATATAAATGAATAAAATAGGGAACCGATAAAATGGTAAACTATTAGATGTAAGGTTAAATTATTTGAAAAAATAAAGAATTAAATAGTATGCATTTTATGGTTAAATATAATATTTTTACCATTTTTACAATAACTGGGATAATTAAAATATTCATCGGTATTTTCAAAAAAAAAACTGTAAAAGACTACTTATGCCAACCAGAACTTCTTCAGGATTTCAATTGTTCTTCTGCTTTTTGGCATGTTGGTTCTCATCATGCCTTCTTTGGACCTTCTCTTTGTCTTACAAATTCCTGAGATGTTGGGCTAGCGCCTTGTGTTTCGCCCGCACACCAGGATTAATTTGGTAGCCTTTGGCAACACCTTCGGCGTGCTCAAGAATAGTAATGAAAGCCGGGTCCAGATATTTGCCATAGAAGGAGCATCGATATGCCATACAGTTAAGCACGTTGCACTGTCCATTATGCAATTGTTCAAGGGTTTTCTGAGTCTGTGCATCCATCTCTCCTTCCAAAATGTTCACATAATCATCAGAATAAGGCTGCAAGTTAAAATTATGTATGATATAAGCTGCACCATTATTTATACAGTATCTAATAGTCCCTATGTTCCATACTATAGTGCCTATAAATTATTTTTAAAAGACATATTTATTAACTTTGACAAATTAAGGAGAAAAAAGCAATATCAAATCCATATGAAAGCGTAAATCATATGATGTACTTTTGTTTATATTTTTCTCAATAAACTTGGACAACCTTTATGATGTCTGACTTTTAGAAGAAAACTAAAGGCCCGCAATTGTACAGTGGGTGAACCATTAATTTGTAAATGATTGATTGAATAAATAATGATCAATATGTAGTGATGATCAACAATATTTAGTGCTAGATTCTATTATGCCAATTCAACAACATATTGATGGTTTAATGATTCACCTAACCTTAAACTCGAAGACAGATCTAGGGTTCAAAAAATTAAAAATATTACCGTAATGGCATTCCAGTCCATGCCATGCATCTGCTGCTCCTTGTGATCGACAATGGAGTCATGCACCTCCTCGTGGACATGATGATTCTCTAGGTCGGACACTGAGTAGTCCAAAGCTTTGTCGTGGGGATCCTGATCCATGCCATGGACGACGACGTCGGTGGTTGGCCCCGTACGTCCACGATCTGTCACGACGGCGTCCATGATAGGCCACGCACGCCCATGGTCATGATATGTCACGACGGCCACTCGATCTCCACGAGTGGACTTCATATTCGGCGGTAGGGAGGTGGGCGTGCGAGTGGTGGCGATGGTTTTAGAGCGTACCCTAGTGGGGGAGATGCGGGGAGTAATTGGTAGTTACCTACTTTAGCGGAAATATTGACTAACCAAAAAGGCTGGAGGGATTGGTTGGACAAAAAAAATGATTGCACTATTTTCTGTCTGATAAAATTGATAAAGCAAAAAAAATCTAACATTAAATGTGTTAAACTATTTACATAATTGATTACACATATTACTATTTATTAGTCTTGGGGCATCTCCAACGATAACCCGCAAATTCGCCCCGACATCCATCCGCGGACACTGATGCGAGAGCCGGGCATCTAAAGGTAGCCGCATATGTCCGGTTACATTTCAAATGAAATTCAATGAAATTGAAGAAATTTGATTCAAACTCAAACAAAGGCCCAAAATATGTCCTAAGTCAATCCAAAATATCAGTTAGTTCTAACTAAATGATATTTTGGTTTGACTATGCCTTTGAGAGCCACTGACAGTTGCGGGCAGTTTGAGGGTCGGCGTTGGAGATGCCCTTACATAATATTTCAGTATATTGAATTATTATATTGAACAAAAAGAAAGTGGAGCCCTTGCATACCCGTCGTGTACATCTACGCGATGCAATCCAAAGACGATACCGGGGTGGGGTTGGGGATTGAAAATTTTGTACATAAACCCTAGTGCTCAAAACTTGTGAAACTGAGATCAAATTGTCATCAAGTGATCTGAAAAGATCAAACTGAGAAAGATGTGTATGCAGAGGCCATTCTAGTATATCTTGGATCAAGACTTTGTGATCATAATGTAGCCCCGCCACAACCAACACGATGGTCCCCGTGGCCATCTAGACCCCACGGGCCACGACATGCACCCTTGGCCGCCTAGACCGTCAAGCCATGCATTCATATCATCACGTCTCGCATGCATTTGCGATGTTAGCAGTGTCATCACGTGGTGTCAAAATCTGACAAGCGTGTGACAATAATTTGATGAAACAACAACAAAATACAAAAGCAACAGTATTTAAATCCTAGGTTGCTATAAGAGAAGCATAGATTTCCATCTACCAGGCTGATTGCAGCTCAAGGCTACAATTGCATTGCACTAGTACGTTAGATATAGTCGGCATAGGGTACTGCCTAACATAGTTCACCATAAAGTCTCGCCAACATACCACAAACTAAGGTACTACTTAACATAGTTTAGAACCTTCCATGTCTACCAAACCACACAGTACTGCTGCACATAGTTCAACCATAACAGTTCGCCAACATAGCATAGATTAGGGTAGTACCAAAAGTGCTTCAATTCTAGGTGCGAGGGTGTGCACTGCCCTAAAGCCTCGCCAAGTACTCAGCATACGCGGCATGCTTCACCCTGAAAGAATGGCCATTCTTGAGGGTGCCTGTGGCTGTTTCGATTGCATGCTGAATAGCACTCTGCAGGGTGCCATTAATCAACTTGTTGCAGAATGGGCATCCGTAGCCCCTCCGATACTTAGGCCTGACGCCTATGTCATGCTTCCCACTGTCGAGCTCCCTCCTGATGCGCCTCCTGTAGATCTTATGGCCTTCTATGTCGCCGTCGACGTCATCAGATAGTATCTACTTATAGCAAAAAATGGGGCGTAAGTATATTTAATAATGAGAATTCAGCAGGCACAGAGTTTATGAAGCATAATATAATAGATGACAGCGTAAACCTGGAACCCTAAATAATCTTGATGGAAGAAGTGCATTATTTATTAGGTGCTACATAAACAACTAATTGGGATACTATATACTAAAAAATAATGAAGATCAACCATACATGTATGTTCCAAGCACCCAACACAGATACCATGTCGATGAGAGCACACAACTTAGTGCAACAAAATTCACTCATGACGTAAAAATGCATGGACTGATGATGTACCATGGGAGAGCTGCATATAGATGTACTGATGCAAAAAATGACTTATAACGTACATGCATGAGTTGCTGATATGCCACTGGTCCATGACTAGGTAAAATAGGTAGTTAGTTGTATCTATTTAGCAATAGAGGAAAAGAGAGTCATCTGTAAAACAGTGAAAAATCAACTATATATGTATTCTCCAAGCGTCCAACACACCTTATTGCACACTGATATATTTACTTGTCATGTTGTAAAATTTGACAACCATATCTAGCTAATGTTTTCTGGTTCTCTATCTTAAAAATACCGCCAGTTTTCTATCTTAGCAATGTCGTTAGGTATAAAAATAAGACAATTCTGTTGCTATAAAAATAAGACCATTCTGTTGCTTTCTTTCATCCAGTTTAGTGTCATAAAAGAGCCACCCTATATCTAGTAACATATAGATTTTTTGTGGTTGGGATCATGGATATTGAAAATCCCCATGTTATCGTCGTGGCAGATTCCCTTGTGGATAAGCCAGCCATCAATGGTCGTGAACTATTCAACATTCTAGGTAAAGTAGTTATTATGAATTCTGACAATAAGCGATCCAAAATTTAGTATTAGCAAAAAAATAATATAAGACAACTCAAGTAAACCATTGATGATATGAAATTTCTTTCTGCATTAGCCACTGCGCTTAGAGATAATCAATGTTTAAAATCATTGGCACAATCACTTATGTAGATCATTAAAACCAACGATCCAATGCGCATAGAACAAAAGCAGAAAATCATATACTCAACATTTTAAGACCTTCTTTGCCTTGTGCATAAAGCTTGCTCAGAGCAAATCAATCTTTATGTTATTATGACAATCATCTGCATAGGAAATTCAGTACAGCTACCAATTAGTATTAGCACAATCACCAACCCTAGCCAGACTATTAACAGAATAATTTATATAGATAAAAAAAGACCTATACAGGGCTCAACACATGAAACCTAGGTAGTTACCTAACGCATCTACAAAATCTAGATAGGGCTTTCATCGATTAAAGAAAATAAGAAACCCTAGCATTCCCCAAAAATAGAGAAAGGGACTGACCAGAGAAAACCTAGGATGTTACAAAAAAGAGAGGAGACAGATGACTAACATCTTCTTCGTCGTCGTTGCCGGCGACCACAGGCTCGGGCAGAGGAGGCAATACCAACGGGAGAGGAGCAACCAGCTGTGGCAGAGGAGCGACCTGCTCTGGCTGAGGAGGCACCTGCTCCGGCTTAGGAGCCGGAGGAGCTACTACCTGTTCCAGATTATTAGCAGAATAATTTATATAGATAAAAAATGATATATACATGGCTCAACACGTGTAACCTAGCTAGACACTTGCGGATCCGGGATTTCACACTTGGGTGTTCAAAAAATTTATATTCGAAACTAAAACCACGATAATTATTTTCGAACGGAGGGAGTAATATCTAAAATGCTCATGTGAAAAGAATTTTTTTCCATCATAATGACATCATTGACATGAATGACAGAAAATAAAGATTATTTACTACATGATCATACAATATGATATTTTCATACACAAGGCATGGTGTTGTTATCCTTTAGTTGGAGAAAAATATTCTGCTCAAAATATGCATCCAAAAAGTATATTTCAAGTAGGGATGATAACAGGGCGTAAATGTTACACCCTATGCTAATTGGGCTCCAAGAATCAGGCAATTGTTGTTGAGCAAATTTACCACAAAAATTTATGTCCGTTGGATTAAGTGTTAGAGGCTAGTTTTATACGAATTGACATGATGTTTAGTGAACAAACTACACCACTTTTAGTCCATTTACCAAGCATACACCATTATCAGGGAATGGAAAACACAAATAATGGATGCGCATGGGCACGGACACATGTGGCTCCGCCCTGAACCTAACTGATGTTCAGAATCTAGGTACGGATTTCATGGACTAAAGAAAAACAGAAACCCTAGCCGTCCCCAAAAATAGATAAAAGGACTGGCAAGAGAAAACCTAGGATATTACCAAAAATGGGAGCTAGATGACTGACCTCTTCTTCGTCGTCATCGCCATCGACCACGGGCCCGGGCAGTGGAGTCAGCGGCTGCGACAGAGGAGTCACCCACTCCGGCTGAGGAGCCACCTGCTTCAGATGAAGACCCTGGACGGCGGCGATGATGTCAAGCCCACCCTGCTGCCGGCTCGAACCCTCACCGGCGGCGACCTCCATGTTCTGCTTCCTATGGGGCTTGAATGCTTCGACCGCCAGGGCGTCGGCCCCGGCGTCGCCCCTCCCTCCCATGGTATGCCTGGGCATCTCGACGGTGGAGGTGTAGCAGTAGGAAGGGTGCACAACGAGAAGAGGAGAAAACCCTCTTTTCTGGCTTCTTCTCGATTTGTGGATGGGGAAGCCGAGGATTAGATTAATAGGGGAGAAGCGAAGCAGCCGGCTTGGGATCCATTAATTAGTCTCGGGCTAGTCAAACACAGCTTGTGCCACATTCACACGACCCGTGCGTTGTTTGTTCACAACATCCCGTCTGGCGCATCATAATGCAACTGCCCATTAAAACGAAAGTCCCGATCATGCACAGCCAAGATTTTTTTTGGAAGTGCACAACCAGGATTTAGGAGTATAATGCAACTTCCCTTAGGTGTAACGCAACTGCTCACTCATACACAGAACAAAATCATACAGTGGGACAACTGCATTTGTTGTCTTGTTGCATGTGCACGTGTCTAGTTATATATTTTTTTGGAAAATATGCTATAAAACTTTACAGACAATGCAATGGCAAATGAATGTGACAAAACTTCAACATTGACTAGTTGTCATCAACTTTGATTTACAAATGATTGAATTGTTGTTTTAATATGTTAATAATTTCTAAATATTGAATTTCAGCATGCACCTAACACATGGCGGTTAGTTCAAATTTGACTTATCCAATTTTGGTCAGTGACCGCGCGGATTTGTCTGCCATATGCCCGCGGTCCGGTACCAGGGAGGGGAATGTGAATCCACGCAATGCCATGCGGTTTGTCTGGACCCATATCATGCACCCCTAGCCAACCGGGCCAAAAAATGCGCTGCTAGCCTCCTCGATCCAAACAACACGCTAGTGTGCACCATGAGCAAAGATGCTCGGCTGGACACGTACGTTTGCTAGCGCTAGTGCATGATGGCGGACCTCGGTGTGCACGACATGTAGCCGCGTGTCGCTTTGAAATGCCTGGCATACCGAGTGAATGGACTCGTCGGAGACCCAACGAACCGAGGTGGGGCCAAGGGTGGATGGATGGCGTGGGTCAACTTGGCTAGCGGTGCACGGTTTGAGTGTAGGTGGCTAGGTGTGCATGGCTGGGGATAGATGGCCAATAAGTGTGCATGCGTCATGTGTGCATTGTCATGGTTGACTGGTGGGTGTCTATGTGGCCACGCGTGCATGCATGGTGTGGGTCCAGTTGGCGGACGAGCCTTGCTGGCTAGGGCCCACATCTCATGGAATCGAGTTTCTGAGGCAGGTGAAGGGACGGGCCCCGCACTCCCTTCACATGCCGGGCTCGTTCACTCTCGATGCCTAGCTCCGGCATGCGATCTGGTCCCGTTTCCACACAGCCTACGTGATGGCTTATGCATGCCACTCTGGACGTTTAACGCACTCACTGCACAAACCGGATGCGTTCCCTCTCGGTAGCTAGATCGAAACAATGCACCCCCCGTCCAGACCCACGTGTAGCACCACCTAGGCACTGGACCCACACCACTTACGCCAGCACCCAGCTCAAGCATCCCCCCGTATAGAATCATATGTTGCACCCCGTAAAAGTGCTTAACACGAAACTTTCACCCCGATTACCAGCTATGATTTCATGTGGCTGCGGTCCAGACATTGAATTTCCGAGGCTACCACCCTGTGCACCCCAGCCAGCATGACACACTGCATGAACCTAGAGCTACCGCATGTGCCAAAAACATGCACCACTACACCTAAGGGTCCACCCAATGAACTATCCGCATTATCAACTTTTTTTTTGCCAAAACAAGTAAGGTTGTTTTTTTTGCCCAAAAATATCAAGGTTTCTGATAAATAATAATATCATTAATTACAGATTATAAGGTGAATTTTTGTAACCCCACAAAATTCCTTCCTTCCCTAAAAAAAATCCTTGTTGACCCTCTCACCATCACGTTCACGATGCCTCACCCTATAATCTAGGAGAGGTCGATCCAATCTCCCCACGGGGGCCAGCTTCCACGCAGTAGCTATTTTTGGTTGGTTGCAAAATTATCTCCAAAACGGTTTATGATGGGAAAATCACCTTCTTCTTTTTTTCATTCCAAAAAAGATATGCGACAAAAAAATGGAACGAAATCATAGGAGGCAAGGTGGGACACGTGCACATGTTTTTTCCCCTAGAAGTGCACTTGTTGGCAATTTGCATGTGTTCGTGTCATGTTTCAATTTTTCTTGAAAATATGTTGTACAACTTTACATGGACGATTGAATTATTGTTTTAATATGTTAATAATTACTAAATATCTAATTTCAGAGAGAGGTATTCGTATACAGATGTGGCTGGACCTTTGGTGTTGTCGAGACTCGAGACTGGACGCGTACAGAGAGAGACATTCATACAGAGAGAGGCATTCATGTACAAATACTATCAATGGTAGAGGCGTTTCGTTGTGCGCCACATCCAACACTTTGCAAAAACTCTTATCTCAAACTGAAACTTGCAAAAGTGGGATCCCCCCTCCGATTTCATATACCAAACCATCAGTCATGGAACCAACATCATCTTTTTCATAGAGATCAAGGTACTTCCACATTCAACCTAATAATAGAAATTCAAAGGATCAACTTAATACATTAACAACACATAGGGATGTAGCCAGAAATCCAATGACTAGAGACAAAAGGAGGAACAAAAACTGGAAGAACAAGGATCAGCCAGCAGCAGCGCCATCAGTCTCCCAGCCTCACAACTCTAGGTCTCCAGCCTTGTGAACTCCAGGTTTTTTCCTGCAAAACACAAGTGACAATGTTGCTGTTACAGATTAGGACTGGGTGAAAATTATAGTAATGCAGAAACAGTTACAATGACTAGTTTTGTTGACATGATGGTTATAGCAAGCAAACAAATTCCATTGGCACAAATTCAGAGGAAGCATGGATTTGACAAAACCATGCTCGCAAGTTGCAACTTTCTGTTAACAACAAACAGTTATATTAACATGACCACTTTAGAGCAAGATTTTACCATGCAACATAAACTTGTCATAGCAACAAAAGACATGGAATGAAAGTACTGACAACATAGTGCAAATCATGTTTAGGAAGCATGGCCAAAGTAGCTATAGTTTAGTGGGAACCATCAAGCAAATTTGCAAAGTTTTATAACTGACAGATTTATACTTACTGAGATGCACAGAGTTAAAATGATGGCATGTTGGAGGCATGAAATAAATATGCTACAAGGCTTGTAATGGTATCAAATTGCACATCATGCTAGTAAAAATCATGGAGAACAATACATCCAACATGAGCATCTCCATAGGAGCTACAGATCCATGGCTACCATCAAGACAAAATGCAATGTTTTAAATCAGACTGACGACTTAGTGAAAACAAGCACATTCATTTCAGCAACATTCACATGGCATTTTTCATGGTTGGTTCAGTGGCTTATCATGTGTATCATGGCATGGAAATATTTTTAGCAGCAAGTAGGCATGAAAATGCTCCAAACACATGTACAAAGTTTCACCATATGATGCATGGATTAAATGACACAAAAATGACAAAATGGTAAGTTATGCAAATTTGCTCGAAACCTCATTGAAATGACAAAACTAATACCACAGATGGATGCAGACATGCCTCTCCATAAAGCCCGAAATCATAGCATATACTCTAGGATTCTATCATTCCTACTACTCAACAGAGCCCAAAACATAGCAGATATGCCAACCCACACATTTTTCTTATCTTCTTTTGGAAATCTATTAATCCAATTTTCTTATCTTATTTTGGAAACTTAGTTAGCCAAATTAAGTTTAATTCAGTACTCAAGGGACAAATTCAGTTAACTAAACAAAAAATTCAGTTAACTTAACAAATTCAGTTAACTTAACACACATAATTCTGCCTAGGGTTCATATACATAGAAATCTAGCACTAAAAGACAACAAATTTTTCCTAGGATTCATATACATCAAATTCGAGCACTAGAATACTACAAATTTTGCCTAGGGTTCATATACATCCTAATCCAGCCCCCAAAGCATGTAGTCAAATCTTCATGCAAATTATTCAGATTAAAATCACATCCTTCCCCTCCCCATTCAATGACATCTAGCATCCCCTCTCTGAACGATTATCATCACTAGCACTAACCATGAGCAGAAGGGAGATTAGGAGTGGCGAAGCTTACTCATAACCCTACTACTCCTCGGCCGCAGACCACCGCTACATGAGATGAGTGGAACGGACAGAATCATGGAGAATGGCGGGGAAGCGACGTCGGCACATATATGTTCCTCCTCCTGCGGTTGCTCGACGAAGACTCCTCCGACACATGTCGTTTCCATGGCAAGATCTCAAGAGGCACCATGGCAAGTCTCGGTTCTCCCTCCTCTGGATGCTCGATCTTGGAGCGATAGTGCCACCACCTCTCCCTCGCGGTCGGGCTCAGGGAATCCGACTTCTCCATGGCCCAGAGGAGGTACTCGATGTAGTTGCCATGCAATACTTGGATCTCATCCTTCGCTCTCTGTAACAGATATGGGCGCATGGACCGCACCGTGGCCACTATCAGCCCTTGGTGGGTAAACCAAGAGACGATCTCCCTCAGCCTGCGTAGCTTGACCTTGTCGCCTCCGGTGATCTGCACAATGACGTTCTCCATCGCCATGGCAAACTTGACCTTCACCTGCGCGATCTTGTCCTCCATGGAGGTTTTGGCTTGGATGGAAGAGGGGGTTGGATGTGGAAGAGGGGACGAGCGTCGTTGCTGTTGGAATGGCAGGGAGTGTAGCGGCGGTGGATTTGGAATGCAGCAGGAGAGGGAGGAGAGGGCTGCGGTTTTAATGACAATTTAAGAGGAGAGCACCATGGACGGCTGTTCTGCATTGGAGGAGAGGGGTGGCGCGCTGACTGGATAAGCGAGCCCACATTGTCATCCGTACCGCCCGAGAAAAATGGTTACCCAGATTCTCGCTGCCCCACGAGAAAGACGTGTGCCGATCGAAAAATCCCGAATTTTTTTAATTTTTACGTCTAAAGTACCTAAAGTACATTAAAAAATAAAGTCCCAGCAAGAGTCGACCTCACTGTGCGTGCGTAGACGTTGAACCATTCAGATACTATCACTTTAGTGTCCAATACCGGTTCAAGCCTTATCTATATCTAGTATATAAAAGGATTTGAATTCAAAATTCAATTATAAATTTTGTCCGAATAAGGTGCGGTAGTTCTCGGCACTGTTCAAGATATCTTCCGATATTCTGATAAATCGGCCAATTTATCGCTTACTGGTGTCTGATCGATAAGATAAACTGGCCAATAAATCAGCCGATATGCCGATAAACTGGCCCATTTACCCCTTATCTTGCGTCGACCTATAAGTTCCCGAGAAGCGATATCCCCAACATTGGTTCTTGGTAACCGTGGTAACCGATAATCTCGCCACCCCCACGAGAAAATTCGTCCGTTCAGAATCCAAAGCCTTGCCCCACACAACTTAGTACTTTCCAGTACTTTTTGGTGAGTACTACCTAGTACTTTTTATTTTTAAACCGTTAGATCAAGAGGAACGGACGACCTCTAAATACACCAACCACCCTAGAACTTGTATGCTTCCCCGCCATTCTCCACGGTTCCCTCGCCGTTCTCCTCGTCACATATGCAACGTCATATACCAAATGACCATATGCAATGTCATATACCAAATGACCATCGAAGAGATGGCAAGGTTCAAGGCAAATCAGTCTAGTTACAAATAACTTAAGTAGCCCAGTCCTTGATAAAGGCATAACATACTACTATATATTGGCAGGGGTGGCGCGTGGATGCAACATGATCCATGCTTTTAGGTCTTCACCCTCCCCAATATGTTGGCCAACTCAGCAGGTTTTGCCTTAAGATGCCGCCTCTTTCTGTAAGCTGTAATTGCTGTGGTTTTGGAATGCTAGTTCTCTTTCCTGCAGAATGGGCATTTATAGCGCCCGTTACGTCGGTACACAATCTTTGCAGCCATGAGCCACTTGAAGATTTTCCTTCTGAAAGCTTCCCTCAGCAATAGGTAGTTGTCCCATTGCTCCAAATCTGCAGTCAGCTATTAGCAGGAAAAAAAATCCCATGTCAGCGAATTGAACATTATATCAAAGCCAGGCATAAAATGGGTTGTTTTTTCTTTGCATTGGTGTCCTATAACTTTGGTTATATGAAAGACAGACATAAAATGGAATACAAAAGATCCATTCATCTAAATTTGCAAACCCTATGACTGATGACCGTATGATTAATCAAAAAATGAACAGTAGGATTATCCATATGACTAGCGAGGAATAAATAGAGAGCAATTTCTAGGGTTAACCTCGAGAAGGCAAATTCTAGGGTTAATCTCTGCAGACACTAACCGATTCGTCGTTGTTGGTGATGTCTTCGACCAGCTGTGGTTGTGAATCATCAACGGCAGCGATGACATCCTTGTCGACCAGTTCCTACATGGGGTCCACATTCGCCGCACAGAGCACACTAGCCCCGCCCCCTGCTCCAGCAGGTAGGATCATCCTCACCGGCAAGAATGTTGGTGTTGGGCGGCGTGAAGTGGTGCAGCAAACACGTGTGTGGATAGGCAGAGGCGATCCAACGCTAGACGTGGGAGCGAGATTTGGGGAATCAAAATTCAATTTGTTCTGGAGGGAGAGGTCCAGGCCGTGCACCCTTCGTCACTTTTTTAAAAAGAAAATAAACTCCTTCGTCACTTGAGAATAAATAATAAAGTGAGAACTACTAAATAGGAGGGACAGTTGGCACATTTAATTTCACATGGCATCTAGCTTTTTTGTTCAACCCTAGCTATGTTGTACCGTTTTGGCAAAATTAAAGGATTAATGTTTTTATTTCTCATCATGTGTAAGAGATATGCAAATGTACTCATGAACCCAAGAATTCAAAATGACAAGTTCCTCTTTACCCAGAAAAAAGAACATAAATTACTGTTAATTTAATGACAACTAAGACATGATAAACAATTTAATGACAACTAAGACATGCAAAAGACTATGATATAAATTAGTGTTAATTGGATATGATTTAGATTTACTACTACAATGATTGTTATAGTGTAAGTGTGTTAATTTTTTTTGAGGTAAGTGTGTTAAATAGGTCCAGCATATTGATATTCAAGGTGCACCTAGCCCACACGAGCATTCATACACACATATCTTCATGATCGTGTCACATTCAATTGGCTCGGATCGATAAGGGTTCATTATATGGGCCCTTATGGCTACTGCAGCCCGGTGTGGGTTTTGACAGCTATATGTGCATATCGTGGGCCATGGCATCAGCTGTCTGGCATGGTGTGCCCCCCTAGCCAGCTAATCCCACGGCAGACACGGACCCGCACCAGCCATGAATGCACTTCTATCCATCAGGGCCAATATGGTTCAGTACTAGACAACAGGGTCCACAACATGACCCTGGTAGATTCCAACACCGACATGGTTCACCTTCTAATCATCAGGACCCACACCATGCACCCTTAGCTATCTACAATAAAAAATAGGCACCACTACCCATGTAGACCCAACGCACTTACGATAATAGATCTTGACCAACAACATGCATCCTTTGCTATCCGGTCCCACACCATGCACCACTAACTTGCCCTACACCATGCATTACTATCTAGTGTGCATGGTTGAGGGCTATATGGCTAATAAGTGTGCATGCATCATGTGTACATTGTCAAGGTTGACCGGTGGGTGTCTATGCTACTTCTTGAGCTTGCGTTGGTTTTTCCCTTGAAGAGGAAAGGGTGATGCAACAAAGTAGAGATAAGTATTTCCCTCAGTTAGAGAATCAAGGTATCAATCTAGTAGGAGGTACAAGCAAGTCCCCAATCTACGCACCTGCACAAACAATCAAACACTTGCACCCAACGCGATAAAAGGGTTGTCAATCCCTTCACGGTCACTTGCAAGGATGAGATCTGATAGAGATACATATAAAAGATTACTAAAATGAAAAACAAAGTAAACATAAATAAATTACAGCAAGTTATTTTTGGTATTTTTGGTTTATAGATCTGAAAATATATGATGAAAAATAGACCCGGGGGCCATAGGTTTCACTACAGGCTTCTCTCATGAAGGCAAATAATACGGTGGGTGAACAAATTACTGTCGAGTAATTGATAGAAAAGCGCATAGTTATGACGATATCCAAGGCAGTGATTATGCATATAGGCATCACGTCCGTGTCAAGTAGACCGAAACGATTCTGCATCTACTACTATTACTCCACACATCGACCGCTATCCAGCATGCATCTAGAGTGTTAGGTTCATAAAGAACGGAGTAACACCTTAAGTAAGATGACATGATGTAGAGGGATAAACTCAAGCAATATGATGAAAACCCCACCTTTTTATCCTTGATGGCAACAATACAAACACGTGCCTCGCTACCCCTACTTTGTCACTGGGTGAGGACACCGCAAGATTGAACCCAAAACTAAGCACCTCTCCTATTGCAAGAACTATCAATCTAGTTGGCCAAACCAAACCAATAATTCGAAGAGAAATACAAAGATATAAAATCATGCATATAAGAATTCAGAGGAGATTCAAATAATATTCATATATAATCTGATCATAAATCCACAATTCATCGGAACTCGACAAACACACCGCAAAAGAAGATTACATCGGATAGAACTCCAAGAACATCGATGAGAACATGGTATTGAGGATCGGAGAGAGAGAAAAAGCCATCTAGCTACTAGCTATGGACCCGTAGGTCTGAGGTAGACTACTCATGCTTCATCGGAGGGGCAATAGGGTTGATGTAGAAGCCCTCCGTGATCGAATCCCCCTCCGACAGATT
Organism: Thinopyrum obtusiflorum; assembly: GCA_036873465.1. Taxonomy (NCBI): domain Eukaryota; kingdom Viridiplantae; phylum Streptophyta; class Magnoliopsida; order Poales; family Poaceae; genus Thinopyrum; species Thinopyrum obtusiflorum. Next base: position 11,635 of record JAAAWM010012142.1, on the reverse strand, counting down.
ACCGGAAAAGGCCCCAAGATGGGATCTCACGGGAATAGAAGGTTGCGGCGGCGGAAAAGTATTTTTGTGGCCCCCTCTGTTGGTTTGGGAATATATAGGCGAAGAATTAGGGTTGGAGGGCCTGCAGGGGGCCCACAAGCCAGGGGCGCACCCCCCTAGGGCGTGCCCTGGCGGCTTGTCGCCTCCTGCCAGGTCTTCTGACCCCCTCTCCAAGTCTGGTAGGTGTCTTCTGGTCCAAGAAAAATCATCGCAAAAGTTTTATTCCATTTGGACTCCGTTTGATATTTCTTTTCTGTAAAAGTCAAAAATAGGGACAAAACAGAAACTGGTACTGGGCTCTAGGTTAATAGGTTAGTCCCAAAAATAATATAAAATAGCATATTAATGCATATAAAACATCCAAAACAGATAATATAATAGCATGGAACAATCAAAAATTATAGATACATTGGAGACGTATCAGTCTACGTGGCCAAGTGTGCATGCATGATGTGCGTCCAGTAGGCATGTCGTGCACGGGGACATGCCTTGGTATCTATGGCTCACATCACGCGGCCCCGAGTTTTGAGGCAAAACAAGGAACGGGCCCCGCACTCCCTTCATAGGCCGGACACATTCCCTCTCGATGGCTAGATCCGGCATGCGATATGGCCCCGTTTCCACACAGCCTATGTGAAGGCTTATGCATGCCGCTCTCGTGTGAGGAATCCAGATGCGGCGCTTCTGCGAAGATGAGACCGAAGATGAGCCCGCTTCACGGGTGCGTCTGGTCGCTTCCTTGTGCTTCTTCAGACCAGTCTCGACAGTAATAGCCTTGTTCACCAAAGTGGCGAAATCGGGATAGTCTTGGACGAGCAGGGCTAGCTGAATGTCATGGTGTAACCCATCACGGAACTTCTCCTGTCTACGAGCATCATTGGGGATGTCTTCTTCAGCGTAGCGAGACAAGTCAAGGAACTCTCGCTGGTAGACTTCTACAGTCTTGTTGCCTTGAACGAGACTGCGGAACTCGGCCTTCTTCCGAGCTATAACTGCTTGAGGAATATAGCGGGCACGAAAAGCAGCTTTGAATTCCAACCAGGTGATGAAAGTATCTGGAGGCAGAGTCTGTCTGTGAGTGGACCACCGTTGTGCTGCGGGACCCTTCAGGAAGTAGGTCGCAAAGGTGACATAGCTGACAGGCGCAACATCAGCTGACTCCATCTCATAGAAGATGTCACGCAGCCAGTCATCGGCGTCCAGTGGATTAACTACGTTGCGGAAAGTCACTGGGTTGAGACGCACAAACTCTGGCAACGTAATTGAAGCTGGCTGCTAGTTGGCATTGGGATGGGGGAACTGATCGATCACCCCTTGCATGAACTGACGATTCAATTCAAACTGTTGCATCATCGCAGCCATATAGTCTGGCGGTGGTGGATTATTGTCAGCCATCCTGCTAAATTCAACAGGTGTAGTTTACTAGAAGGAATTGCGAGTGTTTTTAGCGACAATATGATGTAACACGACGGAAATTAAGTGGTGTAATAGATGCTTAACAGTAGTTATTTAAGACATACAGATCCATACTCAGTCGGTTACAATCGGATAGCATAACGACGCAATTTTGAAAGCTAGACATGCTAGGCGGCGCGCAGGCACGCGGTAAGGAAGTACACAACGTGACATAGCAAAGGCTACATCAACGTCGGAGAAAACTGATGGAGCAAGGATTCTGCAAGTGACAACACAGGGTGTCCTCGATAAAAGGATCCTGTAAGCAGAACCTGGCCCACAATCTTGAAGCAAGGGGGGGTAATTTCAGAACTCTGGATGGATGTGATCACGAGAACCTAATGTTGGGGTTACTAAAATTTTAACCCGAAAGGAAGAGAGATCAGAGTCCCAGAGTATAGATGAGGAATAAAAGATCATAATACCACCGAGCTGGCGACGTGGGCCCATAAGCCACATAGCCAAGTTAGTAAAATAGTTTTGGACCTCTAGACTCAACTTCGGCCAAGGAGTTGGAAAGGGGGATTCCTATAGGCAGTCGGATCTGGCACCAACCTATGATGACCCCAGCTTAATCGTGCACTAACCATACACGCAAATGTGCACGATCAAGCCTAAGGACTCACTTGAAGATATCACAACACAACTCTAAAACATAAAGAAAGTCATACAAGCTTTATATTACAAGCCAGGGCCTCGAGGGCTCGAATACATAGCTCGATGGCATACAAGCGTCAGCGGAAGCATCAGATATCTGAGTACAGATATTACAGAGGAACAGATAGGCCTTTAACAAGGCGGGGCAAAATAAAACACTATGATCGAAAGGCGCAGGCCTCCTGCTTGGGACCCTCCGAGCCTACTCCTGGTCGTCAGACGGCTCCTCGTAGTAGTAACCTCCAGGAGGATAGTAGTAGTAACCATAGTCGTCAACAGGAACAGCTGGCTCTGGGGCTCCATCATCTGGTCGCATCAAACGGATATGGGGGAAAAAGGAAAGCAAAACAACGTGAGTACTCATCCGAAGTACTCGGCAAGCAAGGATCTACACTACATATGCAACATTATCAAAGAAGGGCGGAATATGTGGACTGGGCTGCAGAAATGCCAGAATAGAGGGGAAAGCTTAGTCCTATCGAAGACTAGCATCTTCAGCATCTTCTTCGGTCTTGCAGCATCAGAAGAGTACAGATTAGTATCGTGTAAAGTAGTAGTAGTAACATCAACCTCGCCCAGAGATCCTTCCTCGACACCCTGCGAGAAAGCGATCCCAGAGCCATACTATCCAGTTATCATCTCAAGTATCCAGTTCTAGTTGTCTCGATCGGGATACAACTCCCAGTGTCCGTTACCCTAGGACAGGCTATCGATAGATTATTTCTTCCCTGCAGGGGTGCACCAACTTACCCACCACGCTCGATTAACTCCGGCCGGACACACTTTTCTGGGTCATGCCCGGCCTCGGCCAAACGATACGCCGCAACCTGACCGAATACCTAACAGAGAGGTCAGCACGCCGGACTAACCTATGCGCCCAGGGTTCTTGGGCCTTCGCCCCGGGGACTCCTGTGCGTTGCGAACGCGGCCAGAAGCAGACCTACAATACGAGGGAAAAGCTTATAGATAGACGCTTACTAGTAGCGCGCTATATTGTCCCGCGCTACTGCTACTTACTAGTAGCGTGCTATATTGACGGGCGCTGCTAGTAATATTTACTAGTAGCACGTGGCCAAAAAAACACGCTACTAGTAAATATCTCTAACCATGCCCCGCGAACAGACTATAGTAGTAGTGCTGGTTCTAAAACCTGCGCTACTACTATGTGGATAGCTGTAACGCAGGTTAGGCGCCCGCGCTACTAGTATACTCCCGCCCCACCAACAGTCCCACTCCACTGTCCACCTGCCCCTGTTTATCTAAAAAAAAAAGAAATTCACCCAACCCCCGATCCAGATCCCGTCCACCGCCGGCCTCCTTCCACCTCCTCTCCACTCCCAATCCATGATTGTGTGCGCCCCCCTCCGACCGCTGCATGTAACACCCCTTGTAATGACCACAGTGATCAGCTGCTAATAATGCCATGTCATCATCATTTGCAGTGCCTAGTCACCTGGGTTAACTATTCAATTCAAATGCAAATCTAAAAATCAACTTAAATTCAAAAGTGCAAAATAAAGTTGCTCAAACTCTGATGGGAAAATGTTCATTAGTTGGTAAATAATCCAGGAACATTTATAAATCCATCACCAAAATATTTGGAGTTTGATAAAGGACTCAAACAATTGGAAACAGCATCAAAACAGAATATTCAAACCCATTTAAAATCATTCCAAATTCAAACAAACTCCAGATCTGTCCAAACCACTTTTTGGTGAGGGACAGTAAGGCAATATATTAATTGGGGCTAGTCCCATATTTTACAAAATAGCAGAAGTGGCCTAATCATTTTCAAAAACCCAATTGAATGAAAAGACAGAAAAAGAAAAAGGAAATGGCCACTGTGCACTGCCACTAGTGCACAGTGCCACGAAGCCCAGCCCTTCTGGCCCAACTCCTCTCTCTCCCTCGCGTGTCGCCTTCCCCCTGGCCGAGCGCGCGCTCACCGCTCCGGTGCCGACACCGTGACGCCGCGGCTGGCCAGGAGGGGATAAGGTTGAGCCGGTGCGCTCTCCCTGGTCCCCCCCTTCATTCCCCTCCTTCTCCCATCTCGCCCTCGCCTCGCCTCTCCGTTTCCTCCCCCCTAGATCCACGGCATCCGAGCGCCGCCGTCGCCGCCCTTCGGCATCGCCGTGGCCACTGGCCTCCCCACGTCGCCTGGAGGTGCCGGGAAGGAGCGCCGCGGACGGCCTCGTCCACTGGAGCAACCGGACGGAGCTGAGGAACACGGCAATGCCGGATCCCCGCCGTCTTCCTCCTCGGGACACCGTCGGCCTTTTCCGTCTTCGGTGAGCTCCGGCAGCTACTAAGCCTAACGAGGGCCTTTCTTGACCGCACGGTGAGCCGCAGCACCTCCCCACTCTCTCTCTTCGCTCCAGCTCGCCCGTAGCCACTGCTCCACACGAGCCCGAACCCACCGCCGCGCGCGCTCGTCGCCGGCGTGGCCACGGTGACCTTTTGGTCCCGTGCGTGCCACCGTCGTCTTTGCCGCACCACGTAGACGCCGTAGGGGCCTCGCGCCGCTCGATTAGCGCACTGGAACTCTGAATCCGACGATGGCCGATCTCCGGCGTCCGCTCCGCCGCTCGCTGGCGCCGTTTCCGGACGCCCCAGCTCCGGCCACCACTCCCGTTCGACGCGGGGTGAAGTGCTCGTTCGAACGAGCCCACCCGCGCGCCAAACGGTGCCCCGTAGGGCTTTCCCGACGAAGCCCGTGCGTCGCCGCCGCGTTTTGAAGTCGCCGGCGTCGCTCCGGCGACGTCGCCGACGTGGCACCAGTGGGCCCCGCCACTGGGTCGCTGCCAGTGGGCCCAAGGGGCCCCGTTGACTGGGTTGACCCAGTCAACTTTGCTAACTGGGCAGCCCCAGTCTATGACATGTGGGCCCCGGCGAAAATTAAAACTAATTTAAACATTTTATAGGGGGGGGGGGGGGGGGGGGGGGGGGGGGGGGGGGGGGGGGGGGGGGGGGGGGGGGGGGGGGGGGGGGGGGGGGGGGGGGGGGGGGGGGGGGGGGGGGGGGGGGGGGGGGGGGGGGGGGGGGGGGGGGGGGGGGGGGGGGGGGGGGGGGGGGGGGGGGGGGGGGGGGGGGGGGGGGGGGGGGGGGGGGGGGGGGGGGGGGGGGGGGGGGGGGGGGGGGGGGGGGGGGGGGGGGGGGGGGGGGGGGGGGGGGGGGGGGGGGGGGGGGGGGGGGGGGGGGGGGGGGGGGGGGGGGGGGGGGGGGGGGGGGGGGGGGGGGGGGGGGGGGGGGGGGGGGGGGGGGGGGGGGGGGGGGGGGGGGGGGGGGGGGGGGGGGGGGGGGGGGGGGGGGGGGGGGGGGGGGGGGGGGGGGGGGGGGGGGGGGGGGGGGGGGGGGGGGGGGGGGGGGGGGGGGGGGGGGGGGGGGGGGGGGGGGGGGGGGGGGGGGGGGGGGGGGGGGGGGGGGGGGGGGGGGGGGGGGGGGGGGGGGGGGGGGGGGGGGGGGGGGGGGGGGGGGGGGGGGGGGGGGGGGGGGGGGGGGGGGGGGGGGGGGGGGGGGGGGGGGGGGGGGGGGGGGGGGGGGGGGGGGGGGGGGGGGGGGGGGGGGGGGGGGGGGGGGGGGGGGGGGGGGGGGGGGGGGGGGGGGGGGGGGGGGGGGGGGGGGGGGGGGGGGGGGGGGGGGGGGGGGGGGGGGGGGGGGGGGGGGGGGGGGGGGGGGGGGGGGGGGGGGGGGGGGGGGGGGGGGGGGGGGGGGGGGGGGGGGGGGGGGGGGGGGGGGGGGGGGGGGGGGGGGGGGGGGGGGGGGGGGGGGGGGGGGGGGGGGGGGGGGGGGGGGGGGGGGGGGGGGGGGGGGGGGGGGGGGGGGGGGGGGGGGGGGGGGGGGGGGGGGGGGGGGGGGGGGGGGGGGGGGGGGGGGGGGGGGGGGGGGGGGGGGGGGGGGGGGGGGGGGGGGGGGGGGGGGGGGGGGGGGGGGGGGGGGGGGGGGGGGGGGGGGGGGGGGGGGGGGGGGGGGGGGGGGGGGGGGGGGGGGGGGGGGGGGGGGGGGGGGGGGGGGGGGGGGGGGGGGGGGGGGGGGGGGGGGGGGGGGGGGGGGGGGGGGGGGGGGGGGGGGGGGGGGGGGGGGGGGGGGGGGGGGGGGGGGGGGGGGGGGGGGGGGGGGGGGGGGGGGGGGGGGGGGGGGGGGGGGGGGGGGGGGGGGGGGGGGGGGGGGGGGGGGGGGGGGGGGGGGGGGGGGGGGGGGGGGGGGGGGGGGGGGGGGGGGGGGGGGGGGGGGGGGGGGGGGGGGGGGGGGGGGGGGGGGGGGGGGGGGGGGGGGGGGGGGGGGGGGGGGGGGGGGGGGGGGGGGGGGGGGGGGGGGGGGGGGGGGGGGGGGGGGGGGGGGGGGGGGGGGGGGGGGGGGGGGGGGGGGGGGGGGGGGGGGGGGGGGGGGGGGGGGGGGGGGGGGGGGGGGGGGGGGGGGGGGGGGGGGGGGGGGGGGGGGGGGGGGGGGGGGGGGGGGGGGGGGGGGGGGGGGGGGGGGGGGGGGGGGGGGGGGGGGGGGGGGGGGGGGGGGGGGGGGGGGGGGGGGGGGGGGGGGGGGGGGGGGGGGGGGGGGGGGGGGGGGGGGGGGGGGGGGGGGGGGGGGGGGGGGGGGGGGGGGGGGGGGGGGGGGGGGGGGGGGGGGGGGGGGGGGGGGGGGGGGGGGGGGGGGGGGGGGGGGGGGGGGGGGGGGGGGGGGGGGGGGGGGGGGGGGGGGGGGGGGGGGGGGGGGGGGGGGGGGGGGGGGGGGGGGGGGGGGGGGGGGGGGGGGGGGGGGGGGGGGGGGGGGGGGGGGGGGGGGGGGTTTGCTTTACTTTCTTTTTCCCCATATCCATTCAATGCCGACAGACGACGGAGCCCCTGAGACTGCCGCCCCTGCTGACGACTACGACGGCTACTACTACTACTACCCTCCCGGCGAGTACTACTACGAGGAGCCGACTGACGACCAGGAGTAGAATTGGAGGGTCCAGGGCAGGAGGCCCACGCCTTTCGATCGTAGTCTTTTATTTTACCCCGCCTATGTGAAGGCTTATCTCTCTCTCTGTAATAGTGTGTACCCAGACTCTGATGCTTCCGCTGACGCTTGTATGCATCGAGCTTATGTATTCGAGCCCTCGAGGCCCTGGCTTGTAATATAAAGCTTGTATGACTTTATTTATGTTTTAGAGTTGTGTTGTGATATCTTCAAGTGAGTCCTAGGCTTGATCGTGTGCATTTGCGTGTATGATTAGTGCACGATTAAGCCGGGGTCGTCACAGGTTGGTATCAGAGCCGACTGCCTGTAGGAATCCCCATTCCCGACTCCTTGGCCGAAGTGAGTCTAGAGGTCCAAAAATGTTTTACTAACTTGGCTGTGTGGCTTACGGGCCCACATCGTCAACTGGGTGGTATTAGGATCTTTTTACTTCTCGACCTATACTCTGGGACTCTGACCTCTCTTCTATTCGGGTTTTAAAAATTACTAACACCGACAATTAGGATCTCGAAATTTCATCCACCCGGAGAGCTGGATTTCAGTGCGATTTCCCTGTCATTGATCTGATTAGTCTGATAATCATTTTCCTTTTCATTGTTTTGTTTAACCTTTCCATTCGAGATATGTTATATTTCTCGTCGTCAAATGACATTCCTGAACTTCTTTGTTTCAGATGGACCGACTGTTTCCCCCTCGCCCTACGACACAGCTTGTGCTTCGCACTTACGCTCGAGACGTACCCGGGTTTCCAGCTGTCCTGATCGACCTCTTGATCAGACTGAGATACCGCTGGTGCCCCGAGTACATGGTCTACGAGGTGTATCACGAGTTCAACCAGGAGCAGTACTATGCTGATATTCGCATCTACGATCAGCAGGATGACTCAGACACAGAGCTGCACCGTTTTCACGGTATCGGTGTGACGATTGAGATGGAAGTACATGATGCCGCCTACTCTGCTGTCGCACGTCTCCGAGGACAGCTCAGTGATGACTTGGATGCCTCTGAGTATCGGTACATTCCGTACGCCCCTGCAGGAGATGCTACCGGATACTACACAGCTGTCTCTGCACCGTACCAGCCTCGTCGCTACGATCAGCGAGTTCTGATTCACTATACTCAGGCTCTGGATCGTACTGTTCGAGCCCTTGCTGTTGAGTTGTTTGCCACTCGAGCACGACTCTACGAGGCGATGACGCAGTTGCTACCAGCTGTTCGTGCAGGGATACACCCAGAGCACATTCTTTACCCGAGCAGGACTGAGATGCCACCAGGGATTGCTTGGCCTGCTGTTGGAGGTCATACACCCGCACGTGGTCCCCTGCTTACAGTTCGAGACCGGGTTCTGCATCAGAGTGCACATGGAGCAGAGGATCCCTCCGCGACGAACCCTCGTCGTCCGCACTTGCAGTTACCCCGTTTCAGTGGTTTTCTCCGACGTTGATGTAGCCTTTGCTATGTCGCGTCGTGTACCTCCTTACCGCGTGCCTGCGCGCCGCCTAGTATGTCTAGTTTTTCAATTTGCGCCGTTGTGCTGCCCGAATGTAACCGACGCTATGTATGGAACTCTATGTCTTGCATGACTATTGTTGAGTATCTATTGCACTACTTAATAACGTCGAGTTGCATGATATTCATCGCATACTCTCGCAATTACTTTGCTAAACTACCCCTGTTGAATTGGCAGGATGGGTGACAACAATCCACCACCTCCGCCACCGCCTGACTATATGGCAGCTATGATGCAACAATTTGAGCTGCATCGTCAGTTTATGCAAGGGGTGATTGATCAGTTCCCCCGTCCCAATGCACACCACCAGCCAGCTATTATTACACTGCCAGAGTTTGTCCGACTCAACCCAGTGACATTCTACAACTCAAACAACCCGCTTGATGCCGATGACTGGTTGCGTGACATCTTCTTCGAGATGGAATCAGCTGCTGTCCCTCCAATCAGCTATGTCACCTTTGCAACTTACTTCCTGAAGGGTCCCACAGCTCAATGGTGGGCCACTCATAGACAGACTCTGCCTCCTGCAACTGTCGTCACCTGGGAAGAATTCAAGATTGCTTTCCGTGCCCGCTACATTCCTCAAGTAGTTATAGCGCGGAAGAAAGCCGAGTTCCGCAGCTTAGTTCAAGGCAACAAGACTGTGGAGACTTATCATCGAGAGTTCCTCGATTTGTCTCGCTATGCTGGTACTGATCTCCCCACCGATGCTCATAGACGGGAGAAGTTCCATGAAGGGTTACACCATGACATTCAGCTAGCTCTGCTTGGTCATGACTGTGCTGACTTCGCCACCTTGGTGAACAAGGCAATCACTATTGAGACCGGTCTGAAGAAGCATAAGGAAGCGACCAGACGCACCCGTGATGCGGGCTCATCTTCGGGCTCATCTTCCCAGAAGCGCCGCATCTGGTTTCCTCAAAGCATGTATCGGCCAGCTGCTCCAGTGTATCGTCCCAATGCTCCGGTATATCGGCCTGCTTATGCTGCACCACGTCTGCCTCCTCCACCACCGAGGCAGCCTCTTCGTGCTGCACCACCTCGAGCTCCAGCACCACGTCCTGACAGTGGACTCTGCTTCAAGTGTGGCCAGCCAGGTCACCGTGCCAGAGATTGCTCGTAGAATCAGAATCAGTTGGCATCTCCTTCTGCCGGCCGTGGTAATGGCCGTGGGAATTCTCAGCCTCGCTACAGCAATGTCAGGCCTTCTTATGGTCGTGGACAGAACTATCATGTCAACATGGCTGAAGCTCAGGAACAACCTGAAACCGTGATGGGTACACTTCTTGTTAATTCAGTACCTGCATCTGTTTTATTTGATTCAGGAGCATCGCATTCATTCATGTCATCACATTTTGCACTACTGCATGACATTAAGTGTGAAACAATGCCCCAATCATTATCGGTAAACAGTCCTGCGGGTCAGTGTCGAGCCTCCCTGTTCAGCCCCGAAGTCACTATCGAGATTGAGCGGCTGAAGTTTCAGGCATTCCCTATTATCCTTAACAATTCTAGTATTGATCTTATTCTGGGAATGGATTGGCTGAAGGCTCACTACGCCTCAATTAATTGTGCCACTAAGGTGGTTCACCTCCTACACCCGTCAGATGAGATAGTAAACTACCATGCCCACCTCACTCGGGATGCAGAGGCTTAAATCTATGCCTTGAGTGCATTGAACGCTTCTCCACTTGAGGGCATCGAGAACATCCCAGTTGTCTGTGACTTCCAGGATGTTTTCCCAGAAGAACTCCCAGGAATACCCCCTGCTAGGGCTGTCGAGTTTGTCATCGACTTGAAGCCTGGCACCACTCCTATTGAGAAGCATCCTTACAAGATGCCTCCGCACCATCTTATCGAGCTTAAGGAAGAAAATGACAAGTCACTTAGCAAGGGTTTCATCCGCCCCAGTTCCTCACCCTGGGGAGCACCTTCTCTCTTCGTCAAGAAGAAAGATGGTACGAATAGGTTGGTTCAAGATTACCGACCTATCAACCAGGCAACCATCCAGAACAAATATCCGCTTCCTCGGATCAATGACTTATATGATCAATTGGCTGGATCTTCGGTGTTTTCCAAACTCGACTTGAGGTTGGGTTATCACCAGATCCGTGTCCGTGAAGAGGATATACCCAAGACCGCATTTGTTACTCGATATGGCTCCTACGAGTACACCGTGATGTCTTTTGGCCTGATGAATGCCCCAGCAACGTTCTCCCGCTTAATGAACTACATATTCATGGATTACCTAGACAAGTTCGTCGTGGTATATCTGGATGATATTCTGATTTATTCGAAGAATAAGGAAGAACACGCTGAACATCCTCGCCTTGTTCTCGAAAGGCTTCGGGAACACAAGTTATACGCCAAGTATTCCAAGTGTGAATTCTGGCTTTCTGAAGTGACCTACCTTGGACATGTGATTTCCAAGGACGGTATTGCCGTGAACCCGGAGCGTGTTCAGGCTATTCTTGACTGGACCCCTCCGAAGAATGTCAAGCAAGTCCGAAGCTTTCTCGGCCTCGCAAGTTATTGTCGCCGCTTCGTCGAAAATTTCTCTAAGATTGCCAAGCCCCTGACTAATCTGCTTCACAAAGGCGTTAAGTTTGAATGGACAGATAAATGTCAGGAAAGTTTCCAGACCCTCAAGGACAAGCTTACTTCTGCTCCAGTGCTTGCTCCTCCAGATTCACGCAAGGACTTTGTGATCTTCTGTGATGCTTCACGTCAAGGCTTAGGCTGTGTTCTGATGCAAGAACGAAAAGTGATTGCATATGCCTCGCGACAATTGCGTCCGCACGAACAAAACTATCCAGTACATGATCTTGAACTTGCTGCTGTGATTTATGCCCTGAAACAGTGGCGACACTACCTTCTCGGTAATCGGTGTGAGATTTATACCGATCACCAAAGTCTGAAGTATCTGTTTACTCAGCCGGATCTCAACCTCCGTCAACAACGATGGCTAGAAGTCATTACCGACTATGACTGTGGTATCTCATATACCCCGGGCAAAGCTAA